>CM060686.1:59527486-59949986 GCA_030686995.1 Artemisia argyi
CACTTTTCTACCAAAGTGGACTTTTCTCTAGAACCTTACCCTATATATATATATATATATATATATATATATATATATATATATATTGCAACTAGCTTTATTTTTCTAATAGCCATATTTTCCTAAGTCTTGAAAAACATATATTTGTGATAACAATAAGTATTTTTCAAAGAGTAGAGTGGTATAGGAAACATGTGCATGGACATTCATAACATCATTTCATGATCTAAAGTAGATCGTTCATCATTCATATTAGGTTGCGGCTAGTGTGCGCGCCTTGTTTTTCAGCTCATTACATGTTCATGGTACCATCCTATCAGGTGAGTTTTCATAGCCCCGTTTTCAATTCAACATTTTGATTTCAAATCCCATGGGGGGAATACATTGCATCAATCATTTTAGTGCGAGCCCAAGTACCAAAACATATGTACATTGCTTAAGTTGCTTTACCATTCAGTTAAAGTCCCCTGTTTATTATCATGAACCGTTAATTTGCCAGTAAGCGAGAGTGAGTGGATAGATCTATCGAGGGTGACGCCTCTATCCGTGGTAGTGATTACCAACCGTAAGCGGATGCATTTCATTTTGACACAGTTACGAGTGTTCTGGTAAAACATTCGGGAGGGGCATATAATTTCATCAGTCATAGCTTCGGGGTCATGAGCTTAAGGTCTATTGTACAATTTTCATGAGATTTTTATCTTGCACTTTTACTTGTGGTGGCCGTACATCATTACAATTTACAAACCTATGGAATTCACCAACATTCGTGTTGACGTTTTAGCAATGTATTTCAGGTTATTAAGGTAGCTCATGTGACATGCATTTGGACCTTCATGGAGTCACGGAGTCGACGCGTCTCATCATTATTTCATGCACTTATGTAAACATTTGATCTAGTAGGACTTGTTTTCATAAACTTGCAACACATTTTGGGGACCTCATTTTGTAAACTCTGGATTATTTCAATGATCAAATGCAGTATTTTCCAAACGACACTTTAGGTCGTTCAATGTAACTGTAACTGTGGTGCTATGACAGACACCCCCAGGTATTCCATTCCGCTACAAGTCAGGTAAATTGGGGTGTGATAGATTGGCATCAGAGCTAAGGTTATAGCGAACTAGGATGTATCTTGGACCCTAGACTATAACCGCATCATCATAGCATCTCATCATAAGTGCATAATCATGATACATGTTATTTCATGCATACCCTGTGCGAGTTATTTGTATATATATATATATATATATATATATATATATATATATATATATATATATATATATATTATATATATATATATATATATATATATATATATATATATATATATATATAATTTTATTGACCTGGTTCACAAGTGACATGTCTTCAGATACTCACCCTGACATCCTTTTATCAGATTCCGACATTGAAGATGCCTTGTCATCTTCCACTACCATTATACCACCAGTTGCACCTACACCACCACTAGCACTATTGATTTGCCATAGGAACAGGGTTTTTCCTATCATTCAGCCCATACATAGAATGTCTTTTGGTAGAGTATTCAGACTTAATCTAATGGACATATTAGATTGCTTATTTCAAGGGAGATAGTGTGTTTTCTTTCCTTCACTAGTAGAGCACCCACTACTCAGGTACTATCACCACCATCAGTTACTTATTACACTATTGGTCGTCCCACAGTGCGTACTTTAGTTTTACCTCTTAGATGTCGCGAGGTAGCGCGAAAGAAGGTAGTATTCCATTCACTAGTATCACCATTGTCATTTTCCTTTTCCATTCCCACTGGCCATGAACTAGATAACACCTAGTAGATAATACCAATAACACGGACTCAACAGGAACATCCGCAGATTCTTCAGGAATGGTTCAGAACCTACATTATCTAAGATTTGATCGATGCACAACTCCAGACACCACTTCAGGAATATCTCGACCTTATGATGCCACAAACCTGATTTCACACAGAGGGACACCAGGAAGTCCCTAGACCAGACTTATATCCTCACTAGCTTTTACTATTATCCTAGCCACAGAAAGTGTGGGACATAGTCTAAAGAACTTTTTGTCTTTTGATTGTTATACAAACAAAAATATCAAGTGTGACTATACTATGTAAGAAAAGGGTTGTGCTATTTGTGATATCGGTTCACGTAGACCGAAATTTTCATGTATTATATTCAGGTGTTGTGAATATGATAATTTCTATTACCTATAGATCCTCATGGTCTCTTATGATTTGATGAAGAGAGATTTAAGCAAACCACTCCAAGCATGACGCAAGTTGCTATTGGATAAGTCATTGCCAAGAACATAGCCACCGCCCTCACTAAGGAACTTACTCACGTGGAATTTATGGGGTGCAATCCTCCCTCCTTTAGCGGAACTAGAGACACAAAGGGATTTCTCAAATGGTTTGAAGAAATAGAAACAATATTTCAATGTGGCGACTGTCGTAAGAAAGACAAGGTTAAGTTCACCACATGCACTTTTCAGGATCATGCCCAGGAATGGTGGACCAAACATATTAAGATGGTGGGAGTTGATGCTGCTTACTCACACTCTTGGGAGAAACTGAGAAGGATGACGAGTATAACATTTTGTGTAGGAAATGAATTACGAGCAAAGGAACAGGAAACACTAAACTTTACCATGGTAGGAAATGATGTTGACGAGTACACTACTCATTTTTATGAATTAACACGACTAGGTTCTGCAATGGATGAACCGGAAAGCAATAAACTTGAAAGGTACATCGGGGGACTCTCAAATGGAATTTGTATGTTGGTCATCGCATGGGAACCCGATACCATGTCTGAAGCTATCAAAATGGCGATCGGAGCAAAGGAACTCATAGTTCATGCCAAGACATCAGGAAACAAAAGTGACAATAAAAGGAAGTGGAACAACAATCTAGGTTGTAATGCTGCTCAACAATCACCCAAAGGACAAGAAGTGAATAGAACCTTTGCTGCAGAACCATACACAAAGAGAAGGTATATTGGAAATTTACCTTACTGCAACCTGTGTAATCAACATCACCGAGGTCATTGCAGTAAAACGTGTGGAGTGTGCAAGAAGCGGGGTCATCGGACTGAAGACTGTAGGAAACTCACAAATCAGAAGACCCCAGGGAGTTGCTTCAAATGTGGAAACTTAGGGCATTTCAAGAATGACTGCCCGGAGCTAAGGAACAAGGAAAATCAGGAACTTGGAATCAAGACTGAATCGCTCGAGGAATAGCGTGAGCTGTTGAAAGAGAACCATCAGGATATTAGCAACATCAAGGATAACAACAATGCTTCAGCAGGAGGAGCTTTGTTTCAATACATAAACCGTAATTCGAGCCCTTTAGGGTTGTATCTTTCCTTTTGTACTTACCGTTGGTACGATGACATAACTGATTGGCTCCAAACGGTCAACCTAAACTGACCAGGGATGGTCAACAAGGTCAAACTGCGTAGAGTCAATGCTCCGTAGAATATAGTGGTTTCCCCGGGTCATTAAGTCCCGACGAGGTGTGGATTGTATTCAAACGGGTCCGTGATCGGGTGAATTTGGATGGAAAGGGGTTTGTGATTGATTAAACTAAGGAATATACGAAGAAATAGCTTAAACAAGCTATAAAGATGATTTCGTGAAAGTTAGATACCTAAAAACGCTTGAAATCTAAAAACGCGTACGTTTATGTTTTAAATAACGCGAACGTACAAAATAAAACGTAAAAACTGAAATCTGAAAACCCACAGGGGGTGAAAATGACTTTTTTACAAACTTAAAGGTAAAAGAAAATTTTTAGAAAAATAAAATAAATTTTAACACTAATTAATTATTTAATATTAATTAAATATTATTTAATACTTATTATTAATATTTAAATAACTTAAATACAATATTATATTAATTAAGCACTAGAAAAATGAAAATAAAATTCCTAAAATTATAAAATAACTAAAAACAAGTTTTAAAAACAAAAATAAGTGTTTTTGTCTTTTTGTGAATTTTATATTAATTAATTACTAATTATCTAATTAAACTATTTTAAATTAAGAAAAATACTAAATGAACAGTAAAAATTCTAGAAAAATTTCTAAAAATATTTTATAACATACAAAAGCTATAAAAAATATAAAAACTAGGTTATGCTTAATAAAAACTAATTATGCTATTTTAGACTTAATATTAATTAATTATTAATAAAACTAAGATTAATTCTAATAAATACTAAATAATAAAATAAAAATCTGAGAAAATTATTATAAATACTTTAACTTAAGAGGAAATTAAGAAAAATATAAAAAAGCTAAGTTCTTAGTAAAAATATAAAAATGAAAATTTAAATTTAAATAAAATTAAATAGAAACTATCACTTAAAATTACTTTGTTTTTTCTGGATTTTTATTTTAGAAAACTATTTTATAACTAAAAACAAAAACTTTTTATAAAAACAACTTTAATGGAACTTAAAATTAAGCTAATTACAAGCTTATTAGAGTGACAGTTGACTTTGGTCAAGTGTCAAGGGAAATTGATGATTTAAGCAGCTAGGGGGGCCCACAAGGGTAAAATAAGCTAAGAACAAATGAAATAGATCAAACTAAGCTTTAAGGAATAAACACAAGCCCTGAATAAGCCCAATTAAGCTGAATAAGCAGTTCCAAAAGCCAAAACTCAAACAGAAAAGGGACAAGCTTGAGGGCTAGATTCAGATGGGGTCCACAGATCTAGGGGTCAAACAAAAGGTCAACATTTGAAGTCCACCAGGGGGGGGGTTGAAAGGACCAAGATTGGTGCATTGGGGCCCACTGAGGTGGCTAGAAACCACCACCAAAGGGTGGTGTTTGGGACTGATCTGCTGGTGCAGGGGATGAACTCCCCCTGCAAGTGTTTTTGGAGCTAAGTGGGGCCCACACAAAAATTAATAAAAATCAAATGGCCATGGAAACTTAAAGTTGAGCTGGTAGAGAACAAGTAACAACAAACTTTAAGCCCTAAAACCTTGTACAAAATTCTATAAAAATCAAGCAAGATTTGAAAAAAACTGAAATGTGCACTTTTGACTTTTGAAGAAAACTTGCTACTTTGACTTTTTTGAACTTTTTTGCAGCTTCTAAGTGATTAGTACATGATTATTAAACCTAAATGAGTCTACATCTAGCAATCTAATCTAACTTTGAATTGAAATCAAGGTTTATGGGATCTAATTCCCTCACAGTGGACTGTTGGAGGGATTCCTTTGTGAATTTGACTTTTCAAGTAAAAGTGACCAGGTTTATAATAGATTACACTTATTTATACCTAGACTAACATTCCACAACAACCTTGAACCATAATACCAAGCATGACCTAGGTGAACAGGTTAAACCAAACACCCCTTTAAAACTTATATTGAACTACAACTATGAGATTTAAGAGTAAAGACACTGGATTTAAAGCTTAGAACTGACTCACTACCCTAATTAAAGATTAATTGATCACTAAATTACAACTAACAACTATAACCACAATGCTATGCAAAAATCAGACTTGGTACTTACAGATGATCCCAAGGGATGGATACTGAGCAAGGAATCTTGCCTCAATCAACCACCACAGTTATTGGTATTTGTGGACTAACTTCTTTGACATTTTTTTTCTAATTTTACTTTTATGAAATGAAACTGAAATTGATCACTCAGAAACTTGAAGAAACTTGCAAATAAGCTAAAGTGAGCTTAATGGAACCAAGAGACAACACATAACAGTTTTTAAGTAAGATTTTCACATTTGTATAAAAATTGCCAATATTGAATTCAAACATAAAACTTAAATTGATTGTTGAGAATAGTTTTAACATACACTGAAAACACTCAAAACATTAACTGAGAACTGAAAATTACATTGAAACTTGAAAATTAAATTAAAACAACATAAAGAAAAATAAGACTACACTATATTACACTACTCCTATCACTACTGCTTCTTTCTCTCTTTTTCTTATCTTTTATAAGCCTTGGAGGGTTCCTTGGACTTTCCCACACCTTGTGGACCGTTGGATGAGTGTAATTGATCCACACCGTTCAAACTATTTTTTTGGCGCCAAATTGGTAAAAGGTAGTTGGTGGGGTTTGGTGTGGTAATAAATGAGGAGGGGGGATGTATGGGTGTAGGTGAAGTTATTTATGAAGGTTGGTGAGGAGGGGGGAGACAAGGTGCTGGAAATTAGGGTGGTAATGGTGGTTAAGGTTGGGAGGTTAGGGATGAACAGTGGAGCGGGGTTGTGGGGTTTGACCTGGGTCAACGACCAGGTTTTATTAGTTTAGGTTTGGGCAGGGTGTGATGGGCTTAGGGGTTTAGGATGGATCAGGTTGTGTTGTTGTTGGGGTGTTTGTTTGGTTTATTGAAATAAAAGGGTCCATTTGGTATATCTAAAATCACAAGGACCATTCATGTAATTAAGTGAAAGATGGGGGACTGAAAATGTAAATGTTCTAAAGTTATCACAAGGATGAAAAATTGACAACTTTAATAACCCAGGGATCCAAAATGTATTTTTTTCAATATTAAATTTTCCGGGGACCATTTTTGTAAAATTTCCAAACTCCGGGGACCAAAAGTGTAAATTCTCAAAACTTTTTACCCAAGTGTTATTTTTGATAACTTTTTATTTTAAAAGGACTTGGGTTGACTTTTCTTGCAAAATAAATGCACAGGGACTAGTTTTGTTAATGTTTGAAAGTTAGGGGACTGAAACTGCCAATTTTGCAAACTTTGTGCGTTTTTTATTTGTTTTTGCTCATTTTGCATCTAAAACATATAAAACACAATTTTAAAATATTTTTGGTATTTTGATGCATTTCTGAGTGTTTTTGTATGTTTTGCAGTTCAGATTAGACCAAAAATGATGAGTGTTTGAGCACTCATCAATAACCTAGTTGTATTAAGCACTTTTCTATCCAATGTAGTATCTATCCTTTGTTACCTCTGTGATAATCATAACCATCGTTTACTCCATTTTCTATCCCAATTGCTCAGACTTAAATCGTTTCGCAACATTTTAGCATTGTCTTATCAGGGATTAGGTGGATTTCGTATTTGACGAATTAGTAGACTATTACCATTCGACAAGATTCACCCACGTATCCAATACACCATTCAAGCTATTTTACTATCATATGGGGAAATTGTTTTACAGAAAAATTTCTGAAGTAAGCTATTTTATTACCATCCTATAAATTGATTTTTCTGTCATTACACCAAGTATTTACTATTATTACGCGAGGCAATTTTCATGTTACTTGAAAGAAGACATCAGGATACCATTTTAATAACAATGCATTGAACACCATCTAAAACTTTTGAGAAAAGTTATGATATTTTGACAAAATCTAACATCGCATCATTAGTCCTCAATTGTACATAGCCTGATCACCTATGTAAAATTCAGGAAGGATTAAGCCATGAAGGAAATAATTACCTTTTCAAAGGATTGTTGATAACAGTCTTCATTTAAAAGTTTTGTAAACAAAGGAACTCTTCCATAAACATCCCTTTTGCCGAACTATCCCTAGATACTTACCCCACCTATCACCCACTTAGCCATTAAGTTAGATTTTCCCATTGACTTCCCTAAGAGAGACTTTCCATATCAATTACATGCAGGATTCCTCGATACAAGAAAAGCAATGAAAGGATTACAGAACTACTAACCAGGACTAGAAGTATATAGTGAGAGAATTCATAACTCGTCAACAAATTCTAAGATACTGCGAGACCATCCGAATCACCATCTCTGACTTAGTTGTCAAATTCTATCATTTAAAGGTACTAGTTAGACTGAGCTACAGGATTGAACTCAATATAAATGTCCGCAGGACAACACAATAGAAATAAACCAAGCTTCTAATTGAGACTGTAGAGCATTTCATTTAAACATGGCCTCGTCCATACATAAACTTTCCTGCAGTAAGTTTTCACAAAGGACAATTGTTTGAATCAAGAATATCGATGTAGATTCCTCTAAGGCATTATGTCTCTAGAAATTTCAAATAACCTCACCTTCATACCAAGCAAGGGATCAAACCAGAACATATCTCCTCATCTACATGGGAAAACAGAATAGACATTCATCGACACAACATCAAGTGATACATTCGTCTTGCCAATTACAACGATAAACTATTTCAGGATTTAAGTTAGTCTAAATACCTATGCTTGTAGTTATGCCTGATAACCACCTATAGGCATTATTCAACCTCAGGAACTAAATGTTAGACATCTATGCATTTAAGCGAACATTTCTTATTCTACCATTTTATCCTTGTTAGTGTTTTCACTTTTAAATAAAGTTGATGCGTTTACATAAATCACATACCTTGTGGAAAAATGATTTCTGAAATCCCTATTTGAACAAGTACGATCCTTTTTTGTCAATCTTTAGCAACACTATTGTACAATGAGAAATATATAGACATCAAACTTTGGAAAACAGTCTTAATCACAACATGTTTGAAAACAGTTTCCTATTTCATAACTACTGGATTTTGAATCATCAAGAAAAATATTACTCAGTAAATCATCTGCTCCATTTTTATTTATTCGTTATTCAGAAAGAGATTTCAACCAAAACTCACAATCGCAAGACAAATTTCCAGAACCAATTTCCCTACAACATCGCTTATGCATTTAGGATTTGTGACTTGACAATAAAGAATATTTGGAATATGTGATGAAGGAATTAGGAAGGAACAAATTAATCACGAACTTCAGTAGTGGAGACCAAACCCAATAGACAAAGAAGGACATATGTCTTATCATCCGTTGGAACAAAACACAAGGAATCAAATTGTTACTTATATTCTATCCCTTTCAGATAACGCCAAGTTCGAAGGACCGAACGTTGTGGAATTAGTCACAAAGATTTATTGTACCCATTTCAGTTATTCATGTTAAGGAAACCGATTCACCTTGGACTTCAGGCAATCATTTCAGAATTTCCTTCAGAAACCCATTTAGATGTGAACATCACCTATCATCCTCAAACCGATGGTCAAAGCGAGAGAACAATTCAAACATAGGAAAGTATACTCAGAGCATGAGTGATTGACCCTAGAAAGGGTTGGACTAATCACTCAACATAAATCAAATTCATCTACAACAATAGTTATTACACCAACAGCGAGAAACTGGCAGAAGTTAGATTGGTACATAACACTCATCATTTGGATTGGGTATCCTGAACAACAAACCATCCAGATTCAAGTGGGAGAACAAATTAAGTTAAAAACATTGCCTTGGATTGGCATGATACAAATTGGATAACAAGAGAGGTTGAACCTTTAGCATATTGGACCAGTTAAGATTCATTTTAGAATCGACCAACTAGCATACAAACTTGAGTTCTCGCAGAATTTAGCAGTATATATTACCAGTATCACATTTAAAACATTAAGAAGCGCAGACCATCTATTGATGGGCCAAACTCGGAAAAAGCTCAACTCACAAGTCCAGTAGGCATTCATGAAATAACTAGAAATTTCCTACAAGTCAAGAATCAGTTACAAGTTTAATAAGTTGTAAACCATTAAAACTTCATGTTGGTAGGCAGATTTATGCAGGAAGTTCTGCCTAGGAAAGGCATGTTATCATTCAGAAAACTTGGAAAGTTACACCAATATACACTAGACCATTTAATATTCTGACAGAGAAGGCATACTGGCTGTCAGACTTGAACATTGTCAGAGAACAACAGGAGTACACAAACATATTTCACATTTTCAAATCCCCAGAAATGACTTTCAGATGAGTCACTCAAGATTCCATTGGAAGGGATCCAACCCAAATGACAATCTCAGACCTTGTAAGAAAATCAACAGAAATCATGGACCGTGTGGTCAAACAGTTGAAGCAGAGTCAAATTCCTATCGTTAGAGTTCGCTGGAATTCTCGAATATCATCACCTTTTCACCAATATGTTTTCAGAAACCAACATAAACTGAACTTCGGGACGAAGTTCCTTTTAGAGGGGAAGACTGTCACAACTCACCATTTCAGGTCATTTCAGGTCATTTCACAAACTTTGGAAAAATACTATTCATCAAACACTATTCATCAGTTTACTATTCATCATTTTTTGTGTCAGTTTGACATTCCGAGAAGCACTCAGGAATTTTACTATTCATTGAACACTATTCATTCCGGAAGAAATTTCATCATTCACGTGCATTATTCATTTCATAGTAAATTTAGTTTACGGGTATTCAAATTTGCGTAACCGGATTGGTTTAGGGGCGAATTCATTTCATTATCAGTAAGGACACTGCATACGGACTAGAGACAGTCTGCATATCATCAGTAGGTCATTTACATGTTATACCACTCTTAGGATTTTCAAATTTATATATTTGATACATTTAACGTTTTCCTTATAATTATTTATAAATAAACGTTAACACCCGGTTTATACACGACGAATATATCTAAATATTCCCACAATGGTCCCGACATATTTTTATATCCATTTTATCATCATAAAAGTTATAACATTCATTTACTCAGTATTTTGGAAATTTATTTTATTTATAACGTAAGCTTATGAATATTACGACGGTTTTCGTGAAAACTAAACAATAATCACCCGAACACTCAGTAATTGTACCCAACATATTTTTAACATTTTTATAACTTTATTTTGTCCTGGTTAACTTTGTTAACATTTATTTCTATTAAACCCGGTACCCGATTTTAACTAATAACTCAAATCTACCTTAAACCTTACACAAAAATCCTAATTAAATCAAGACTACCCCAACCCACCCCCCCCCCCCCCCCCCTCATCCATCATGGATCAGCCCCTAAAGTCCTCTCCTAGGCAAAATTCTTACATTTTTAACCCATGGCATTTATACATGAATATTATACATTATACTTGTTTCACTTATCTACTTAAACCTCTAAAACATACATACATAATTTTAGAGAATCAAAAAGTATCATTTCATCATTTCCATCTCAAAACCCACGACCATAATCAAAAACCATGATCAAGTGAAGTTTTTCCAAAAGTTAAAGCATCAAAGTTGTTCATTTTGCTTGCCTAATCAAGAATCATACCATAAAAATACAAGTAATCCAAGGTTTCTAATCATCTCATCACCTATTATTTCAAAGTGAGTATTCAAATTTATTTTCATGTTTTCATCTAATTAACACTTATATCTCATGGTATTCATGCTTAATTTCATGCTCATACTAGCTATACCACTTTATTTTTGTAGACTTTTGAAACATACAAACCCTAGAATTGGTTTTAGGTACTCCTTTGTTAAATTAACTTGTTTACTAGTCATTAGGAACTCATGGCACCCTAATAAGGTGTATGGTAGGATTAGTATAGATTTGTGGTGTTTGCAAGAGATTTGGTTGAAGTAAAAACTAGTTTTGGACATGAAAAATGGATTTGTAACAAGTAAATATACCTACTGTCCCATTTTGTTAAATTCTGGAAAATCAGTAAACACAAAGGAAACTTTGGCAAAATTTTTAGAAAATACTTTCAAAAACAAATTCGTAGGCGAAAGAACGGATTAAAAAGAGTTTATAACGAAGAAGTTATGATTTTTGCAAGTTTATTGACGAAAACTATTTTCTGGAAAAATACATGCTGTTGGACATTTTTCGTCGGACAAAAAGAGGCTTTAGACGTAACCCGGAGGAGCCAAGCTTTCCAAAATATATTACTACATACTAAGACGTAACCGTGGATATAAAGAACAAGTAAAACGGACTTATAACGACAAAGATATTCACGTTTCAATATCGGCAAAAATCATCTATAATTGGCAGCTTTCACTAGAAATAATAATAATACTACTTCTACATACTAAATTCTAGATTTTCTAGAAATAATACCAAGTACCCAATTTCATAACTAATGAAGTATTAGTGATTACAAGTATATTTTTATCACTACAAGGCGTTATTTCAAGGATTTCAAACCGAGGATTTCAACACTAACATTGATACATACGATATATATATATGTATATATATATTGCAACTAGCTTTATTTTTCTAATAGCCATATTTTCTTAAGTCTTGGAAAACATATATTTGTGATAACAACAAGTATTTTTCAAAGAGTAGAGTGGTATAGGAAACATGTGCATGGACATTCATAACATCATTTCATGATCTAAAGTAGATCGTTCATCATTCATATTAGGTTGCGGCTAGTGTACGCGCCTTGTTTTTCGGCTCATTACATGTTCATGGTACCATCCTATCAGGTGAGTTTTCGTAGCCCCGTTTTCAATTCAACATTTTGATTTCAAATCCCACGGGGGGAATACATTGCATCAATCATTTTAGTACGAGCCCAAGTACCAAAACATATGTACATTGCTTAAGTTGCTTTACCATTCAGTTAAAGTCCCCTGTTTATTATCATGAACCGTTAATTTTCCGGTAAGCGAGAGTGAGTGGATAGATCTATCGAGGGTGATGCCTCCATCCGTGGTAGTGATTACCAACCGTAAGCGGATGCATTTCATTTTGACACAGTTACGAGTGTTCTGGTGAAACATTCGGGAGGGGCATATAATTTCATCAGTCATAGCTTTGGGGTCATGAGCTTAAGGTCTATTGTACAATTTTCATGAGATTTTTATCTTGCACTTTTACTTGTGGTGGCCGTACATCATTACAATTTACAAACCTATGGAATTCACCAACATTCGTGTTGACGTTTTAGCAATGTATTTCAGGTTATTAAGGTAGCTCATGTGACATGCATTTGGACCTTCATGGAGTCGCGGAGTCGACGTGTCTCATCATTATTTCATGCACTTATGTAAACATTTGATCTAGTAGGACTTGTTTTCATAAACTTGCAACACATTTTGGGGACCTCATTTTGTAAACTCTGGATTATTTCAATGATCAAATGCAGTATTTTCCAAACGACACTTTAGGTCGTTCAATGTAACTGTAACTGTGGTGCTATGACAGACACCCCCAGGTATTCCATTCCGCTGCAAGTCAGGTAAATTGGGGGTGTGACATTAACAAAATGTTAACTGTCCAAATGACCACTATACATTTAACCTACTATTTTATCATTTGATTCGTAAACTTTTTATTTGAACTATAAACAACTTCAAATTTTGTCTGCTTCGTTTTTCTCAACTATTGTTGATCAACACTGAGGTCTCTTCCTTACACTTTAAATCGAATACTTAAATGAAACACTTAAATTAAAATTTATATGCTCATCATCGTAAACACATCAGTAATTTTATACTCACACACATAATCAATAAATAAATATATGTCTTAATCTCATAAAATCCAAACACTTTTAATTCAATCAAACGTCAAGATCAAATTCACACGCATAATCAGTAAATAAATAAAGTCCTAATCTCACACGCATAGTCAAAAAATAAATAAAGTCCTAATCTCATAAAATCCGAACACTTTCAATGTAATCAAACGTCAAGATCTAATTCAATTATATTAACATTGAATTAAGTTGCATAACTTCTAAATTAACGTAACATCTAAATCTCCTGCATAAACACTATTCCACCTTACGTGTTTACTTGTCACTTACAATATCCGTATAGTTGCAACTTTAAGCTAACTCAAACTACTGATGATCAAATATATTTTATGCTAACTTAAAAACAAACTTTCCCTATTACTTAATTATTCCAAAACTTTAAGCTAACTTAAACTACTAACTGCAACTAAACTAACCGCAATTTTAAACTAAACTCCGAGGTAAAGTAAACTTTCCAAATAGTTGAATATATTCCTACACTAACTGTTATGTCAAACTTAAACAATTTCAAAGAGTTGATATATTTATTGTATTTGGTTAGTGGAAAATTAAAGTTCACACAATTTTCAAAAGAATTTACATGATTGTGTGTACCGCCCTTGAATTACGTCTTCGCAATTATAATCACCAGTAGTCAACCCAGTTGCCTGAATAGATTGAACCTGATAAGGAGTACAAAATACATCCGCCGTGTATAAGCAGGAGGATAATCTGAGGCCCGATATTTAAGCCCAACTCTACTAGCTTAAGTAAACAGACCATTTATGGTTCAAAGATGTACAGAACTACCACTGTTGTTTTCCCCCAAAGATTCCAATAGAATAGCCGATTACCACTAGAGTGATACAATACTTAGATCTATGTTCATGCTTGTAGAAGTGCCTGTACCCTTTGATTTACCATTGGCTACACCCTTTAATTTACAAGATGACCCTTTTGATTTACTTGCTGATCCACCACTGGCTGTACCTTTTGAACCAGATTCTTGGATGTTAAACCTCTAGCTTCACCCTGCTTACTTAATTCCCCACGTTTCTTGAATGGTGGACACAATTCATTGATGCTAATTCCACCTTTCTATCTCTTGAACCAGATTCTTGGATGTTAAACCTCAAGCTTCACCCTTCTTACTTGATTCCCCATGTTTCTTGAATGGTGGACACAAATCATTTATGCTAATTCTACCTTTCTTTCTTTTGTCGCTGGTATACATAACATCAGTTAGTTTTGGTGGCCTTGGAGGTCTTATGTCCTTAGTTGGTTTTGGTTGCTTAGGATCTTTACAACTAGCTTTGTTAGGTCCAAAATTTTGACAATTCTGGAAAGTCATAACTCTACAAACCTTTCCTCGCATCCTTTTCAATACAGGTGGGAGTGGGGGTGTGTTTATAGTTCACTTCCAAAACTTAGAACCAAACACTGGTTTTATGGAGAACTAGTTGAAGGATTTATGTGCATGGGATGACAAGAAATAACTAAACACAGTCGGATACGATCATTGGCCTAAACAGGTCACACCGCTAGTATGAATAGAGACTCCCTATGTATGTATGTTATATGTATACGTCGTATACATGAAATGTTGTGTGTGGTCTGTAGCTTCTATTTTTCACTTTTAGCTCCATTTCTGGTCTTTTCCGTGAGAATTGTTGAATAGCGCCAGATTAATACTAAAATGCAAATTTATAACAATTCATTAGCAAATATCCTATACACACTATAAAAATGAGCAATAATCATGAGATTTTGATAACAAAAACATGTTACTATTTGACGCTATCAGAAATCCACATCTAAATGAAAAGTTGTACCAGGATTAAACTCTAGAATGGCATGTCTGTATTCCCATAGTTTCCCATAATGTTCAATAATCCCCCCTTCATGTTTATACAAAGCACATTGTTTAGCTCTTTTGCACTGCCCTTGACTCACATCAACCATGAACTTTTGTCTGATATCCTACCTCATAAACTTGTAGTTCTAGTGTCCTTATGGTCTTGGTGTAATGTCTTAATTTGGAATGGCCTTTCATTACTCATCCTAGAAGCCTAAAGTCTAAATGGACAGTGATGTCCTTTTTGTTGCTGAACCTTCATTCTTGTCCATATTACCTTGGGTTTACCTTTATCTACATCTGTCTTACCTTTACCATTGTCTTTCAATACCCCTTTACCCTTGTCTGCCATCTTTTGTTATTCCTTCATTTTCTTATTAACCCCTTCTACTAGCACACTTACCCAATTATGTATCTCTACCACACTACACAAGCAAATGCTTATAATCACTTATGTAATACCATAGTTGGTAACCATGTGCAAAATCACAATCAGCTAAAGCCTGTTTTAACTGCTTTAGGTTCTCAAATTTCATTCCAAAGAAAGGCACAAATTCATTCCAAGGTGTTTCTAGGTTGTAAGAAGGGTATTGAACACATTTTTTTTCTTGTACTTAGCATATATGACATCATCCTTAGGGTCATCCTCTTTCATGATATACTTGCCACTTAAAGGGGGTAATGGATGATCTCTGGTGCCTATAAAGTTACCCTTACCTACCAGTTTAGTTAAAAAAGGATCACCTATGGTCAATTTATCGATTACTACATTTTGTTCACCCTCTGTGTGAAAGTCAATATTCTCATGGTCCTCATCATGGTCAACATCAGATTTCTCACCTTCAACATTCTCATTCTCATTAAAAAGATTATTATTTTCAATGTACTCTAGAACATCATAATCATTAAATTCATGATACAAATCAACCTTAAAACCATTCTCAAAAACTACTCTCACAAATTCAACCATATCATCATCAGCTTTAGTTTCCCTAGTCCCATGAGTAAGGGTTGTTGCAGGTAGACAATAATACAATCTTTTAGGAGTATTCAAAACTAACCATTTAATAACATCAAACAACTCAACAACTTGCATATCTTCGAATTAAATGTCATTGATATTCCTACACGAACCTTGCACATACTCTAGTAGATTTGGGACGAAAACTAATAGTGACACGAGCCATTCTCATATCGTCAATAACATGCAATCGTAAATTAGTGTTTTAATTAAATTAACGGTTTTACCTACAATTAAACGATAATGTGTATTTGATTAATAATTAAAATACATACCTAAAAACATCTGACAAAAGTTAGGTAAAAAAAATTAGGGTTCTTGATTAGAGATTTCGTATAAAATTTGAAAGTTTTTTAGTGAGACAATTAAAGAAGTTGGTTACGTATATTGGTAAGAAAGTATGTTACGGTAATAAGTGTGCTATGTAAGTCAAGTAGTCTCTAAACGATTTCAAGTCAGGTCCATAAAGTAAATCTACGCAATTCTTGTCTGACATTATATAACATTTACTCATCAACAATTGTACACGTTATTCCCACGGTTTTCTTGGAGAAAAATCAAGAAAATGGAATTTCCTCAACATTCACCTTAATGTGATGTGTGAAAACTCTTAACTATTAAAAAATAGTAATTATTCTTTTAAATAACTAAAAATTAGATATTATTTATGCTACTGCTTTCCGGGACTGCTCACTGCTATTAGTTCTTGCTATCGCTATCATCGCCAAACATACCCATAGATGCTAGGGTGCACGTCAAGATATTTAAATATGTTGGGTCGCGTGATATGAGTAGGATACAAGTCAACATTGTCACTGGTTTTGTTTATTGTTTTACCAAGCTTCATAAATTTAATTGTGTACATAACTTTTAGCTACTTTTCAGGACTTTTCTCAAGTTTTGAGATATTTATTAGGACGATATTAAGCTGAATAGTTACAAAGTTATTTGTTGAAGCTGAAGTTATATCTAAAGTGGTTGTGTTTGGCACAAGGTTTTTAGGAGATTACAGGAGATTGAAATTATAAAATAAGCTAGTTTATAATATAACATTTGTTTGTCACACTGTATGAAAACTTTTATAAATCATAAGCCCAATCCCATTAAAACAGGCTTACAGGGCCTTATATTAGTCAAATTACATAAATACATTTCAAAATACTAGACGAGTACCCGTGCATAGCAACGGGATTTTATAGCGACAGATAGTTTGTTGATAAAAAAAAATTTATAGGTTATAAGCGAAAAATAATAAAAGTTTGAAGATTTAGGAATTAAACATAATGTTTTGAAACCCGGTTCGACCCGGGTGGTTCAACTGGTTGAACCGTTCCGGTCGAAAAACGGGTTTGAAGCGTCCCGGGTCAACCCGGTTTGTGTTTTAATTGGTTGTATTTAATTTGGTAGATATGTTTTTAATTGGTTGTACAATGTGAATAAATCATTGTACTTTTAAGTAATGGATAATGTTTTGAAACCCGGTTCGACCCGGGTGGTTCAACCGGTTAAACCGTTCTAGTCGAAAAATAGGTCGATTTAAACCGGGTCAACTTGCTAGGTTGGGTCGAAAACGGGTCAAATTAAACCGGGTCAACCCGCCGGGTTTGAAGCGTCATGGGTCAACCCGATTTGTGTTTGAATTGGTTGTATTTAATTGCTAGATATGTTTTAATTTGGTTGTACAATGTAAATAAATAATTGTACTTTTAAGTATTGGGAGTATTAATTACATTTCACTTTCTCTCTCATTTGACCATTGTTGAAAACTCAACATTTCACTTTTGACTATTTTTCCATTATAGGTAGATATGTTTTTAATTGGTTGTACAATGTGAATAAATCATTGTACTTTTAAGTAATGGATACTGTTTTGAAACCCGGTTCGACCCGGGTGGTTCAACCGGTTAAACCGTTCTGGTCGAAAAATGGGTCGATTTAAACCGGGTCAACTTGCTAGGTTGGGTCGAAAACGGGTCAAATTAAACCGGGTCAACCCGCCGGGTTTGAAGCGTCATGGGTCAACCCGATTTGTGTTTGAATTGGTTGTATTTAATTGCTAGATATGTTTTAATTTGGTTGTACAATATAAATAAATAATTGTACTTTTAAGTATTGGGAGTATTAATTACATTTCACTTTCTCTCTCATTTGACCATTGTTGAAAACTCAACATTTCACTTTTGACTATTTTTCCATTATAGGTAGTATAGATAATAGTTACCAAACATACGTAAGTAAGATACAAAACATAATCTATTCGATGTAATAAAGTAACTCCCAATACCGTCTTTCACGGGTTATGGGTCCTAATACCGTCTTCCACGGTGTATCCTAAGGTAGAGAGGCTGCTTCCGGTTCTACCTAAGGTAGAAAAGGACCTCCATCATTTTTGTAGAGAGTGAGGATCGAACCATTGACCTCTTAGTTAAGAGGCAAGGGGTTTTTCAACTAATCCAACCCTACTTGTTTAAAACATAATCTATTCGATGTCTATGCATAATAATAACGCGTATAGTGACCGATTGACCAATATCCGTTCAAATTAATGAGATTTGACAAAGTGGTCCGTATACTTTATTAAATATCTTATCAAACTTTTAAATTTTGAGGTTATAATTTTTGTAGTTGAATTCTGATAGAAAAAAGCTTAAAGATTAAACCCTAGTTATATAATGTATGTACACCGTTAATACCATTAACAGCATGCAGTATCATGATTTTTGAGTTGAGTTAAGGCTTAACTCAATCGCTTTAAGGGTCAAGTCATAATACCGTCCAAGTGAATTACGGCATTGAGTTAAGGGGTGAGTTATCACTTTAACACTGCGTTGAGCAGCAACTATAATATATATATATATATATATATATATATATATATATATATATATATATATATATATATATATATATATATATATATATATATATATATATATATATTCGCCTCCAAAATGTGATGTTGTGGTTTAGTTATAGGTAGTTATGTTAAAGTTTTTTTTTTTTTTTTTTTTTTTTTTTTTTTTTTTTTTTTTTAATGTTAAAACTAATGTGCTTTTGATGTGTTTTTGATAAGCCATTGAGTTAAGGTATAACTCATGGTCATGATACCTTATGCTAGCTCTAAGAAGGGCTCTTTGAAGTTAATTTGAAAAATTGTACATAAACTAATTAGCACATATTATTCATAAAATTTATAAGTAGTAGTAAGAAATTCTAAATACATCCTCTCATTTATTGTTCAACATATTAAGGTTATTACTTAGAGCATCCGCATTGCATAGTTTTTGAAATTTTTTTTATTATGTATTAAAGTTTTTCTAAAGAATTTTTAGCATTCCAATGAAAAACTTTTAGTAAAAGCTTGTTTTTTGTCAAGTGTTTGAAGCTTTGGTTTTTCACTTGGAACACTTTTATTTCATGAATTAGTTTGGATTTACAGAGATGGAAAGCGAACGAACAACAAGCTGCATCACTAGCTTTTTTGTATTGCAAAATTAATTTGGAGTTTCACTTAAATCTCATTAATAAAAAGCTTTTGAGCTAGTTTTTGTATTGGAGGAACATTTACAACATAATTTTTTATAACAAAAATTAGCTTATATATTAAATTAAATGCATCAAAGACTTTGTAGATGCTCTTATGACTATGATGTGGTTGATGTCAGAAACATTTTCAATAATCACCTGGTGATAATTTATCTTTGTGATAATTTTCAATAGAGACAATATATTAAATCCTAACCTATCAAATTATGTACTCGTATTGGTTTATCATAACGCGTAAGTGTATTATAATCTTGTTACTTTAGGCGGGAGCGTGGTCACGAAATCTTTATAAATAGCAACACCTTTCTATTCTCATATATTACCCATCATTCTCTTTCCACTGCCTTCAATTTGTTCCACTCTCTACTTTTTCAGGTTAGTACTTCAACTTATTCTTCTCATTTCAAGCCTTAAATGATATTTATTCCTTCATAAAAACTACATATGCTTGTTCATATATATTGAAGGATGTGATTTGCACATTTTAAAAGTTGATCGGCACACTCTAATTTAGTATGTCTTGACATTTATACCCTTATAAAGGTGAAAATGAGTAAAAGTGATGTAAGGATATAATTGGCAATACACAATAAATTAGAGTGTATCAATCAACTAGTGGAGTGTGCAAATCACACGCCTATATTAAATCATTAGTTAGTATATACAATTTGATCGATCACTTTTCATCTCACAACTTTTTTGCATTTTACTATTACTCCGTATATTAAAAATCACCTGTAGTTGGTACTTTAGGTTTCAGCATCTAAGTCATAGGCCACAGCTAAGACTTATTTTGTACAATAAGTCAGTATTCTATTTTTGGGAAAGGCAAAAATTGAGAAATTTGTATACTTGGCTATCACAACTAGCTTAAGGTGTGTTTGGGTTAAGCTTATTCAAGTGTTGATTAAGAGCTAATTCTGTCAACAAAACACAATGTTCTAAGACTAGATGTAATGGGGTTAATCACCACCACCACGACGTTAGTTACCTCCATGTTAGTGCCATTAATTCATTCTCACCACCTTCCCACTACTTTTACCCTGTAATGATCATCGCATCCTTACCACGTTATATATAGTCTGCTTTGAAACGGTTATTTTACGTGTCTTTATTTAGTTTATTGAGCTCTAAAGCAGATAAAAAAGCTTATGAACATAATAAACTTTCAAATAAGTTAACCCGAAATACCCCTAATACTTGCTACACAAGAAACTAATTATTGAGACGTTGGCTTGACTTTCTTGACCAAAAGTATTATATCATGTCGTGAAAACCTTATTCTTTTTTAACACCATTAGGCACATTAAGACACTTATGGTTTCACTAATTAGTGTTAGTATCACTTTGCAGGATTTTAAGAAACACGCTACCAGCTTGGATACAATGGGTGAGCCGAATGGCAAGATCAACCAACCTGTTGCGTTGGAACTCACATCGCCATTGACTCGGCCATTGAGACTAGAACCTGTGCAAGATCTTGGACCACAGCAGCACCCACAACAAACACTTGGAGCCGGGCTGGATGCTGCACAGGCACTAAGACCATCATCATCTACGCCCCCAACACCGGGACCTGGAGGTTCCCTGACACCTGGCTCAGAACCGGCCCCACTCTTTCTTCCTCTACATGATCTATTTGCGGGTAAGTTCATTTCTAGTTTTATTTTACATATATGAGAATATAGTAATACCAACCAACTTAGCTAATACTATATCTTAAGAGATCTAGCTCATGTATGATTAAGTGCTTAATTCCAATAAGAGTGAACACCTAGTCATATACAATCTGGCTGCTTGTAACAAAGGAGCAACGTACAATGCTACGAAAAGTCAATGTACTTAACTAGCATCAAGTGGTTATCTCCAATATGAGATTTTTTTTTTTTTTTTTTTTTAATGTAAAAGAGGACGGAAAAATAAGCACAGCCAATGTTAGTTATCTTTCTAATATACACTAACAGTAATCATTGCAATGATTATTTAAGTTAATCAGATTATTGCAAGTGATTTATTCAGAAAAGGATTAGGAGGATTGGATTTACTAGTAGATTTTTTGTTTTATAAAGACCATTAATAGGGGTGTTATTCGGGTTGTCCCGGTCTCGGGTCAATTTGGATCAAGGCTTAAAAAACATACCCGAACCCGACACGACCCTATTTAGAACTCCGGTTAGTCGGGTTCGGGTAAATTCGGTTCGGGTCAAATCGGATCGGGTTCGGGTCGACCTTAGCATATGTAAAATCATTAAAAAAATGGCTTACTTCAAAAATTTTCATTGTAAAAGTGTTAGTCGAGTCGGGTTAGTCATTTCGGGTCAATTTGGGTTGAGGCTAATAAAAACATACTCGAACCCGACCCTATTTAGAACTCGGGTCATTCGAGTTGACCCAAATTGACCCGAATATAATTTTGAACCCGAGTAACCCGACTTCCTGACCCGAATAGTCATATTTGGGTTCGGGTTTGGATTGGGTTTTATGACACCCCTAGTTAGAAACTAACTTTGTACGTACATACTTAGATGATAGAAGACAAGATTTCTTTGATAAATGTGCCCCTTTATACAAATCATCGGTGGAAGGAGATTGGAAAACTGCTGATCGCATCTTAGGCGATGAAGAATCCAGACACTTTCTCGTACGTTGTAGCATCACTGAAAACTGTGAAACGATGCTTCATGTTGCAGTATCCTCAGAACAACCCATTTTCGTGCAAAAGCTTGTGGATATAATGCGAAGGGAAGACTTGGAACTACAAAATCTGAACGGGAACACTGCCCTTGGTTTGGCGGCTATAACTGGAAACACCCAAATTGCTTCAATTTTAGTGAATAATGGGAACCGAGGCTTGCTGACAATGGAAAATAGGAAACAAATGATACCGCTTTATATTGCCGCGTTATATGGGAAACATGATATGGTGTCTTATCTCTATGATGAAACCAATCGTCATGCATGGGCAGATAAGGATAAGAGATGGGTGTACCTGAAATGTGTGGAGGCTGATCTCTTTGGTATGTATTTTGATGATTTCTCTCTTTCTAATTAGTTGGCTTTAGTTTGGTCCTGGTATTTTTACTCATCAAGAATTACAAAATAATCAAATCATTTGCAGATATCGCATTACGAATATTCCAAGACCACAAAGAAGTTGCTAAAGCAGAGTCTCAAAGTGTACTAGGTGTTTTGGCACGAAAGCCGGCTGCTTTTAATGAAACAAAGCAACATATCATACAACGAAGAAGCGTCAATTCAGGTAATTATAATTTCTAGTGAGTTGGTCTTCAAATATCTGCATGTTAGTTATACTGGTTCATCCAGTTGTTTTCGCAATTGATTGTTATCCTTTTGTGCTTAGGTCGAGACGTCTTGCAAACTGATGAAAGTGAAGCCATGAGTTTACTGAGAGAAATTTTAACTAGTATTGAGGAAAAACCAAAGAAGGAAATAGATGCAATACTTAGAGGGCCTCCTGGTACTCTGACCCACGGCCGAACACCAAAATATCCGTCTAGGGTACTTTTTGTTGCTGCCGAACATGGCAACATTAAATTTATAGTTGAGCTTATTCGTAAATATCATGATCTTATATGGAAAATAAACGATGATGAATTAAGTATATTCCACATTGCTGTCTTACATCGCCATGAGAGTATCTACAATTTATTATATGAGATTGGCTCGATGAAGGATTCAATAGTTATTCTCAAAGACCAAGATGGGAATAATATGTTGCATTTAGTTGGGAAGATGGTAGATAAAAAACGACTTCAGGAGGTATCGGGAGCAGCTTTTCAAATGCAGCTTGAATTGCTGTGGTACAAGGTACATCATTCCCTCGTATATTCTGAGTAGCTAGCCATGTCTTTGGACAATCATTCTTTGGATATGCCACGTATTTCACAACTAACTCGATCATGTGTATTATACCATATAGAACTTTAATCATTTTAGGGCCTTTGTGATATATATGTTGCAATTGAAAGGTCATTATTCATTATTTTGATTTACAGGAAGTAGAGTCTATGGTACCTCCTGCTTATCGAGAAAGGAAGAACAGATATCTCCAAACACCATATGAACTATTCACCGACAACCACAAGGATTTAGTTATCGAAGGCGGGAAATGGATGAAAGGGACAGCAAGTAAATGCATGGTGGTTTCTGCCCTTATAGCCACCATAGTATTTGCAGTCGCTTATACGATACCAGGTGGGTATGACCAAAAGCACGGCTTTCCTATGTTCCTTCACAATGGACCTTTCCTAGTGTTTGTGATACTTGATGCCATTTCTTTAATCTTGTCTTCAACTTCAATCCTAGTGTTCTTATCCATCCTAACTTCACGTTGCGCTCAAGAGGATTTCATAGAATCATTACCCAAAACACTAATGCTCGGTCTTCTAATGCTTTTTCTATCCATAGTGGCTATGATGCTTTCTTTTAGTGTCAGTTTCTTTGTGCTATACCGTCACAAGTTTATCGTGGTAGCAATTTTCATTAGCGTACTTGCCGTTATACCTAGCATTTCATATGCCAGACTTCAGTATCCTCTTTTCAATGACGTGTACCACTCAACGTATCGTTCAAGGTATCTTTTTAAGCCAAAGAAACGGATGCTTTACTATCAAAATCCAAGTGCTTAAGGATATTGTTGTATCATTTTTTAATTTAAAATTTCATTTGAGTATCTTGTTTTGTACGTAGTTGTTGGTCCCATCCGGATCTTCTTTTGTTACGAATCAAACATGGTCTATGAACAAACACACGACACACAAACTCACACTTTGTATATAATGAAATCTGTTGTTAACCTTTATAATCGATATTTTATTAACTGAAAAGGTTAATGTTTACAATGAATTCTATCCCTATATATAATGAATGAAACGTTGCCTCCAAAAGACATGTCGCTTCATCATTAACCGTTGTAACCCTATACTAAACGTTGTAACCTAATAACTACTAACTGCCTTCATATGGGCCTGTTTGGGTTAATACATTGGACCCATATTGCAGACTAATATACTGACCCAATACTAAATACAAGCATACGTATTACATACTAAACTAAATACATAAACTACTAATTTACAACAGCCCTTGAACACGGATTGATGAAGTATCATCCAACATTCCTCCCTAATTTATTAATCCGTGTCTTCAACATCTTCATGTCTTCAACTCGATCTTTTGTCTTTGATGTTTCTGGACTTCTGGTACATAATCAACACAGCAACGATCTCCTTTTGCAACTTTAAGTTCTCTTTTCCTTCTTCCTTCAATCTTCTTGTTGCTTTCTTGTTTTCTTCAAAACTTGGTGTTGATTTCTTCACGACTTTATTTTGTTCTTCAATTCTGACATCAATATAACTTTCTCTGAATTTGTTTCTCAAATGCTACTTCTCTTTCTCTGAATCATCGATCCTCTGATCGCTTTCTATCTCTTCTATGTTCTCTTCTCTTCTCTATTCTCTTCTCTATTCGACTTTAGTCGAATTTGTCTCTTTTGATCTTCTCTGATCGGTTTTCTCTTGCTTGATTCCCTGAATCAATCTCTTCACTGTCTTTCTCTTTTCTTGATTAACCGGTATGCGGACGGTTTCTACTCTTCTCTTGATTGATTCCCTGAATCAATCGGTCTCTTTGGATCTTTTACAATAGTACCATCAACCACTCTTTGGATCTTTTACGTTAGCACCATCAACCACTTCTATCTCTTCTCTGAAAACGATTCCCTGAATCATTATTCTTTTACTCTGTCTCTGGTTCCCTGAACCTTTTGTCTCTTCTTTTCTGGAACGATTCCCTGAATCGTTATTAAAACTTGATTTCCTGAACCAAGTTGTTCTTCTCTTTGATGTTTCCTGTTTTGTTTCTTGCAAATCTGCAATACGTACTTTTCTTGAATCTCTGATGAAACACAAACTGAAACACCGGGTTTGATTCGAACTTCTGATGCTCTTGATACCAATGTTGGTCCCATCCGGATCTTCTTTTGTTACGAATCAAACATGGTCTATGAACAAACACACGACACACAAACTCACACTTTGTATATAATGAAATCTGTTGTTAACCTTTATAATCGATATTTTATTAACTGAAAAGGTTAATGTTTACAATGAATTCTATCCCTATATATAATGAATGAAACATTGCCTCCAAAAGACATGTCGCTTCATCATTAACCGTTGTAACCCTATACTAAACGTTGTAACCTAATAACTACTAACTGCCTTCATATGGGCCTGTTTGGGTTAATACATTGGACCATATTGCAGACTAATATTCTGACCCAATACTAAATACAAACATACGTATTACATATTAAACTAAATACATAAACTACTAATTTACAACAGCCCTTGAACACGGATTGATGAATTATCATCCAACAGTAGTTAAGCATAATTTTTCTTACTTGGTTCTTTTTAATTCAAATTGGCTTTTTTTTCCCATGGTTTTTGTTTAATGAAAATTGTGTGCCAATAGAATATGAAGATTATGAGATCAAGTGTTCATATTTTACTTCGTCTTTGTGCATAGATTCTGTCAAAACATTGTGGAAAATTGATCCAAGTACATTTTGAAGATTTGTTGGAATGGCTGTAAATATGAACTACACCAAGGTTCCTAGTAGGCTGGAAGCTGGATCGAAAAAATATTGTTGTCATGGGTTTTAGATTATTTCTTTTGGAGTAAAACGCAACTATCTTAACTATGGAATACCTTTAAAGGCCCAGATAAAAAGCCCATAAAATTTACCCCAATTCAAGCTTCCATCCACCGTTATAGTTACAAATAGTCAGAAAAAGGCAAAATAGCAGCACTGCATGTTGTAGAGGGGGTTTTCGATTGTGCTATGTGTTTTTTTATGACGAATTTTTTTTTTTTTTTTATTATTTTTTTTATTTTTATTTTTTTAAAAGCAGAATTTATTAACAAACTAAAGAACCACCTCATGGGACAAACCCCCAAGAGGAGATTACATAATAGGAATCACAATCACACACGAAAGACCTAACCATCGAAGCACAAAGCTCACAACCAAACTACCAACAAGCTATCTAACACATGAGATATGTGAACAAACAGCACGCCACACAAAAATCAAACCATCAAAACCTAGAACCTCACAACAAGATCAAGACATCCCACCACACTTAATCAAAAACCCCCACAAGCATCAACCAACATCAGCCATTATGACTTGGTGTACTAGCACAACTCTGAGGAATCTTTAACCATTTTTCCCATCGAATATTACTTTTCCTATACCTTCTACTTATCAACTCAAACGCCTTTAATTAGATGTCTTGAAATACTCTCGAACTACTATCCATTTTACCTTTAAATACCTTGTTGTTCCTATTTTGACGAAATTTTATGTATTTATTTCTTTTGTCTGTTAGTAGTAAATACTAGACGAGTATACGTTCATAGCAACGGAATTTTGTAGCGATGGATTATTTAGTGATAAAAAAAGTTTATGGGTTATAAACGAAAAATACTAAAAGTTTGAAGATTTGATAATTAAACATAATGTTTTAAAACCTGGTTCGACCCGGGTAGTTCAACTGGTTGAACCGTTTCGGTCGAAAATCAGGTCGATTTAAACCGAGTCAACCCTGCGGGTTGGGTCGAAAACGGGTCAATTAAACCGGGCCAACACATCGAGTTTGAAGCGTCCCGGGTCAATCCAGTTTTTTATGTGTATTAATAGTTTTCTTTTGAAATATATGTTTTTAACATTTTCTTTTTTAGTTTCAACGTTTTACTTTTTGGTTTTCCCTTTATATATAGTATAGTAGGGTACTCGGGCGTTGCTGTGGCGGGTACCCTGTAATGATTAACCAGATAAATAGATCTCGATAAGACCTGATTCAGCAGTTTGTATCGGTTTCAACGGGTCCTCTCTGGTTTGTTTTCGTATGGCTTTTATTGGTTAGCCGAACCGGTGGCGACACCGGTTCCCGGTTGAACCCTTTAGTCTGGTCCGGTTTTCAAAACTATATGTACCATCAACTTGTTAGCTTGTATAAAGCTTTGTGTATTTTATTAATTTGTATAATGTGTATAATAACATGTACTTTTCATTTTAGGGTGTTTTAAAAATAACAATAATTGTGTGTTTAATTATTTTATATTTTAGATTATGTTGTAACTTGTTTAAATTATACACTGTGAAAATTTTATTGTACTTTTTAGTAAATAGTGTTTTAATTGGTTGTTTTTAATTTAGTAGATAAACTTTTAATTGATTGTACAATATAAATAAATTATTGTACTTTTAAGTAATTGGTATTTTAATAAAAGTATTAATTAAACTATACATTTCTTTCACATTTGACTTTCAATATTTTATTTTTCAAGGTTTTAACATTTTTCTTTTATATATATATATATATATATATATATATATATATATATATATATATATATATATATATATATATATATATAGTGAGGATCACGTGCGGATACAATTTTTAAGTGCAGACGTGCGGATTGATCTGGTCCGTCCAATCCAGATCTGATCTTGACTTTTTTTTTAAAAAAAATCAAGATCAAGCGCTATTGTTATCTTCTTAATGAAAATGATTTTTTTTTTTAATTTTTTTCCTTTTAAGCGATCCTTAATATTGTTATCTTCTTTCATTTTTTTATTTTTTCAGATTTTTCTTAGAACTTTTTGTTTTTTTGATTATGAGTGCTACCGTGATATTAACCATATTATGAGTTCTACCGTGATATTAACAATAGTAAAAAAGTTTATGTGATATCAGAATCTGATTTTGACTTTTTTTATTACGATAGTAAAAAAGTTTATGTGATATCAGAATCTGATACTGATCTTGACTTTTTTTATTACGATAGTAAAAAAGTTTATGTGATATCAGAATCTGATTTTGACTTTTTTTTATTACGATAGTAAAAAAGTTTATGTGATATCAGAATCTGATTTTGATTTTTTTTATTACGATAGTAAAAAAGTTTATGTGATATCAGAATCTGATCCTGATCTTGACTTTTTTTATTACGATAGTAAAAAAGTTTATGTGATATCAGAATCTGATTTTGACTTTTTTACAAAAGTCAAGATCTGATCTTGACTTTGTCAAGATCAGATCTTGACTTTTATAAAAAAGTCAAAATCATACGCTAATATCACAATACCTTTAAAGATGAAAACGATTTTTTTTTTGAAATTTTTGTCAGCGATTCTTAATTATTTGTTGTCCTCTTTATTTTTTTAATTTTTTCAGATTTTTTTGAATTTTTTTCAGAAAAAAAGCTAATACGATAGTAACGATTCTAAAAAAAGATGGGATATTTACGATATTGCCACTCCGCCTTTTTCAGATGGTTGACTAGATAAAGGGCTGAGATTCGTCCGTACCATCCGCACTAAAAGACAAAAACGTACCTGATCCTCACCCTATATATATATATATATATATATATATATATATAGGGGATATGTTGGCTACAATTATTGTAGTCAACTAGCTACAATCCTTCATTAAAATTACATAAGAAAGGATTCAGGACCCATAAAAATAAATCAGGGACCCACAGAATATAGCATAAAATTGCAGGGAGTTAACTATAACAAATTGTAGCTAATATATATATATATATATATATATATATATATATATATATATATATATATATATATATATATATATATATATATATATATATATTAGGTTTTCATACAAGTATTTTTTGTAATTCATTTTCGTACGACTCATGGCTTGTGCTTACATTTTGCGGTAGAGTTTTTAAGTTTGCGCAAATAACTTTAATAAAAGTTTTGCTAATATTATAACTATCGCTTTTGGTTATAAAATTTAAATTATTCTTTTGTCATTTTGCTGACGTACTATTTTTTTTCATGAGTTATAAAATTTATTTATTATATACTCGATCTTAACAATACAACACAATATTAATTATAAAATCATAAGTATGTTTAAAGTATATCAATGTTAGGCTTGTTCTGTTGGTAATCCAGAGGCCTTTTCGGCTGTATATTTTTTAATAAAAAAATCACTAAATATTTGTCAGTTATTTTGTATATAAAAAAAGTTATTTATATAATTCAAACTTTCATAAAATAATACATCTTTGGCTCCTATGGTTTAAATAAATTTTAGGGTAGTTTTTAATATTATTTGGTAGGTTAAAGTTGCATTTTGAAAGTTTTTTTTTTTTAAATATATATATTTATAAAATTGTAGGTAAGTTAAAAGTCTATCAATTTGGCTCGTTTTTTTATAATCCAAACACTTTTGACAATGTATTTTTTATTAAAATAATAGCTAGATATTTGATAGATAAAGCTTGTTATAAAACAATATAATTAAAAAAAAAAATTAATAATAGTAAAAAGTTTATGGTAGTTTTGCTACTTGTTGCATAGTTCGGGGCATTTTTGTAAATCTTTTTCTTTTACTTGGACTGATATTGGGCTAGAATTTTGGTGTGACCCTTCATGCGCCATAGATATTGGGCCAAATTTTTTGTCGGTGTTAGTATATTATATATATACAATATACAAAATTACAAATACCAATTATTTCATATAATTTTGATTTTTGGCTGCATCAAATCTATATTTCGATTTCAGGTTAATTTGGTTCTAAACCTAATAGAAGCCATTCCTACAATATACTAGTAATCACTTACACGTTTACACCACACGTGATCACTGTTAGATAGACAATATATATATATATATATATATATATATATATATATATATATATATATATATATATATATAATTTTTGAAAGGCTAGATAGACGACATATTATTATGAGATGTGATAGATGGGCCTAATAAATAGGCCTATCTATCATTTTTGTATTATTATTCTTCATAATTATTGCACGTCAACTTAACACTAACGTGGTGTTTGATATGGTGTAATCAAAGTGAGAATGAAAAATGTTATTAAGGATTTAAGGTAGAATAAAAAAAATTTGTTTGTTTACACATTTACAATATCATTGCAAGGAATGATTCATTACACCATTTTCATTCCTTAGGGGTCTCCTTATTTATTTTTTTCATTACATCTTGTAATGGAATGAAAATTACATAAAAGTCCATCATTAACTAACCACATTAAATAAATTTTCTGTTATCAATGGTCATTTTAGTCTTTTTTTAATCGATTCTATTACGTCATATCTTACCAATCAAACATGATTAATGACAGTAATGAATCATTACATTGCGCCATTCATTCCATTACATCGTTTATTCTATTAATTTGATCGATATTTAACCAGGTGTTATGCTTATTGCAATGTTACAATTTTACCCTATTATATGCGTTTCTAAAGAATATAACAAATGGTTTCAAAAGTATCTTCAGAACAACAACCTTCAAATTTTCAAAACGACAATGTTGACTTACTGTATCGTATGTTTTAGTGAATCGTTATATGGTGAAGTAGGTAAACACAAAAGATTTTATACTGAATAAATTGTTTCTTGATTATAGTATTGTGTCTTCATAAATCTACAAGCTTTGCGTTAATGTTTTTTTCTTTTTTCTTTTCTTGAAAGATAATTTTCACTACAACCCTTTGGTCTCTGCGTTTATGTATCACGTATTTGGATTGTTAAAGTTTTTTTCTTAAATATTTGTCTTGATTCTAAATTCCATTTGATGCGACAGTAAGTAAATATTTTGTTACATTTGGATTGTAACTGTCTGAAGCTTCCAAGAAGCTTCATGGTTCGTGATCTTAACTTCCAAGAAGCTTCCTTCCGCGTAATATTAAATATTGTACTTGTGTTGCAATTTGCAAATAAATAAAATATCATACTAATAAACTTAGTTCACCAATATAAGTTTCATATCTATACTTCAAAGCATAAAAATGGTTGATATAGCAAGCGAAATATTGTTCATCTTACACGAAAGATAACATTGTCATTGGTATGGTTCTACAAATGTTAAGGATTTAGTAATTAAGTATTGAGCAAATTGCAAAAGCCGTTTTTGACTTTTTGTAGTTAACACGAACCGCACGATGCTGCCAATTTCTATATTATTACTGTAATAAAGAAACAAAACCCTTGTAAGAGCTTATAAAATAGGGTTTGTCTAACTTGTGCTCTAGGGGCACAAATTAAGCACACTAAAAGTCAGCGGGGTCCCACAGAAAAGGATATAGGGATCCACGAAACTGTACTTTTCTGTGGATCCCTATGTCTTTTTCTGGAGGCCCCGTTGTCTTTTAGTGTGCTTAACTTGTGCCTAAAGGCACAAGTTGGAAAAATCCTATAAAGTATACATGTTTACTAAAAGATAAGTATATAAAACCGGCATGTTAAGGTGGGTCTTTTAGATTAGTTAAGATGAGATAACAAATTAACATAAATAGTTATAGTCATATCTTACATTTAGATAGTATTTGCAACTAGTGTTGTTGAAAAACAAATAGTAAAAGGTAAAACCTGAAATTTAATTAGGAAGACTACTGAACTATCCAACATAAATACATAACCATCACCAAATGACTTATTGGTAAAGTTTTTAGAATTCTCACAAAAACTTATGGGTTCAAACATAGCTAGGTATGTATTGTGTACATTTGAAGATGGACAAGGAATGATCGAAAATGGTCTAAGGATTAATCGGTGAGACTACGCAAATCTTAGTAAAAAAGGCACCTTCATCAGGTGACGTGAACAAGAAAAACCTTATCTGTTTAATCGTCTACTAAGTCTCTAACATGTTTCTATGTTATTTAAAACTCATATTCTTTAGAAAGAATCATGTATAAATCCGAAGCCCTTCAATATTAGGCTCGGTTTGATGTTATTTACGTAATCATGTTTATGGTCAATTTTGATAAAAGAAACATGGCTCTATTAAACTTATTTTTTGTAGTTGATTTCTTAAACCTGCATTTGTAAAAGTGAGTACATGAATGCAATTATTTTCTCTTTTAAATTTTCAAACATTTTATACTATTAACTTGTTATTTTAACAATTACAGTTATAACTTACCGGCAACATAAAAAATTCATATTTACAACACGATAAAAAAAGAACTTCTGTCTTTAGCTAAAGTTTCTAGTTGAAAAAAAGTAATAAAAAATAAAATAAAATTGGGTTATAAGTGCAAACTATATAAATTAAGGGTTGAAATGTCAATATCTTAAAAGAAACAGAAAAAAGAAAAAGAAGGTGCACAGTTTTTAAGAATTGAAATCTTGAGTTCTTGACCATGCCTGCATAGTTGAAGACCTAAACCGTCCGGTATGTATCGCCTTTTATGTTTACTTGTTAATTTGATAAGAGTATTAATCGAGTTATTCTACAAACCAAACATTCTTCACATATTAAGGGACTCATTCACATCATCCATCTAAAAAGGAATCTAAAAAGGAAATCAATGATTGAGATTAAAAGTATTTTATTATTTAACCAATTTTTTATAATTTAAATATCTCTTAAACCGTTAATCGTTAAGCGAAAATAATTACACCATTGCGACGGACATTTAATTATCTTTCTATAGACGGGCACTTTGATATACTTTCGAAAAAGAAAAAAAAATCATTTTTTTCACGTTTTTTTTTTCGTGACCGAAAAAACATCATATATGATATTGCATAGAGTAAATTACATGGTTGGTCCCTGTGGTTTATACAAAGTAACAAGTTTCGTCCCTCTCTTTTAAAAGTTGCATGGTTAGTCCCTAAGTGCGTAAACAAATAACACCACAGGTCCCTTGGTTTAACTGGTGTTAACTAGGTTAGTTAAATTTTACATGTTAGCCCCCTTTGGTTAAATAGCGCTACATCGTTAATCCTTTGGTTAAATAGCGCTGCATCGTTAATCCTTAGGCTAAATAGCGCTGCATCGTTAATCCTTTTAACGTTTTCGCCCGTTTTTGTCCCTTTTTTTTTACGTTTTCGCCCGTTTTTGTCCGTTTTTTTTTTTGTTTTCGCCCGTTTTTGTCCGTTTTTTTTTTTGCTTTCGCCCCTTTTTTTACGTTTTCGCCCGTTTTTGACCCTTTTTTTACGTTTTCACCCGTTTTTGTCCGTTTTTTTTTTGTTTTCGCCCGTTTTTGTCCGTTTTTTTTACGTTTTCGCCCGGTTTTGTTCGTTTTTTTTTTTTGTTTTCGCCCGTTTTTGTCACGTTTTCGCCCGTTTTTGACCGTTTTTTTTACGTTTTCGGCTGTTTTTGTCCGTTTTTTTGTTTTCGCCCGTTTTTGGCCGTTTTTTTTTACGTTTTCGCCCGTTTTTGACCTTTTTTTTACGTTTTCGCCCGTTTTTGTCCGTTTTTTTTTTTGTTTTCGCCCGTTTTTGTCCGTTTTTTTTATGTTTTCGCCCGTTTTTGTCCGTTTTTTTTTTTGTTTTCACCCGTTTTTGTCCGTTTTTTTTTACGTTTTCACACTTTTTTGTCCATTTTTTTTTGTTTTCGCCCGCTTTTGTCCGTTTTTTTTTTTGTTTTCGCCCGTTTTTGTCCCTTTTTTTACGTTTTCGCCCGTTTTTGTCCGTTTTTTTTTTGTTTTCGCCCGTTTTTGACCGTTTTTTTTACGTTTTCGCCCGTTTTTGTCCCTTTTTTTACGTTTTCGCCCGTTTTTTTTTGTTTTTGTCCGTTTTTTTATGTTTTCGCCCGTTTTTGTCCGTTTTCGCCCGTTTTTGTCTTTTTTTTTTACGTTTTTTTTCCGTTTTCGCCCGTTTAGAAAAAATATTTTAGAAATATATTGGGGTAAAAAAAAGTTTCTAAAATATATTTTTGAAAAAATATTTTAGAAAAAATATTTTAGAAAATATATTTTTTTTTACCCAATTTTTTTTCGAAAAATATATTTTAGAAACTTTTTTTTACCCAATTTTTTTTTTCGAAAAATATATTTTAGAAACTTTTTTTTACGCCAAAATTTTTTTCCAAAAATATATTTTAGAAACTTTTTTTTACCCAAATTTTTTTTTCGAAAAATATATTTTAGAAAAAATATTTTTTTACCCAAATTTTTTTTTCGAAAAATATATTTTAGAAACCTTTTTTTACCCAATTTTTTTTTCGAAAATATTTTTTTCGATGATTATTTAAAAAAAAATCAAAATTATATTTAGACAAAAGACGGACGAAAACGTAAAAAAAAACGGACAAAAACGTGTGAAAACGTAAAAAAAACGGACAAAAACGGGCGAAAACATAAAAAAAGGGACAAAAACAAAAAAAAATGACAAAAACGGACGAAAACAAAAAAAAAGGACAAAAACGGGCGAAAACGTAAAAAAAGGGACAAAAACGGGCGAAAACGTAAAAAAAGGGTCAAAAACGGGCGAAAACAAAAAAAAAACGGACAAAAACGGGCGAAAACGTAAAAAAAAACGGACAAAAACGAGCGAAAACAAAAAAAAAAACGGACAAAAGCGGGCGAAAACAAAAAAAAAAACGGACAAAAAAGTGTGAAAACGTAAAAAAACGGACAAAAACGGGCGAAAACAAAAAAAAACGGACAAAAACATAAAAAAAACGGACAAAAACGGGCGAAAACAAAAAAAAAAAAGGACAAAAACGGGCGAAAACGTAAAAAAAAGGGTCAAAAACGGGCGAAAACGTAAAAAAAAAACGGTCAAAAACGGGCGAAAACAAAAAAAAGGGACAAAAACGGCCGAAAACGTAAAAAAAAACGGTCAAAAACGGGCGAAAACGTAAAAAAACGGACAAAAACGGTCGAAAACGTAAAAAAAAACGGACAAAACGGGCGAAAACAAAAAAAAAACGAACAAAACCGGGCAAAAACGTAAAAAAAAACGCACAAAAACGGGCGAAAACAAAAAAAAAACGGGCGAAAACGTAAAAAAAGGGTCAAAAACGGGCGAAAACGTAAAAAAAACGGACAAAAACGGACAAAAACGGGCGAAAACAAAAAAAAAACGGACAAAAACGGGCGAAAACGTTAAAAGGATTAACGATGCAGCGCTATTTAGCCAAAGGATTAACGATGCAGCGCTATTTAACCAAAGGATTAACGATGCAGCGCTATTTAACCAAAGGGGGCTAACTTGTAAATTTTAACTAACCTTAGTTAACACCAGTTAAACCAAGGGACCAGTGGTGTTATTTGTTTACGTACTTAGGGACTAACCATGCAACTTTTAAAAGAGAGGGACGAAACTTGTTACTTTGTATAAACCACAGGGACCAACCATGTAATTTACTCTATTGCATATCATATATGATATGTAATATCATATATCATATTACATATAATATCATATATGATATTACATAGGATTTTTCTAACATGTGCCCTAGGGCACATGTTAAGCACAACAAAAAATACATAAAAGTACTCATGGACCCACGTAAAAGTACAGACAATTGTACTTTTGTATGTTCTTTTTTGTGGGTCTCATAGTACTTTTTGTGTGCTTAACATGTGCCCTAGGGCACATGTTAGAAAAACCCTATTACATATAATATCATACATGATATTACATATCATATATGATATGTAATATCATATATGATATGATATGTAATATCATATATGATTTTTTCGGCAACGAAAAAAAACATGAAAAAAACGAAAAAAAAAAAATTGTCGAAAATATATCAATTAGCCTATCTATAGAAAGATAATTAAATGCTCGTCGTAACGGTATATTTTTTTTTTCGCTTAACGATTAACGGTTTGAAACATATTAATATTTGAAAAAAAAAAATGATGAAAGTGGGTTTTTTAAATTGTTGGGATTAATCTCATCCATTAGATCAAATAAAGATAGAGGAAAGATGGAGGGTGGAGATTAGTCCCTTGGTATGTAAAAAATGTTTGGTCCTCAAATGATCTTATATATAAAAGTATATATTCTCTCCGTCTCAAAAGTATTGTATTTGATTTTTCCGGTTTTTTTTTATCAACTTTAAATGTAAATATTTTTATTTTTATTATACAATACTTGATGAAAATTATATCAACGGAAATACATTTAAAACTCAATCCGTTCATATATTTTGCATTAGGTATTATGTAATATAAATAAAAATACTTAATATTAAAGTTGAAAATTAAAGACAGAAAAATTCAAAATAGAACAATAATTTTAGGACGGGGGGAGTATTATGAGAAAGATTTTGTTAATACCTTTGTGAAGAACAGAAATGGGTCGATGGTTGTATAATATTGCTCCCTCCGTCTCAATTTATTTGTTCACTTTTGAGTTTTTAAAGTTTTATTTTTCAGCTTTAACGTTAACTATTTTCTTTTGTGTTATATATAATATTTAATACAAAATATATGAACGAATTGGGTTTCAAATGTATTTTCATTGATATAATTTTCATCAAGTATTATATAAAACAAACAAAAATATTTAAGGTAAAAGTTAAAAAAAAAAAAAAAAAAAAAAAAAAAAAAAAAAAAAAAACTCCAAAAAGACAAAAGTGGACCAATAAATTTGGAAAAAGGGAGTATATAATAGTATTAATTTATTCAAATCACAGGCGAAATACTTATAACATCAAAAGTGTAAACACAGTTCATCTGAAGAGTTGTCGGTTCACTTTTCGTTCCTGTCAAATTGAAGTGATCGATATACCTATATTCAACATCATACCCGACAAGGATATTTCAGTCATCTCACTCTGACAATAGATAATAAGTAAACCGAAAATTTATCACAAGAGTTGTGCTTGCACTTTCAAAGTTTTAAAAACTGTATCTGCATTTTGGACAAACCATATAGAAGATTTTGCAATTTACTCTTAAGTCTTTATAATAAAAGGATTAAATGAGTTATGTATATTACAAGGAAGTTGAAAAAACAAATTGATCAATCATCATCACAACAATCCTTAAATTTTGACCTAAAACGAGCGGAAACAAAACGAATGAAATAAATTCAATTGCACAAATTATACACACACTAGCAGACACATGTTACGATTAACAAACGTTTTAATGAATTTTAACGGTTTAATTTTCTGTTGTTGAAGCTCCGATACCATGAGAACAACAATGGAGTTTGAAGAAATGAAATAGGAGGGAAAGTTTGTTATGAATCATTAACTGATCTAACCGTTGACATCTGAGTATTTAAACTAAACATGTTTACAAACTAAACCATGTACAAAATATAAATACAATTCAATCCATTTAGTATCCTATTCACACTCTTTTACACACTTAAGTTGTTCTTTCTTAGAAATGTGTAATAATCTCCAACTTAAATAAGATGAAATAGATAATTATTATGCAACAAAATATTCATTTGTTTATTGATGGAGGATAAATAAAACATTAAAACTCCGTAAGGATTAGAAAATGACTATATATACCAATGGAGACTAACTAAACAAGGACATATCAACATGAGTATGATATTCGATTTCGCTGATAGTTTTAGGTATTTTGAAATTCAGATTTTCAAAAACAATGATGGTCGTCTAATATGATCAAAACCAATAAGGAGATGTCTAATATTCATCATTTTTCTAAAAATCATAAGTTACTATCATATAAATTATGAATAGCAAACAAACCCGAATATATATCACCTTGCACTCTACATGAACAATGAAGTTCTAAAACAGAATATAATCGACTGTTATTTGATAGTATACAAATAAATAGTTATATATGATTATGGACTATGCATGCAAATGAAAAGCACGTCTAAAACCTTAACATAATTCTTTATTTTTTCCTATTATTGTCCTAAATTTATATGAGTTAAAGGATACCGTTGTTTCCTTTATATTGTTTGCAAAGAATAATCTGAGTTATCCAAATATTTTTCAAGACAAACTGATTTGGTCTAAAATAGCTTAACAGTAACCAAATAGTAAGTGTAGTTTTAAGCACAATTTTACACAAGATAAGTTCTCAACATTTAAATTCTTATTTAAATGAATTAAATAATTTACAAAGATTGTTTACGAAATAACAATTATAATTGAATGACAATTTAAATGATCTCTCTTTTAATCAAACTAAACAAAATTATAGTTTGAGAGTGAAGTTGGTGAACACCTCTTCAGATACATTAAAGGTTGGATATAGGGTTTCCTAAGAGATATTCTACTTGTGTGCCAAACAATAATGGTTGGATACCTGGTACATAAAGTGCTTCTCTTTTAGGTGACGATAAATATTTTTTAGAGAACAATGTCACAATTGTACCCTGGTTTACTAGCTCTTGGAAAGATGTTGACTCCATTAAAACTTGTTTTTATCAATTTTTGCTTTTAGGCTTTTCCCGCATCTTGACTTTTGGATACTTAGATTCTTTTCTAACTGTCTTTGTTTCAGAAAGAAATAGCATTAGTCAGTAAGGTATAGTCAAACCTTACTGACTTGAACATCTTTTTTGGAACTTATGCATGAACTGTTTAACAACTTCATCGCTAAAAGGAAGACTCTTTGTTTTTAAGAACTCATAAGATGTTATTGCTAAGGTTACTTAACAACTACTTATAGAACTTATAAAGATAAGTCTAAGGTTCAAAGTGTCAATAGCAATAGTGTAGGGACTAGAGTGTAAATAGTTTAAATGTTTGTTTGTTTGTTCTGTTCTGTTCATTCTCTCTTATAAAGGGTTGTACATTCATTTTTACAGATTAATAACAACAAACTATTTTCTTTCCCAATTTCTTTCTTTCACCATTCTTTACTTTACATGGTATCAGAGCGTAATGGTGACTCTGAATACCTAATTTCATCGTAAACCATTGTTCAACCACCGTTAACGATTGTTCTTTCACTGTTTCAACCACCGTTAACGATTGTTCTTTCACTGTTAGTTTCACTGTCGATTGTAGAGTGTTCAAATTGTTTGGGAATTTGTTAATTGATTGTGCGTTTGATCAATTGACTGTGTAATTCATCACGGTAGATCTTCAATTTGTGTTTAATTGAGATCTTGATTGTGTTTGTGAAATCAGGTCAAAATTTGGTGAAATTAGGTTAAAATTTGGGGAAAACTTGTTAGTATCAATTTCCACTGCTAATTGTGATGAATCCAAGTAATCCTTTGTATATTCATCCTTCTGATGGTCCAGGATCATTGCCTATTCAGGAAAAGCTAATTGGTGCTCACAATTATAGATCTTGGCGTAGGGCTGTTGAAATTGGATTGTCAACCAAAAGAAAGCTTGGATTCGTAAGAGGTATTGTTCCTAGGCCTCCTTCTATACTTTTTCCTCCTACTACTGCTACTCAAAATGCTGCTGATATTGAGTTGTGGGAAACATGTAATAATCTGGTCATTAGTTGGATCATGAGTTCAGTTTCTGAGTCTATTGCTAAGTCCATTATGTTCATTGATTCTGCATGTGAGATATGGATTCAATTGGAAACTAGGTTTTCTTTGAGTAATGGTTCAAGGAAATACAAACTAAGTAAGGAGTGTTTTGAGATACAACAACATGGAATCTCTGTTAGTGAGTATTATACTAAGTTGAAGTGTGTTTGGGAAGAATTGGATTCAATGACTGTTACCTAGGCTAGTGACTGTAACACCTGAGATGTCTATGTTTTTTATTGCTGTGGAAAAGCAAAAGGAAGAACAGAGGTTGTTTCAGTTCTAAAATGGGCTTGATGAGTGTTACAGTGCACAAAGGAGTCAGTTATTGTTTATTAATACACTTCCTAGTGTTGAGAATGCTTATGTTGTTATACAACAAAAGGAGTCTCAGAAAGATGTGTTTAAGTCTAGTGGTTCACTTGTTGAGACAACAACATTGTATAGTAAGCAAGATGGTAAAGGGAAGTGTGGAATCTGTGGATTTAAGTGGCATCCACCTGAGAAATGTTGGGAAAATGTTGGTGATGAGACGAAAAATGAACCACTTTTAGGGGGTCATTTAAGCCCGGAATTGAATTTATTTGATCAAATATTACCCTAAATCGTTTCTTTTGTGATTTTAGGTACTTTGGGAGAGAAATCTGGAAAAGGAAGCAATTCGGACGTTTTTGGAGCATAAAAGTGAAGAAAACGCCAAAGACTTAATTTTCCATGCTGAGAACAGTACCTGACGGCGTCAAGAGGAAGACCCTGACGGCGTCAGGAGTAAAAGTGGTGACGACTCAGTGCAAACCTGACGGCGTCACAACAAGGGTGTCAAGAGTAAAATCTATGACGGCCTGCACAAGGTGTACACATGACGGCGTCAAACCCAGATCTAGGCAGTCCGAGGAACTATTTGGCGGCGAGATGACGGTGCCAGCCCTTTGTTCTTGACGTCGTCACCTTCTAAAATCTATATATAGTTTTCTAATTTTCATTCATTAGAGGGGAACTTGTGTGGAGATAATTAGGGCCGAACTTTGTAAACCCTAGCTCATATTTTACAATACTTTCAAGGGTTTTCAACCCTTGAATCCTTTCATGTGTTATTAAGATAAGTCTTCTCTTTAATTCAATCAATATGTCTATGTGTTGGTTGATTATATCTTTTACTTGTCTTGATTTCAACATTCTAGGCTAGATTTATCTTGTGTTTGCTTAGATCTAATGAAACCTAGATATTAATTATGTGTTGATTACTTGTTTATGGTTGTATTGGATGAATGATTTCAATGTTAGGCTTAAGAAAACTGACAGATCTCCATTGTGTAACAGGCTTGAACGTCTTAGGAAACATGAACCGATGTGTACTAGGTTTTATTGGTTGTATTTAATGCATGAGTAAATTCTAATGATCCCATGTTAGGAGCTTCTTAGCCGGCTCGACATAGGAGTGAAGTAGGCACTCATAGGATTGGGGAAGTAAGTACGCCACCCCATGAATGGTATTAAGGAATACAATCCGTCATCCACGCAACTATAACAAGTAATTAGCGTGTAAAAGATATCTAGGGAGTAGTGAAATCTAAGTAAACACATTTCTCCCATATATTGCTCACAACCTTAGTTTAATATAGTTTATTTTTAGTATTTTATTTTGATTGCATCTTAGTATTGGATTAGTTGACTAGCAACTAATTCCGCCCAACTCCTTCAAACCCGAGATTTTTACTTTCTTTTTAAAAAATATAAAAATACAAAAAGAATCATCCCTCATCTCTAGACCTAGTCTTTAGGTTTTCTAATCCTAGCGACACTATTCCTAGCTGAACGATCAATCCCCCGGTACTTGTCATTATACTATACTACTTCAATCAGGTACACTGCCTGGTGGGGGTTGTAAGCTTCTCGAGATCCCTCGATAGGTAAAGCCTGGTGCAATCCCTACGCATCAGTTGGTTACCCTCTCTGGCATCATAAGTATAAGCAGTCACAAAACAAGTTGAATGTTCAGTCAAAGCCAAAAGGTGGTGTAACTGCTGGTAATTTCAAGAGAACTGCTGCAAATGTTACTAATGGTGCAAGTACTTTCACATTTACCTCTCAGTAGTTTGAAAGTCTTATGAGAAGTGTATTGAATGATGTGAAGAATTCTGGAAATGTTGGTCATGACTGCAGTGATGATGAGTTGGAATTTGTTGCAGGTATGATATGCCTTAGTGCAGCTACAAATAATAGCATTTTGTATTATTGGATTTTAGATACATGGGCTACTGATCATATGACTCCTCATTCTAAATCCATGTTAAATGCTAAAATCCTGCATATCTTACCAAAAATTACACTTCCAAATGGTCAAGGTTCAGATATCACACAAATAGGACATGTCAAATTAAGTAATGGGATACTTCTTAAAGATGTTCTTTGTGTCACATCATTTAAATTCAACCTTTTATTTGTTCCTAAGTTGACCAAAGATAACAATTGTGTGGCCATTTTCTTTCCAAAATTTTGTGTACTTCAGGACTTGAAAACAAGGAAAATTCTGGGTCTGGGTAAGAAGATTGCAGGCCTCTACCATCTTCTCAATGTGCCTATGGATTCTGTGGATGGAAGAATTAGAGAAATGGTGGATTATCATATGTCTAGAGGTTTATATTCTTGTTCAGCTGGTGTTTACAATAAAACTGTGTGTCCTAATATGTTCAGTTTATGGCATCATAGACTTGGGCATTTGTCTGTTTCTAAGATGAGACACATTCAATGTACTGATGTAAATACTGAGAATGAATCTGGTTCTACTTGTCTCACTTTTCCAATGGCTAAACTTACTAAACTTCCTTTTCCCTTGAGTGATTCTCATAGTTCTGCTGCATTTCATCTCATTCATATGGACACTTGGGGTCCATATAAGGTACCTACTAATGGCAAATATAGGTATTTTTTTAACCATAGTAGATGATTTTAGTAGAGCTACATGGACTTATTTAATGGTTCATAAGTCTGATGCTTTTGAAGTATTGAAGAAGCTTTTGAAGTTTGTTGAAGTACAATTTGGAACAAAAGTAAAGTGTATAAGGTCTGATAATGCATTAGAATTTGTTAAAGGACTATGTGCAATGTATTTAGCTAATCAAGGATTGAACATCAAACCACTTGTGTGGATAGACCTCAACAAAATGGCAGGGTTGAGAGGAAACACAGTGTAACAATTCGCAATTTCAAATTAACTTTTATTCCCGGAAAATTTCACTATTCACTTTTTACTATTCATCTCAGAAATTTTTATTTCATATTCTCGTAAGTTAAACTATTTTAACGATAATCCGAGAGTTTGACGCTCGTCGGATCATTTCTGCAAAACTCACAAAGCCGTGTCCGAGATTTACTTTTAGGTTTAAACGTCCTTCCAGCATCCCGATATATCCATAAAACATTATAAACAATAGAAATGTGATTTTCTATCATTTTATGACAATTCCAAAAGTTTTGGAATTTTACGTTTTTCAGTTCAGCGTTTTACGCGAATTGCGCGTTTTAGACCCGTGTTTCCAGTTTTTAGCAGGGTTTTAGCACCCGATAGAACCTACCACTCATTTTATATTTTATTATGGAGTATTTTGACAAGTTTAACCATTCTTCCAAGTTTCGTATTTTTACGATACCCGGTTTTACGTTTCGTGACTTAACAACTTACGGTTAGCAACTTACGGAGTCAAAACTAGCTACATACTTAGGATAATATCATCCAAAGTCCAACTCTTGCTCCCCAAGACTTGTGAACCGCCTCTAGGGGGGGGGGTTCACATTTGTGGCATAATCTCATGCAAGTAGCCTTAAGATCCTTACATGTGTTACACTTGTTCACCAAGTTTTGACTAGTCTTCCATGTAACCTCCTCAAACTCATATACATACCCTCTCCTCCTTCATTTGTACGCCACATTCCACACACACAAATACTATCACCTTTGCTTGATTTACTCCAAGTTTTATGCAAGATTCAAGTACCATATCAATACCTAAAACCTAGTTAGGTTTTCATTCATCAAAACACTTCCATAACCTCATATACTTGGTGATTTCTCTTGAGTTTGAATCCACTCAAGTCACCTCAACCTTCATCATCCATCTTTCAAGATTACAAGGGTAGAAAGATTTCATGAAGTGAAGTGGGTTGAAGCAAGTCTATCAAAGTCCTTTTCCTTACATGTTAACTTCCTTTCATCTTTGAAAGCCAAAAGTTGTAAGCCAAACCCTAACATGATTCTTGTTAAATAATCATATTCATGTTATTTACATATTATTTGTGCTATATTATGTCTTGTATTCATGTCCATGATGTATAAAAGTGAGTAAAACAAGTTATTGTACATGATTGATAAGACAAGTTACTATAACAAGCAAACTAGTGACTTTCTTGGTAAGACCTGATCAAAATGGTAAAAATATGATATTTGATCATTACATATTACAGTAGAGGACTTAACAAGGAAACCATAGCAATTTGAACCACCCAAAACGAGTATACGAGTCAAAAGTTACGCCCATTTGAAGTTACCAAAGATTTCCGGCAAAACTGCCTAAATAGCATTCTGATCAAATTTTGATTTTGAAAGTCCCACTTCTGGTCTGATTCATCAAAAAGTTAAAACACGAAAGTTGTCCGGAACGACGTTTTCGTTCAGGAACAAAGAAGCTCGAGCCCTGAAAACGCTTTCCGAGTGATAAAATTCTTCAAATTCTAAACAGCCCATTTTTAGGCCAAAGTCACTATATTATGGTTATACTTTAAAAGGAACAAGAGGTCTTATGACCTATAATCAAGACCACAACCATGGCTAGAGCTAAGGTTGTGTCTCATGACCTTGGAACAAGGACCAAAGGTCATGGCTAGGCCATGACGAGATGACCATGTAAGTTTACTTAGGCGTAAACATGAAACAATGAATTAGGCGATAACTTGAACAAGCAATTTGGATCTACTTCACTTAAAAAGGAACCATGAGATATTACAAGGAAAAATGGTCATACAAGACTTATAAAACTTCCCCTAATAACAATCTTCATGTAATACTAAACTTTCCTAAGTTTACTCAAATATCGGACATGTAACTTTTCGGATCAAAACTTATATCTATATATTTTATCAACTACTACAATAGTAGGGAGCCTCATGTAAGGAGTTCATTATGTAAGCCGTCGAGATGAGTTGTGGATTTACGAGTTAAAGTGTCCTGGCTCCTCGAACGCTTACTAACGTGACTTCTGAATTATGTCGGCCCGAACGGTAGTAAACGATATACCAAAACATACATGTTTCATGAATCTTTCTTTCAAATACTTATACTATACATCATACCACATCATGGACTATAATGCAAGATATTTATATAGGCACTTATTCATATTCTTTACTCCGATTCTAAGTCGCAACATGCTATTATAGGTTGCTCGTAGAAACCTTCGCAATTCGACCATCACATTCATTACTTGCTATCTTACTTAAGGTGAGTTCATAGCCCCACTTTCCATTACTTAATTGTTTTACAAACCCTTGGAGGGAATACATGCTATTTTTAACCGAGCACAATGTTTTTAAATTGTATGCTGCCTGATTGTTTTATTATCACTAAGTACCAGCCTTGCTAAACCGATATCCTTTATTATGAACCATTTAATCACTAGCAATAGTGAGCGCGAATATTGTGAATAGGCCTATTGGGATTGACGAATCCTATTTGTATTGACTAAGTTCAAACAAATGCACTAATATTTGAGATTTAGGTATGTTAGCAAAGTACCTACCGGGATAAATCTGCCGATCGATATTGGTACACGTTAACGTTATGGTGTCATAAGCTTAGTGTATAATACATTTTATGGGTGTATAATAATGTAGCCTGCCTGTTTTGTTTTCCAAACATTGGTGTGAGTCCATAGCTCACACTACCAACATATTGTGTTCAAACGATTTAACTAAACTCTACGAATTCCACTCAACCTTTGTGTTGACCTCTCAAGCATGTATTTCAGGTTCATGACGATCAAGGATGGCACGGATACTCAAGAGGGCTATAAATTTTATTATCATTCAAAAACTCATTTAATGTAAATTGTAAACATGGAACCATTTGGGACCTCATTTTGTAATCTCTGATATTTATACAATTTGAATGATAAATCTTTTAAAACGACTCAATTGGAGTTCGTTTTCTATTATTGTGACTATTGTGCCGTCAAGTAACACCCAGTTCGAATTTCGCTGCATCCATGAATTGGGGGTGTTACAGATTGGTACCAGAGCCATGGTTATAGAGAAACGGGTCTAATTGAGACCTAAACTATAACCACACATACAAGCAAAAACATTTTTATAGCCTTCCGCTCTCCGTGTCTTCCATCCTCCAGACGATTATGGACTTAGTAAGCATGTTATGTTACACAAACATATTAGTATATTCATATATACCCATTTTGAGCATTTCCCCGTAAGCATTAGTATATTGATATATAAACTCGGTTTATTTTCAATCATTTATCTAAACAATGGACTAAAACATATCTGCGTATGCCTATTCTAGGGCATTTCGACACAATCACATTCTCCCAATCATGTTCCTACTCCAACATTTTATGTCCAAGACATTGTAACTGATTGCAATGGTCTTTCCTATTTTCCAAGACATTGTATTATACAATGGTCTTAACCATTTCTCAAATGTTTTGAGTCACACAATGGTCTAACCTACTTCCCAAACATTGTGAATTGCACAATGGTCTAACCTACTTCTGAGACATTGTGATTTGCGTAATGGTCTCTGGAATTATTCCATCACATCATCAATATCATTTCATATGATATCAAAAACCCATCACAATCTATCGATTTCTAAATAGAAATATGAGATTTATAAAGGACAAACAAATCCATCACTTACAAAAGCTGAAGTTCAGCTCTACATTTATCAAAGTTTTCTTCTGAAACCTTCATTGTTAAAAGTTCGTGATCCTGGCCAAGTATGTTCTATTTTAGAACTACTGAAAACTTCCTTTCCATACGAACCTACCCGTACTATCTTCTATGTGATGGAATGTGAAAACATAGGTTACAAGTCTTGTATGGGCGGGACTTGCAACTGAAGGGTTTGACATCGCCTTTGTTTAGTGGACAGTTTCCCGAAAGCAACGGACATATCACAAGTATACCTAATTTAGGTATTTGAAAATTTTATCGAACCTTGGCTAAATATAGACTAGTTACCTATATTTAACCTAGGGACAGTGGAATATAGTCTGACTAACTATATTCGACTTAAAATTTTCAAATACTGAGAGTAGTTGTACTAGGGTTATGTTTAGGTTGATTTCCTACTTGAACTCGATAAACCACCAGAATACATTAAAACAATCTAGAGACACGATAGTGCCTTACCACTCAGCAAGATCTTAACACCTAATTTGTATGATCTAAATTCATTCTTGAAAATTTTCATTTATGAGATAATCCGAACTACTATCTTGGGATAGTTATCAATTATTCTCTTCATCCTGTAGAAGTACTATCCTGTTTAGGTCCTAAGGATACCATTCCATCATAAACTTTTAAAATCTCTTAAGATTTTTAAAGCAAACTCAACATCTATACCTAAGAGTATTAATGTTAAGCATACACTACACACTTTTATCACATCATTATCTTCACAACCGTTACAAACACAAGCTCATTAACAGATCTTGATGCACTTTTAAAGCTCAAATCATCCATAGTTACACCACAAGCATGCTCATCAGCTTTACAAGTTTGAATATTCATCTTGTACTTTTGGAACACCAGTATCATCTCGTAATACACTACCTTGTAACTCACCGACTAATTGTGAATGTTGTGTTGGGAATTCTTAAGTAGGATGATTTGTAATTATTTGAATGGATTGGGATGCCTTTTCATTTAAATAAAGAAATTGTAAATCACCGAACCATAAGTTTATATTTCCGTATTTACATTGTTTGGGATGCCTCTCTATGTAAATAAAGAATTATAAACAAGTGGGCTTATTTGTATCCGAAATAACATAAGTATGAAGTCAATAAACATTAGGTACAATAACAGATTATCTACTAGGCTATGATTGCAACTACTATATCAATTCCTATTAATATTCGACTGCTATATCAATTTCCTTTGATATTCGACTATTACCATACCTTTCCTACATAAAAGTAAGCCTCATCCTACACCATACATTGAAACGACAAATCAAACTACATCACTGGTAATCCCAGACTATAGTCCTCATAAGTAACCACACCTGTTCATCGACACCACTCCAACATATAACACACATAGAACTTCGGGACGAAGTTCCCCGTAAGAGGTAGAGACTGTAACAATTCGCAATTTCAGATTAACTTTTATTCCCGGAAAATTTCACTATTCACTTTCACTATTCACTTTTTACTATTCACTTTTTACTATTCATCTCAGAAATTTTTATTTCATATTCTCGTAAGTTAAACTATTTTAACGATAATCCGAGAGTTTGACGCTCGTCGGATCATTTCTGCAAAAATCACAAAGCCGTGTCCGAGATTTACTTTTAGGTTTAAACGTCCTTCCAGCATCCCGATATATCCATAAAACATTATAAACAATAGAAATATGATTTTCTATCATTTTATGACAATTCCAAAAGTTTTGGAATTTTACGTTTTTCAGTTCAGCGTTTTACGCGAATTGCGCGTTTTAGACCCGTGTTTCCAGTTTTTAGCAGGGTTTTAGCACCCGATAGAACCTACCACTCATTTTATATTTTATTATGGAGTATTTTGACAAGTTTAACCATTCTTCCAAGTTTCGTATTTTTACGATACCCGATTTTACGTTTCGTGACTTAACAACTTACGGAGTCAAAACTAGCTACATACTTAGGATAATATCATCCAAAGTCAAACTCTTGCTCCCCAAGACTTGTGAACCGCCTCTAGGGGGGGGGGGGGGTTTCACACTTGTGGCATAATCTCATGCATGTAGCCTTAAGATCCTTACATGTGTTACACTTGTTCACCAAGTTTTGACTAGTCTTCCATGTAACCTCCTCAAACTCATATACATACCCTCTCCTCCTTCATTTGTATGCCACATTCCACACACACAAACACTATCACCTTTGCTTGATTTACTCCAAGTTTTATGCAAGATTCAAGTACCATATCAATACCTAAAACCTAGTTAGGTTTTCATTCATCAAAACACTTCCATAACCTCATATACTTGGTGATTTCTCTTGAGTTTGAATCCACTCGAGTCACCTCAACCTTCATCATCCATCTTTCAAGATTACAAGGGTAGAAAGATTTCATGAAGTGAAGTGGGTTGAAGCAAGTCTATCAAAGTCCTTTTCCTTACATGTTAACTTCCTTTCATCTTTGAAAGCCAAAAGTTGTAAGCCAAACCCTAACATGATTCTTGTTAAATAATCATATTCATGTTATTTACATATTATTTGTGCTATATTATGTCTTGTATTCATGTCCATGATGTATAAAAGTGAGTAAAACAAGTTATTGTACATGATTGATAAGACAAGTTACTATAACAAGCAAACTAGTGACTTTCTTGGTAAGACCTGATCAAAATGGTAAAAATATGATATTTGATCATTACATATTACAGTAGAGGACTTAACAAGGAAACCATAGCAATTTGAACCACCCAAAACGAGTATACGAGTCAAAAGTTACGCCCATTTGAAGTTACCAAAGATTTCCGGCAAAACTGCCTAAATAGCATTCTGATCAAATTTTGATTTTGAAAGTCCCACTTCTGGTCTAATTCATCAAAAAGTTAAAACACGAAAGTTGTCCGGAACGACGTTTTCGTTCAGGAACAAAGAAGCTCGAGCCCTGAAAATGCTTTCCGAGTGATAAAATTCTTCAAATTCTAAACAGCCCATTTTTAGGCCAAAGTCACTATATTATGGTTATACTTTAAAAGGAACAAGAGGTCTTATGACCTATAATCAAGACCACAACCATGGCTAGAGCTAAGGTTGTGTCTCATGACCTTGGAACAAGGACCAAAGGTCATGGCTAGGCCATGACGAGATGACCATGTAAGTTTAGTTAGGCGTAAACATGAAACAATGAATTAGGCGATAACTTGAACAAGCAATTTGGATCTACTTCACTTAAAAAGGAACCATGAGATATTACAAGGAAAAATGGTCATACAAGACTTATAAAACTTCCCCTAATAACAATCTTCATGTAATACTAAACTTTCCTAAGTTTACTCAAATATCGGACATGTAACTTTTCGGATCAAAACTTATATCTATATATTTTATCAACTACTACAATAGTAGGGAGCCTCATGTGAGGAGTTCATTATGTAAGCCGTTGAGATGAGTTGTGGATTTACGAGTTAAAGTGTCCTGGCTCCTCGAACGCTTACTAACGTGACTTCTGAATTATGTCGGCCCGAACGGTAGTAAACGATATACCAAAACATACATGTTTCATGAATCTTTCTTTCAAATACTTATACTATACATCATACCACATCATGGACTATAATGCAAGATATTTATATAGGCACTTATTCATATTCTTTACTCCGATCCTAAGTCGCAACATGCTATTATAGGTTGCTCGTAGAAACCTTCGCGATTCGACCATCACATTCATTACTTGCTATCTTACTTAAGGTGAGTTCATAGCCCCACTTTTCATTACTTAATTGTTTTACAAACCCTTGGGGGGAATACATGCTATTTTTAACCGAGCACAATGTTTTTAAATTGTATGCTGCCTGATTGTTTTATTATCACTAAGTACCAGCCTTGCTAAACCGATATCCTTTATTATGAACCATTTAATCACTAGCAATAGTGAGCGCGAATATTGTGAATAGGCCTATTGGGATTGACGAATACTATTTGTATTGACTAAGTTCAAACAAATGCACTAATATTTGAGATTTAGGTATGTTAGCAAAGTACCTACCGGGATAAATCTGCCGATCGATATTGGTACACGTTAACGTTATGGTGTCATAAGCTTAGTGTATAATACATTTTATGGGTGTATAATAATGTAGCCTGCCTGTTTTGTTTTCCAAACATTGGTGTGAGTCCATAGCTCACACTACCAACATATTGTGTTCAAACGATTTAACTAAACTCTACGAATTCCACTCAACCTTTGTGTTGACCTCTCAAGCATGTATTTCAGGTTCATGACGATCAAGGATGGCACGGAAGGGCACGGATACTCAAGAGGGCTATAAATTTTATTATCATTCAAAAACTCATTTAATGTAAATTGTAAACATGGAACCATTTGGGACCTCATTTTGTAATCTCTGATATTTATACAATTTGAATGATAAATCTTTTAAAATGACTCAATTGGAGTTCGTTTTCTATTATTGTGACTATTGTGCCGTCAAGTAACACCCAGTTCGAATTCCGCTGCATCCATGAATTGGGGGTGTTACACACAGACACATATTAGAGGTAGCTAGAGCTCTTAGATTTCAAGCTAGTTTACCTTTAAGATTTTGGGGTGATTGTATAACTACAGCTACCTATCTTATTAATAGATATCCCTCTCCTATTCTAAACCACAAAACTCCCTATGAGTTACTTCTCAAAAAGGTTCCTGATTATTCATTTTTGAAAGTATTTGGGTGCTTTGCTGTTGCTACTAACCCTTCAAGGATTCCTGATAAATTTGCCCCAAAAGGAGTACCTTGTGTCTTTCTAGGATACCTTGTACATCAGAAAGGTTACAAATTGTACAACCTACTTACTCACAGTTGTTTTGTAAGTAGAGATGTTCAGTTTCATGAACACATTTTTCCTTTTGCTGAATCAAGTTCTACTCAATTCTTTCGACCTATGCCTGTGTCTATGCCAAGTAATCAAGCTGTGTATGATGAGCCAGCTGTCTCTTCTTCTTATGACACTAGTGCTGAATCTTCTGTGACTCATACTGAGAATACTACACCAACTGAAGCTGCAAATAATACAGAGTCTTCTTCTAGTGAACCAATTAGAAAATCTACTAGACAAATAAAGCCACCTGGTTGGACTAAGGATTTTGTTGTTCCTACTATCAAACCAGTGGCAAATCAAGTTTCTTCTCCTATTTTGCCATCTAATTTTAAATGTTTTCTGAGTGCTCTTGAAAGTAACAGTGATCCTAAGAATTTCAAAGAAGCCATACAAGATCCAGGGTGGTGTGATGTTATGGATTGTGAATTACATGCCTTGGAAGAAAATGAAACTTGGGAAGTCACTGATTTACCTCCAAACAAAAGAGCAATAGGGTGTCATTGGTTGTTTAAAACCAAGTTGAAAGATGATGGTACAGTTGAAAGAAAAAAGGCAAGATTGGTGATTCAGGGTAATAGACAAAGAAAAGGGGAAGATTATGAGGATACTTTTGCTCCAGTAGCTAAGATGGTTACTGTGAGATCATTGTTGGCAGTTGCAGCTATGCAAGGATGGGATATAGTTCAAATGGATGTATCAAATACATTTCTGCATGGTGATTTACTTGAAGAAGTCTATATGAAGATGCCATTGGGATATGTTGGAAAGGGGGAGAAGGTTCAGAATGTGAAGAACATTTCTCCTAAAGTGTGTAGGCAGAAAAAATCACTCTTTGGGCTGAAGAAAGTGATAACGCTCAAAGTTAACATGTTTTTATAAGCGTTATTAGTGTTTTTGTGTATGTTATTTGGTTGTTTTTATATGTTTTTACCACTAAATCATATCAAAGTATGTTTTTGTAACATATGTAGCCAAATGCAGGAAAAATGGAGAAAAAGTGAAGGAAATGAAGTATACGGGATTACACGAAGATTCCCAAGCTCAAAAGTCCAATCTATGAAGTAATTCATATAGACCTAAGTTTTGTCATCTCAAAGTTCCAAGTTCAAAAGTTAATCAAGTTTGGATAGTACATAAAAAGCTACACAAGTCAAAGTCAAAGTCCAAATCTTCTAGAAATTACCATCCGATCGGTTGGTGTGAAACCGATCGGATGGCCATAAGTACCCTTCACCAACCGATCGGTTGGTCAGTTCTGCATGTTTTTGCCAACTTTTGTGCACGAATCTTGGTCTTTTGTCTCAAGGTTCTAGGCCCTTTTTAGTGTCTTATTGTCCAAGTTCAAGCATTTAAGCTCCTATTTATGACCAAGAGTGTTGGACAAGCCTATGGGGGACTTCAAAAGTGCATAACTCAACACCATTCAACACACAATTGAAGATACCATTTACTCTCATTACTACACACAATTATTATCATCTTCTAGCTCTCTAAGGAGGAAAATTCATGCAGAAAGAACCAAGAACTTTGGAGGATCAAGGAAGTAACATTTGGAGTCCGAAAATCTCAAGAAATCATCACCAACTCTTAGGTTATCAATACCTTGTCATTTGTTATCAATTTTAAAGCATTGTAAGACTTATAACCATGGATTCTTATGTTAAATATTCTGAGTTTATTTGCATGTTTGCCATGAGTGGCTAGTAATCTTTTTACACTTGTTTTGATGATGTTTTATACTTAGTGATAGTGATGATTGTGATAACATGTTTTAATTCAATTTCAAGTCAATCCTAAGAACCAATTGTACCTTAAGTTTCATAGTGACATTTGTTTAGCCAAGGTTAACTAATTGATAATAGTTTCAAAGGTCGAAAGATTTGTTATTACTCAACTAGTTATAATCATTTGTCTATGAATGATTGTTTTTCACCATAATTATTCTTGACTAAACAAAGAAACAAGAAGTATGATTGTAATAAGAATTCTTTTATAACGTCAAATCGGATTGTTTGTAAACCTTTAGTAGGACGAAAGTTTAAATGTTTATAAATGATTGTGACATTTTTGTCTATGAAGAGGTTACCTTTTGTATTGACCATTTTTTAAGAGTATTTGATTGGTAATAAAAGTTTGTCTTGTGTTTAAGATATCCACCATACCTTATGAACCTTGGATAGATCTTGAATTGATTGGTTTACACCTAAAGCTTGTTTTTATGAACTAAAATCTTGACGAAGGTTTAACTTGTAGAAACAATAGATTAGATCACCATCTAATTATCTTAACCAACATGTCATCAAAAGTTATCACAATCATGTGTGTCATTAAGTAGAAAACTAGTCTAAACAAGTGTAGTTTTTAATTTATTGAATTTGCTTATTATCATATTTGCGTACATTAGAGATTTACTTTTAGACTTATATTTCGATTCACTCACAAATTCCTGCGAACGATCCCGACTTACCATCATATCTTGCTATAACGGACGAGTACACTTGCTCGTGTGTGTTGTTTCTAGATTTGGTAATTCACTCTTATAAATTTAAAACTTGCACTAACAAACACCGCATCAAGTTTTTGGCGCCGCTGCCGGGGATTTTGATCGTGTTTCTTTAAGTTTTAAAAGTCCGTTTCTTTTCGTGTTCGTTTTCTAAAAAAAAAATCCGTAGCGACAAACCGATCGGTTTTGCATCCAACCGATTCGGTTTCTCAAATTTTAATTTTACCGTAGCATCCAACCGATCGGTTTAGCATCCAACCGATTCGGTTAGAATTTTCTGTTTTTATTTTTTTTATTTTTCTTGTTCTTTTGTTTAGGTAATTAATTCGATTTTCTTGATAGTTGTATGAACACTCGTTCTACTACTAAAAAGCTTAGTACACCTTTATCCGATCCCGAAAGTTTGTTTCGTAAGAAGAGATCTTCAACTATTCTTAATTGGTTTGATAATCTTTCCGAAGAACATCCGATTTTTAATCTTTTTGAACCAATACCCATGGCTGACGATTTACCCATGTGGGCCGCCAATAGAACCGTAGCACCCACTCCTGGAGCTGCTATTGTTGTCGCCGACCTTGGTGAAAACTTTACCGTTAAAGGTCACCATCTTTCTATGATCAAAGACCGTCAATTCGATGGCCGATCGCGGGCCGATCCGCATAAATACATTTCCGAATTCATTAAAATTTGTGGCATGTTTCGTTATGGAGACATTATGTCGATGCTATCAAGCTCAAACTTTTTCCATCATCACTCGCCGGAGATGCCAAAGTATGGTATAACGAATTAACCCCAGGAACTATTAATACTTGGGAGGAGATGAGGCAAGCTTTTGTAAGCCGATTCTTTCCACCTGCCATGTATGATAGGTTAATGGGAGAAATCCGTGCTTTTTCACAAAATCCTAATGAATCTCTTGTTGAAGCTTGGCTTCGCATGAAAGATTTGCTTCGTAGTTGTCATGGTCATAATTTAGGACGAGGAACAATAATCTAAATCTTTTATCATGGTCTTGATGAAGCATCTCAAGCAATCCTTGATGCCGGAGGAATTTTCCTTTACAAAACACCAAATGAGGCATATCAACTTCTTGAAGATCGAGTACTTCTTAAACTCGATTGGTTAAAAGATTCCAAAACCAAACCCTTACGGAAAATCGTTGCTTTTGCCGAAAGTTCAGATAATTCAAAACTCATAGACAAAATAGAAGCCTTGTCTTCTAAAATGGACTCGCAATACAAAGATATAAAAGGAGAAATGAAAGAAATGCGAGATGGATGTAATAATTGTGGAGGAAATCACACATCATCCGAGTGTGATGACCAACCTATGAATGGACCAATGAAGGGGAAGCCAATTATGTCCAAGGAGGATATCGTGGAGGAGGTTTTCGTGGTAATTATTACGGAAGAAGTTCTGGAAATTGGCAAGATCTCCAACAAAGGGATAACAACCGTGATTTTCAACCTCGAACAGAAAATCCAAACCCAACAAATTCAGATAAAAAGGAAGAATCTGATTTCGAAAAAATGATGCGAGAATTCGTAAATGCTCAAAGAACCACAAATGAGTTTGTAAAAACTCAATTTTTCAATCTCAAAACCAAAGTTGAGCAAGGTCAGAAAAATCATCAAGCTTCTATTCAGGATCTTGAACAAAAATTTGGTAGACTTTCTGATCAATTTTCTTCTCGAATTCCTGGTACACTACCAAGTAACACCCAATCCAATCCAAAACCATCTGGATCAAACGATAAGAATTATCGTCCACCACACAACAGAAATGAGCATATCAATGCTGTATTCACTCGAAGTGGTCTCTCATATGATCCACCACCCATTCCTGCCGATACTACTCTTATTCAAGAAGAGGAGGAAGAAGCTGAAAAGGAAGAAGCAATTGAAAAAGAACCAACTCAAAAACCAACCGTTTCACCAATAAAGCCTTATACACCAAAAATACCATATCCACAAGCCCTAAGAAAAGAGAAAAGAGATGAGCAAAATAAGAGGTTTTTAGAGATGATCAAAGAAGTTAGAATTAACGTACCCCTCATTGATGTTCTAGCTGGAATGCCCAATTATGGGAAATTTTTGAAAGAACTTCTTAATAATCGAAACAAGTTAGAACAAATTTCTGCGACCGTTCTCAATAAAGAATGCTCTGCTATAATTCAAAACAAAATTCCACCAAAACTTGGAGATCCCGGAAGTTTTCTTATACCATGTACATTAGGAAACAACATCACATGTGATGCTTTAGCCGATTTAGGTGCAAGTATCAATTTGATGCCTTATTCGTTGTATTCTAAACTTTCCATCAATACATTGAAACCTACTAAGATGAGTATATGATTAGCCAACCATACATACCAATATCCTGTTGGGGTTGCTGAAAATATGCTTGTTCAAGTTGGTAAATTTGTTTTTCCTGTGGATTTTGTCATCTTAGAAATGGAAGAAGATAGTCGAGTACCCTTAATCTTAGGAAGACCTTTCCTAAACACTGTTGATGCAATGATTAAAGTTAAAGGTAAAGAACTAAATCTTGGAGTAGGAGAAGATCGAATCACGTTCTTAATCGATAAAGCAATGAAATATCCAAATTCCAGTGATGACACATGCTATAACATCGATGTAATTGATGAAGTCACTGAAGAAGAATTGGATGCATTACTTGACGATTCAAAACCATTCATGACTACTTAAGAAAAGATTAGTGAAACAGATTCTGATAAAGAATTTGAGGAATTCATGGAAATAAAAATAGAAGAAGAGGAAGAAGAGAAATTTGAAGATATCATTGATAAAGATCAATTGAAAATCAAATCATCTTTAGAAGAACCACCCACTGATTTGGAACTCAAAACCCTTCCCAATAATCTCGAATATGCTTACTTAGAAGAAAATTCACTTCTTCCAGTAGTCATATCGTCGTTGCTCGAAACAAATCAAAAAGAAAGACTCGTTTCTGTTCTTAAGAAGCATAAACGCGCTTTTGTGTGGAAAACTTCTGATATTCCAGGAATTAGTCCTGATTTTTGCAAACACAAAATCAATTGTGAAGAAGGTTCAAAACCCGTTGTAGAAAGACAACGTCGACTCAACCCAAATATGAAAGAGGTTGTTAAGAAGGAAATCATTAAACTTCTTGACGCAAGAATTATTTATCCTATCGAGGATAGTCCATGGGTGAGTCCAGTTCATTGTGTTCCAAAGAAAGGAGGAATGACTGTAGTGACAAACGAAAGGAATGAGTTAGTTCCTGCTAGAACTGTCACTGGATGGCGAGTATGTATTGATTACAGAAAACTTAATAAAGCCACCAGGAAAGATCATTTTCCTTTACCTTTTATGGATCAGATGCTCGAAAGATTAGCAGGAAACAAATACTTTTGCTTCCTTGATGGTTTTTCGGGATATTTCCAAATTCCTATCGATCCAGCCGATCAAGAAAAAACCACATTTACATGTCCTTTTGGAACCTACGCTTACCGGCGTATGCCTTTTGGTCTATGTAATGCACCTGCAACTTTTCAAAGGTGTATGATCGCAATATTTCAAGACATGCTTGAAACATCTATGGAAGTTTTCATGGATGACTTTTTAGTTTTTGGTGATTCTTTTGAAACATGTCTTTCCAATCTCGATAAAATGCTTGAAAGATGTGAAGCTGCACATCTAGTTCTTAATTGGGAAAAATGTCATTTCATGGTGACTGAAGGAATTGTGTTAGGACACAAAATATCAAGTTCAGGGATGGAAGTAGACAAAGCTAAAATAGATGTTATCACCAAATTACCACCACCAACTAACGTTAAAGCCGTTAGAAGTTTTCTAGGACATGCCGGTTTTTACCGCCGATTTATCAAAGATTTTTTAAAAATATCACGTCCTATGACTAAACTTTTAGAAAAAGATTCTGTATTTGATTTCAATGCTGACTGCATCAAAGCTTTCGAAACATTGAAAAGTCAATTGACTAGTGCCCCAATTATGGTTGCACCTAATTGGTCACTACCATTTGAGATCATGTGTGATGCAAGCGATTTCGCTGTTGGAGCTGTTTTAGGACAACGTGAAGAAAAACATTTTCGTCCTATTTACTTTGCTAGTAAAACACTCAACAATGCTCAACAAAACTATACGGTTACGGAGAAAGAATTATTAGCCGTAGTTTTTGCATTCGACAAATTCAGATCTTATCTTGTGCTTTCAAAAATGATAGTTTTTACCGATCATTCCGCACTCAAATATTTGTTTAACAAACAAGATGCAAAACCACGTCTTATCAGATGGATTTTATTACTGCAAGAATTTGATATCGAAATAAAAGATAAAAAAAGGAGCAGAAAATCTTGCAGCTGATCATTTATCACGTCTCGAGAATCTAAACTTGGAAGAATTAAAAGAAAATGAAATTAATGATTATTTTCCAGAAGAAACTCTCATGACGATAGATAAAGACAATGATAAGGAAATACCATGGTTTGAAAATTACGCAAATTATCTTGCAGGAGACATTCTTAAAAAATGAATGAATTACTACCAACGTAGTAAGTTCTTTTCAGAACTAAAACACTATTATTGGGAGAAACCTTATCTTTTTAAGATGTGCAAGGATGGAATGATACGAAGATGTGTTTCGGGTGCCGAAACAAGAAGAATTCTTGATGAATGTCATCATGGCCCAACTGGGGGACATTATGGTCCTACCACTACAGCTAGAAAAGTTTTTGATGCTGGATTCTATTGGCCTACAATTTTTAAAGAAGCGTATACTCTTGTTCAAAACTGTGATGCGTGCCAAAAATCCGGTAACCTTTCTCGAAGAGACGAAATGCCTCAAAAGAGCATTCAAGTCTGTGAAATATTCGATATTTGGGGAATTGATTTTATGGGACCCTTCCCTAAATCACACAAATACGAATATATCCTCGTTGCAATCGATTATGCTTCTAAATGGGTTGAAGTTGAAGCTCTTCCTACTAACGATGCACGAGTTGTTGTCAACTTTCTCAAAAAGCTTTTCGCTCGCTATGGAATTCCTAAAGCTTTAATAAGTGATAGAGGATCCCATTTCTGTAATAAACAAATGGAGAAAGTAATGAAACGATATGGAGTTCACCATCGTTTTGCTACAGCTTATCATCCACAAACTAGTGGTCAAGTCGAAAATACCAATAGAGCTATAAAAAGAATACTTGAAAAAACGATTAAAGACAATCCTTCCGTTTGGTCAAGGAAATTAGATGATGCTCTATGGGCATTTCGTACGGCATATAAGACACCAATTGGTACGACACCGTACAGACTCTTGTATGGGAAAACATGTCATCTACCGTTCGAACTTGAACACCGTGCTTACTGGGCGTTAAGAAGCTGTAATCCTGATTTAAAAATAGCTGGAGAAAAGAGATTTTTGCAATTACATGAACTTGATGAGTTAAGACTTCAAGCTTATGAAAACTCCAAGCTATGCAAAGCAAGAACCAAAGCTTATCACGATAGGAAGCTAAGAATTCAAAAACAATTCAAAGCTGGAGATAAAGTTCTGCTTTTCAATATGAAATACAAGTTTAAAGCTTCGAAACTCAAATCAAAATGGTTTGGACCATATATAGTGAAACATGGATTTCCATCAGGTTATGTTGAACTTTATGACAAACATGGTGGAAGTTTCATTGTAAATGGGCACCGAATTAAACTCTATTATGATAAGGAGCAATTAAACATGATTTCTAATGAGGAAATTTCATCCGAATTTGAATATTAAGCTATCACATTCATGGCTCCACACAAGGAAATGGTTCTTTGGGCACACAGTAATGGTTTTATCTATGATGCTCTTCCTAGAGCATGGGAAAATGTTAAATTAGAAAACATAGATGAAACAGGAGAGGGAATTGTGATAGGAATGTGTTGTATATCCCTAAAAGGAAACATAACACTAAAACTTCATAATCTATTTCGAAGTTTGAGTCCGGCTGAGGACTCGTTAATAAAACAAGCGCTTCTCGGGAGGCAACCCGTGTGTTTTATTTTTATTTTCAGTGTTTATACCCCAAAGTTTTACTACTTGGTAGAACTTAAGTGTGGGGGTGTGCCACTAATTTGAATAAAACTGCAATGCTTTTTGTTTGTTTATTTTTGTTTCTAATAAGGCAGGTGTTGACTACAAGAAAAAGAAGATTGGATAACACTGGATATCACGGTTTATTTTCTCATTTTCCCTACTTTTATGCTTTTTCGTTTAATCACATTGAGGACAATGTTTAACTTAAGTGTGGGGGGATGAGTAAGTAAAATAAGAAATTAAGTCTAATATCGATTTAATTTTTAAATTTTGTTTGTCCTTATAATCTAGTTGTTTTCACACTTTTAGGAATAATTTATTAGAATAACTGGATCAATCCAATGGTAAAAAACAGTAATTTTTGAAAAATTTGAGATGTGTCCCGATTAATATTGCAACCCACTTTAGGATCGATAACATTTGCTAGCGCATATTATAACCTTTCCACTAAACTGTGAGGATTTGAGCCTATTTCATATCTAGCATACATCTTTTATGCTTAAATCTTTTGTTATGAGTGTGCCGATGATTTTATTTATTCTAGAACTTGTGCTTGTAAATCATTACGAGATCGTTGTGAGATTACATTTTTGTAATATAAGTATACATACGTGATAAGAGGCAACCTTAGGATTTTAACCAAATAGCCTTCATTATTGATTTTTAGCTAGTCACATTGATTAGTTAATTTCCAATTTTTAACCCTTTTGTTAGCGTTCATTTTTAGCGCTAGATACCCTTAGTTACACCCTTTGAGCCATTCTTTTCGTTTTTGATAAATTCAGAAAAATACAAAAATATTTTACACTTTAAACTTTAGCCTAACCCTTGTCAAAGTCCAAATGGTGGGTTGCTAGTTGCTGGTTGTTGGATAGTTTTGATGATTATTAGTTAGCCACACTTCATCAATCATGTGTGTGCCATTTCGACAAAGACGGAGACTGCAGCTTCTTATTTGTATTGTTGTGGTGATGCTTATGCGAAGTGTGAGGGAGTTTAGTGATAAAAAAAAAAAAAAAAAAAAAAAAAAAAAAAAAAAAAAAAATCATCGTAACTATAAGGTGACAATTATAGTAAATGTGCTATATATGTGAATAAAGGAAATCTTGTGATATCTTGTTAGCCGATGTGCTAAGAATGAAGAATATTGTTATGGCGAATCGATGTATCGTTATTTGAAGAAGAGGGAAATTGTAACTATAATCATTTATGGGTTCGTGATTTGTTTGGTGACTAGCAACAATGGGACTTAGATTTTTTTTTTTTTTTTTTTTTTAAACCAATTTCGTAAATATTCCCATGCCTTATCCCTACCCTTACCAAATTACTTTATTCGTTGTTCTTTCGAGTCTCCGGATATTGTAATGGCTTTGTGAGAATATCAAGTGCAAGAATATTGTAGTGACCATCCGGTTTTTGAGTAATCAAGAATTCGCGCCAGTAATCTATTATGTTTTTGTATGAGATGTTTAAACATAAGCTTGGTACAACCCTAAGCCTTACATTATAACCCGAATAAAAGACCTCTTTGATATGTAGACTTTGTGCTTACGCCATTGCGGTGTAGTTTTGTTTCTTGTACAAGCCTATGGTAATATTTGGATCATGACTGAGCAATGAGTGTGATTTATCTTACATATACTCCACTACCTAAATAAATGAGTGATTGAGTGAATTATACTTCGTTCCTTTTTCGTGAGGTGTTTAGAAATGTTAATCAAGCGAGAAAATCATTGGGTATTGTCAAACATCTCGATTTTTCGCCACTAAAGCTTAAAACGATGAATCATATCTTGTACTTGTACTTGGTGGATTTGCATCACATTTTTCTAATCATTTTTGGTTACCATTTGGATATTTAGTTTTCTTCTAGATTTACTTGAGGAAAAGCAAAGTTTAAGTGTGGGGGATTTGATAACGCTCAAAGTTAACATGTTTTTATAAGCGTTATTAGTGTTTTTGTGTATGTTATTTTGTTGTTTTTATATGCTTTTACCACTAAATCATATCAAAGTATGTTTTTGTAGCATATGTAGCCAAATGCAGGAAAAATGGAGAAAAAGTGAAGGAAATGAAGTATACGCGATTACACGAAGATTCCCAAGCTCAAAAGTCCAATCTATGAAGTAATTCATATGAGAACCTAAGTTTTGTTATCTCAAAGTTCCAAGTTCAAAAGTTAATCAAGTTTGGATAGTACATAAAAAGCTACACAAGTCAAAGTCAAAGTCCAAATCTGCTAGAAATTACCATCCGATCGGTTGGTGTGAAACCGATCGGATGGCCATAAGTACCCTTCACCAACCGATCGGTGCCAACCCGTAACCGATCGGTTGGTCAGTTCTGCATGTTTTTGCCAACTTTTGTGCACGAATATTGGTCTTTTGTCTCAAGGTTCTAGGCCCTTTTTAGTGTCTTATTGTCCAAGTTCAAGCATTTAAGCTCCTATTTATGACCAAGAGTGTTGGACAAGCCTATGGGGGACTTCAAAAGTGCATAACTCAACACCATTCAACACACAATTGAAGATACCATTTACTCTTATTACTACACACAATTATTATCATCTTCTAGCTCTCTAAGGAGGAAAATTCGTGCAGAAAGAACCAGGAACTTTGGAGGATCAAGGAAGTAACATTTGGAGTCCGAAAATCTCAAGAAATCATCACCAACTCTTAGGTTATCAGTACCTTGTCATTTGTTATCAATTTCAAAGCATTGTAAGACTTATAACCATGGATTCTTATGTTAAATATTCTGAGTTTATTTGCATGTTTGCCATGAGTGGCTAGTAATCTTTTTACACTTGTTTTGATGATGTTTTATACTTAGTGATAGTGATGATTGTGATAACATGTTTTAATTCAATTTCAAGTCAATCCTAAGAACCAATTGTACCTTAAGTTTCATAGTGACATTTGTTTAGCCAAGGTTAACTAATTGATAATAGTTTCAAAGGTCGAAAGATTTGTTATTACTCAACTAGTTATAATCATTTGTCTATGAATGATTGTTTTTCACCATAATTATTCTTGACTAAACAAAGAAACAAGAAGTATGATTGTAATAAGAATTCTTTTATAACGTCAAATCGGATTGTTTGTAAACCTTTAGTAGGACGAAAGTTTAAATGTTTATAAACGATTGTGACCTTTTTGTCTATGAGGAGGTTACCTTTTGTATTGACCATTTCTTAAGAGTATTTGATTGGTAATAAAAGTTTGTCTTGTGTTTAAGATATCCACCATACCTTATGAACCTTGGATAGATCTTGAATTGATTGGTTTACACCTAAAGCTTGTTTTTATGAACTAAAATCTTGACGAAGGTTTAACTTGTAGAAACAATAGATTAGATCACCATCTAATTATCTTAACCAACATGTCATCAAAAGTTATCACAATCATGTGTGTCATTAAGTAGAAAACTAGTCTAAACAAGTGTAGTTTTTAATTTATTGAATTTGCTTATTATCATATTTGCGTACATTAGAGATTTACTTTTAGACTTATATTTCGATTCACTCACAAATCCCTGCGAACGATCCCGACTTACCATCATATCTTGCTATAACGGACGAGTACACTTGCTCGTATGTGTTGTTTCTAGATTTGGTAATTCACTCTTATAAATTTAAAACTTGCACTAACAAACACCGCATCAGAAAGCACCAAGACAGTGGTTTTCTAAGCTGTCTTCTGCTCTTGTATCAGTTGGTTATCAGTAGTCAAAGGCTGACTACTCCTTGTTTACTAAAAGGGAAGGTGAGTCTTTTACAGCTATTTTGGTTTATGTAGATGATTTGATGATCACTGGTAATGACAGCTCTAAAATTCAGAAACTAAAAAGTCAGCTTAGTTCTACTTTTCATATGAAAGACCTAGGTGATTTACACTATTTTTTGGGTTTGGAAGTAACAAAATCTGTATATGGATTGTTTGTTTCTCAAAAGAATTATACACTAGAACTGTTGAAAGAAGTTGGCGTTTTGACAAACAAGCCATACAAACTTCCAATGGATGCAAACTTGAAGTTACAAGCTAATATGGGTTCATCTTTGCAAGACCCAGAAGTGTATAGGAGATATATTTGGAAGTTAATATACTGAACTATCATAAGACCAGATATTTGTTATGCTGTGCAACATTTGAGCCAGTTCATGCAGAACCCAACCTCTGGTCACATGCAGGTTGTGAAGCATTTGTTAAGGTATTTGTTGAACTCACCTGGTCAAGGCATACTTCTTGCACATCATTCTAAAGTCCATGACTCTTATTGGGCAAGCTGTCCAATGACAAGAAGATCAACAACTGGTTACTGTATTCTTTTGGGTGATTCACCTATTTCATGAAAGTCCAAGAAGCAAGGTGTGGTGTCTAGGAGTTCAGCTGAAACAGAATACGGGCAATGGCAGTCACATGTTGTGAAGTGACTTGGCTTCTTAGTCTTTTGAAAGATCTTGGTCTCAAAGATCTTCATCCTGTTACACTTCATTGTGATAATCAGGAAGCCATACATATAACAGCCAATCCTGTTTTTCATTCTTGGACTAAACATATTGAGGTTGAATGTCACTATGTGAGAGATCAAGTCAAGGATGGGACTCTTAAGCCTGAATATATTCACACATCAAAACAACTTGCAGATGTTTTCACCAAAATCCTACCTATTGAGTAGCATCATAATCTCTTACACAAGTTGGGAGTTTCTTCTCAAGATAACTCTCAACTTGAGGGGGAGTATAAAGATAAGTCTAAGGTTCAAAGTGTCAATAGCAATAGTGTAGGGACTAGAGTGTAAATAGTTTAAATGTTTGTTTGTTCTGTTCTGTTTATTCTCTCTTATAAAGGGTTGTACATTCATTTTTATTAATAACAACAAACTATTTTCTTTCCCAATTTCTTTCTTTCACCATTCTTTACTTTACAGAACTTACGATATTTCATGTTCAAATTTAATCAAAAACTATTTGGCAATTAATTGGCCTCATAGTCATAACTCACGTTCAAAAAAAAAATAGACATAACTCAAAATTTTGACCCTGCAAGAAACAAATTTTGCAAACTGGATTCGTATAGGTTAATGTCTTGCATTTCAGACAAACAAACTAACACACTATACTATATCACGTCTCATGTTTTGTTTCAGTCGAGAGTTAAACCAAAAACCAATTAATGGGTAACTATTTATACTTTTATAGATGACACTCACAAATACATTTGTTAGAAACTTTTTTTGAAGTAGTTTTCTTAAATATCAAGTATACTGTTGGATAGGAGTATAATTAACGTCTGTGTATATTTTATCTTTATCGTATGCCACTGTGATGTGATTGGGTAGAGTTGTTGTAACTGATGTCACTAGATCATTGGCCTGTTTGTTTCGGTCTTTGAGAGAATAGTAGTTTATTGGCATTGATTTGGAATATAATAACATTGACAATATTTTAGTAGCTTTTCTTACACAAAGTTTCTTGCTTATTTTATAAAAGTATTAACTATGTCAATACGTAAAGCTGATTATGATGAGATAGTAGCTATTATCTTTTCAATTCATTTCTATCTAATGTGCCGATCATCATGCTTTTGTTGACGCATTAACTTTAAAAGCATTGATATAGAGACCTAATTAAATAGACTTAAAAAGTGACTTATAATACATAAATAACTTGCATAGTAAGATCACTGTACAAATCATTTATGCATTAAATCACCTTTTATACACCTTTAGTTAGGTCCATTTATCATTTTCCTAACTTTAATATCCTGATCATTTTCATGTTTTATATATATTGAGAAAAATATCAATAAAGCTAAGTTAACGTACAGTTAAACTTCTTAATCACTCAAAAGTTAGACAAACTAATTTGACCAACTGTTTGAAAAACCAACCAAATGATCAAAATGACAATTTCTCGAAAATGTTTGACAATATATGAGACCATAAGTGAGAAACAATGGTAATTAATCAAATGCACAATTATTCAACCAATCAGTGGTTTGTTAAGTGACATAAGTCATGTTGATGTACGTACCTAATCATAAAAAAATCAAAACACGTGGAATTCCTAATGTGTTCATTTGCTAAAAGTTTATCTGACAATTCGGCATTCAATCTGCTCCACCATCGATAGATAACTTAACAAAATGATAAGCCAATTGGTACACTACAAACGACTAGTCATATAATCATGACAAAATATGTTAGTATTTTGTTGTCATTTTATGATAATAATTATTTATAATTATCTCCTCAATTATATATTATTCTGAGTTGATGATTGCAAATATTTTTAATAGAAAGTGATTAGTATTTTTAATTGGGCCACTTAACTATACAAACAGTTAAATTACATTTTTAGCATTATACAAGTATATAATGTAAACAGTAAAGTGTCCTAATTAAAAATATGAGTATGCAAATCATTTTCCATTTTGAGTACGTAATAAATTCCCAAGTTATGATATGTAATACAAGTATTACAAAGTCTCTAGTAATCACCTAACACTTCTAACATACGGCATAAGCTACTGCTATGATATACTATTCTTTGCAACATTTCAAAAGGCAGAGTCATAATCTGACCAAATAAGCTAGGATTCAAATTAAGCATCTAAAGTTCCAACACCCCCGTACATTAGTCATCCAACTTCTTTACTTCGTTGACACCAAATGTAACACTTTTAAATCAAAATCAAGGTCTGATACAACCTACTTGTATCGATAGTAGCACCACTGTAGTGGGTGCGGACTCCTTAAGAAAAGAGAAAAAGAACAGAGGTTTATTTGATCAATTGATATCCTTTATTGATGAACCGTTCGGTATATATAACCGAATAACAACTTGTAACCCAAGACAAATACGAAAAAACAAAGACTCTTGACAATGACTCAACATTCCTAAAACAATTGAGATAAATATAGAGATAAATTCTAACCACAATAAAAGATTTTTGCCACTTTGGTGCTCTCTTGGTCCGTTTGCCACGACCCAATTGGGCTGCTATGGGCGTATCAAGGTCCAACTAATAACTTTAAGATCAACTAAGAACTCTACTGAAAAATAATACTCCGTAGCAGTTAATAGACTTGATGCTTACAATTCGTCGGTGTATATATATATATATATATATATATATATATATATATATATATATATATATATATATATATATATATATATATATATATAAAGGAGACTTTCTTACGAGAACCATCTTATTTGCGAGAACTGAGAGAACCACCAAAAACATACATGCACGCCTTTTAAAATAAAATAAAAATACTTGCAAATCATCAATAATCGTAAGTATCCGCCTATGTTTTTCAATATCATCATGAACTCATCCTCTTTTTTTACAAAAACCTTACACACGGCCACAATATTGTCGTTGCACGCCTTATAAGAACATACATGCACACCTTCAAAGAAAAATTTTGTATTTTCAATTTCTTATCAAATTCTTTAGAGCAACTATGTTTTTTTTTTTAAACATATATGTTGTTTTTAGAACATATGTGCAAAAATACAATTATTGAAGGCGTGCATGTATGTTTTTTGTGGTTCTCTCAATTCTCGTAGATAAGATGGTTCTCGCAAGAAATTCTCTCTCTCTCTCTCTCTCTCTCTCTATATATATATATATATATATATATATATATATATATATATATATATATATATATATATATATATGTGTGTGTGTGTGTGTGTGTGTATTGAGCTGGTTTGTACAAATTAACACATGACAAATGATTATGTTTTATGTGAAGTGTTTTCTATACATATGAACCTGTTTACATATATTCATTAATTAAAATTAGTGCATTAATTTGGTAACATGGTATACAAGAGTCTATTCATCACCCAATTTAAAAAGAGTTTGTCTAAATGTTAGTTGAATATTAGAAAAGAAATTTGGGTTTACCAGATTAAAAAGTACGCAATGAGGATATTTTACAAAGTTAATTAATACTCTCTTCGTCTCATATTTATTGTCCACATTTCTTTTTATGAATTTCTCAAATTAATTGTCCACCTTTCATTTTAAGTAAAAATAAGAAAACTTAGTAGGGGAATATTCCATTTGCTTGGTTGAAAATTGTAGGGTTTCACTTTTATTAAACTTTGTGAATTTTATCTCCTGACAATAATTTTGAGACGGAGGGAGTATATATTAACAGGATATCTGCGCATTATGGTGGTGGGTACCATGTAACTAAAATTTTCGACATTTTTTTTTGACAATACATCTTTCGTGACAATAATTTTATAGAAGACAAGAATTTTAGATTCTAATAACTTCAAACAATGACAAACTATATTATTTAACAATAGATAGTAAGAACATAAACATGTCATTTAATTATTACCTTTGATAGATTGTACTAATTTTTATTTTAGGAATGTTTAGTGTGTTTGAATATAGTGTATAATAATTTATTTTAATAGTTTGTTTAATTTGTATCATGTGGTTTATTAACTGTATTTTTGCATTGAGTGTGTTTTAGTATTTACATTGATTCAAATTGTTATATAAACGAGTTTGGCACCGGTGTGCCGCGTTGCGGCTTGGCGTCGTATTTGGCCTTATTTTTTTTAAACTGGTTATCGTTTCCAAGACCGCTAAAGCACGTAAGCCCTTTCTTATAATAAAATAACATATTTACACAAACTTACACTTGACGCAGGTTTGTGAGATTAGCAATAACCCCTGGTAGCATTCCTGATAAACCTTGGCTAGGAGCTCCCCTGTAACATAAACCAATATGTCTTTTACGTAACAACACTTAAAAAATACAAAATTTTATGATAAAAGCTTATATATAACAATAAAAATATAACTTACAGGCCAGTGACAAGATTATCAGGTGAGCAAGTAATCATAGCCCAGCTACAAGGATCAACAGAATTCTCATCCCAGTTGCTAAATCTGATTACCTGGTATCCTGAAATAATCTTCCAAAACTTGTTCCCACCTGTTGCTGCCCTCTTTCCCATTGCATTTTTTCGCCACAATTAGCTTAATGTAGACCCATAGGTTAATGTCGCCACAGTTAGCCTAATTCAGCTATGTGAATTTGTCGTACCAAAGTCAGTCCCGGTAACTTCATTTCCAATAGGTCTCGACCTGCATAGCATACAAAGATTACATTATGGACTCCTAGTGTTGGTATGAGGGCTATCAGACAACTTTCAACAATCCGAATGGACGATAACATAACCTATAATGCATTATGTATTTAGAATTCATGTTTTACCTTATGTTGAGCTCATCATCAATGGTGACCATCTGTTTTCTCTTTCACATACTCAAAGAAAATCATATGCATGTATTAGCTGAAATCAGTAGACACATCCTGTAACACCCCCAATTCATGATGCAGCGGAATTCAAAATGGGTGTTACTCGACGGCACAATAGTCACAATAATAGAAAACGAACTCTAATTGAGTCGTTTTAAAAGATTTATCATTCAAATTATATAAATATCAGAGATTACAAAATGAGGTCCCAGATGGTTCCATGTTTACAAATTACATTAAATGAGTTTTCGAATGATAATAAAATTTATAGCCCTCTTGAATATCCGTGCCCTTTCGTGCCATCTTTGATCATCATGAACCTGAAATACATGCTTAAAAGGTCAACACAAAGGTTGAGTGATATTCATAGAGTTTGTTTAATGGTTGAACACAATATGTTGGTAGTGTGAGCTATAGACTCACACCAATGGTTGGAAAACAAAACAGGTATTATAACACTAAGCTTATGACACCAAAACGTTAACGTGTACCAATATCAATCGGCGGAGTTATCCCGGTAGGTACTTTGCCGTCATACCTATGTTTCAAATATTAATGCATTTGTTTGAACTTAGTCAATACAAATGGGATTCGTCAATCCCAATAGGCCTATTCACAATATTTGCGCTCACTCGCAAGTAACCCTCGCAAGTGATTAAATGGTTCATAATAAGGGATCTTGGATTGGCAAGGATGTTACTTAGTGATAATAAAACAATCAGGCAAGCATACAATTGAAAAGCATTGTGTTCGGTTGAAAAGTAATAGCATGTATTCCCCCCAAGGGTTTGTAAAACAATTAAGTAATGGAAAGTGGGGCTATGAACTCACCTTAAGTTAAATAGCAAGTAGTGAATGTGATGGTCGGATCACGAAGGTTTCTACAAGCAACCTATAATAGAATGTTGCGACTTAGGATTTGAAGTAAAGAATATGAAGAATTGCCTATATATGTCTTGCATTTAGTCCATGATGTAGTACTTAGTATAGTGTAAGTCTTTGAAAAGAAATGGTTTATGAAACATGTATGGTTTATATATCGTTTACTACCGTTCGGGCCGACATAATTCAGAAGTCATGTAGTAAACGTTCGAGGAGCCAAGACACTTTAATTCGTAAATCCATAACTCATCTCGACGGCTTACTTAATGAACTCCTCACATGAGGCTCCCTACTATTGTAGTATTTGATAATATATATATATATATATATATATATATATATATATATATATATATATATATATATATATATATATATATATATATATATATATATATATATATATATATATATATATATATATATATATATATATATATATAAGTTTTGATCCGAAAAGTTACATGTCCAATATTTGAATAAACTTAGGAAAGTTTACTTTTACATGAAGATTGTTATTAGAATGAGTTTCTTAATCTTGTATTTCAATTACTTGTAAGATCTCATGGTTCTTTAGATGAAGTAGATCCAAATTGTATGTTTAAGTTATCGCTAACTCTTTAGCTCATGTTTTCGCCTAGGTAAGTTTATATGGTCATTTAGTCATGGCCTTGCCGTGACCTTTGGTCATTGTTCCATGTTCTTGAGGCTCAACCTTGGCCTTAGCCATGGTTGTGGCCTTAGCTTTAGGTCATTTAGACCTCTTGGTTTCATTTAATCATAACTTTTTACATGGTCATTTGGTCTTAAAATGGGCTGTTAAGAATTTGAAGAAAAATATCACTCGAAAAACGTTTTCAGGGCTCGAGCTTCTTTACTCCTGAACGAAAACGTCGTTCCGGACAACTTTTGTGTTTTAACTTTTTGATGAATCGGACCAGAAGGGCCTAAAAAAATACGGATTTTGATCAGAATGCTATTTTGGCATATTCGGCGTTTTGGTTTCGCTAACTTCTTTTGGCCATAACTTTTGACTCGTGTACTCGTTTTAGGTGGTTCAAATTGCTATGTTTTCCTTGTTAAGTCCTCTACTACAATATGTAATTGTCCAATATCATAATTATACCATTTTGATCAGATTTCACCATGAAAGTTACTAGTTTACTTTTAAATAACATAAGTTAACATATATATACCAATACTTGTTTTACTCATTTTTATACATCATGGACATAATCATAAGACAAAATATAGCATGAATGATATGTAAATAGCATGAATATGATATTTAACAAGAAGTATGTTAGGGTTTTGCTTACAACTTTTGGCTTTCAATAAAGAAAGGTAAGTAACATGTAAGGTAAGGACTTTGATTGACTTAAGCTTCACCCTACTTCACTTCAAGCAATCTTTCTACACTTGTATTCTTGAAAGAGAGATGATGAAAGTTGAGGTGACTTGAGTGTATTCCAACTCAAGAGAAATCACCAAAGTTTCTAGGGTTTGGAAGTAGTTTTGATGAATCAAACTAAACTAGGGTTTCTATGTTGTTGTAGCACTTGAATCTTGCATGAAACTTGGAAGTATTTAGCTAAAGAGATGGTGTTTGTGTGTGTTATGTGTGGCATACAAAAGAGGGGGGGGGGGGTATTTATATGCCTTTGAGGAGGTTAGTTTTAGGACTAGTCAAAGCTTCTCAAGTAAGCTTGTATACATGTAACTAATCTAAGGCACCTTGCATGAGATCAAGCCACCTAAAGGTGTGACTCCCCCCCCCCCTATGGCGGTTTGGAAAGGATAAGGGGGGGGGGGGGGGGTGAGGTGGTCTTTGGGTGATAATATCCTAGATATTTAGTATGTTTTGACTCCGTAAAATGCTAACCGTAAATGATTAAGCCTCAAAACGTAAAACAGGGTATCGTAAAAATGTGGAACTTGAAATAATGGTTAAACATGTCAATATACTCCATAATAAAATATAAAATGAGTGGTAGGTTCCATTGGGGTGCTAAAACTGGAAACACGGGTCTAAAACGCGTAATACGTAAAACGTACGAATATTGTGTAAAATTGAGAAAAGTAAAATTTTACTTTTCTAATATGATAATAATGATTTAAAATGACTTATAATGTCTAGACTGGGCTCAGTCTAGTGTCGGTTGGTGTTTAATGTCTTTAAGACATAAAACCGTAAGCCTAAAAATCAAGGAATGATTTTTGGTCAAAGGAGGAGGGAAAAATATGTTGACTTTTTATAAAAATGTGAAAACTCAAATTGTCTTAGAAACGCGGTGCAGGTATAGGCTAAGGTTGCGGCTAAGTAAAAGTGCTTAAAAACGAAAATTCATGTTTCTCACGACCGAGGTTTATTTGGTCACATTTTTCTCAGTCATGATTAATTCTCAAATAAATCATGAGTGTATCAAACATTTTTCTGATGCGGGGAAAATTAACGCGGTCGAGTTTCGTTGTGCGTAGGATTTTTGAATGACGTTTTACCTTAAAACGTGTATTTCTTTAATAACTATTGCGAAAATGATCTGATGAGTGTCAAACTTTTATTTTGCTATGGAAATGATTTATCATACGAGAATATGAAATAAAAATCAAATTTCGGAAAAGTGAATAGTAAAAAGTGAATAGTAAAAATGAATAGTGAAATTTTCGGGAATAGAAGTTAACCTAAAAATGTGAATTGTTACACATCCTACAGTCTGCATCTACTTGTCCAAGTGTATCCATGTTTATTGAACAGTCTTAGGGCTTTTTCTTCAATACCCCGGATCATGTAAATGATTATAATCCAAGAAATTGGAAACTTAATAAGCAAACGTCACTCAGAATCCAAAAAATTTCAGGTAAAGGACTGTCGGTCAGCATCTATGCCACGAAAATCGACATGCAATACCAACAAAATCAACAAAAATCCAATAAATATAACTACTTACCTAAATTGATTTTGGCTTTAGGTGAGCAGCCTGAATTAGCGAACGTGAACACCTTGAAATTTTCGGTATTCAGATTTATGTTAATATTCAACGCAACTCATCTGTAGTATACTATCTTAACATAGTCTAAGCATAGAAAGTTGTACCTGTCCATCGAAACGCTTAAGTTTCACTTCTAATTGCAGCCTATCTTCGCCACGATTGATGACACCAATATAAAAATGCTCATATAAGTAGATAAGTCTAAAACTAAACCTCCGGTTAAGCCGAAATTAAATAAGGTTAAACAAACACCCCTTGCAACATAGTCAACACAGCACAACCAAATGAAACGCGCAACCGGCAACCAAAATATCTATATCTATTATAGTTGATGGCATGCATTATCGCAAAAAACAGGTTGTGAACAAAGTTTATAACCAACCCCAAATCCTAAAAACCCACAAACAACTCAAATATTAACAAAATTATAGCAAACCATATTTTGACAGCTTCAATATCACAAAACTTCAACAAATAGCTGTAATTGATCACTACCCAAAACCAATCGGTTTGAACACTTGTTGGGATCATCTGGCTCAACGGCTCTTTTTTACTTCATGATCAACCTTAAAGATCCTGAAAATCAACAACCCAAGTCATCAATTACACAAATAAACTTAAATTCCAACTAATCAAAACATAAAACTAAAAACCCCCATTGTTTTATATATAAATCTGAAGTACATGTATAAAAAAACCCTATAATTGAAGAAGCGATGATGGTCGTATATGCCGTAGAAATCTAGAACCATCTCCTTTATCCTTTATGGCAAAACTCCCAATGTTAATTAAACTCGTAATCCGCCATCACCACCACAGGGGAAGTAATCGATCTTGAAGCTCACCACTGGAAGTTTGATGATGGAGGGTTTTGTTGAGGCAACATGATAAAGATCTCCTAATGTTTTAATGATGACAAATAAACCTTCGAAACACATAAAATAACAAACGGTAGCCAAAATTCCCCGAATCCATATCTGTTGCTGGCGCGCTGCCCGCGCGTTGACGCATGAACGATGTGCCAGGCTTCTGTATGGTTAGGGATGAATTTTGAATGTCGGCTTTCCCCTTACCCGAAAAATGTGGATCTTTCAATACAGGTATGAATATGTTATGTGCTTAATTGAGAACACTCGAAACAAGTTTTGGGATTAGAGAGATCCAACTTTTAAAGCACCCACTTACGGGAAAATGCCAACTCATGTTTTCTAACACTTGCCTCTAGCCAAGGCTTTTCCGAACTTAGGGAGCTTATATACTTCACGTAACATCACGTGAAAGCATCCATATGCTCATATCCCGTGCTTACGTCTTCTCTAATCACGTAATGGGTTTACTCCCTTATTGGTCAAACTAAGTCCAAGGTCTCTTTGCGTAAACGCATCCTTTCCCGCATGGGTTATGCTTTACATTAAGGCAAAGCACTTGACTTGTTTGCACCAATGTGTTAGTTGAGTACGTCGAGTCGTGGAAAGTCACGAGATATGAAACTATGGATTCTCGACGTTATGTTACTTGAACTTATAAGTAACTTATGATTTTCTCAACTTATAATCTTAATTGTCTAAACCTTTTTCTCCTTAATGACAATAAGATTACTTCTTAATCTTTTCCTAATCACTTCTTAACCTTCTTAATCACAAAAGACAAAGCCACCAAAATCTCCCACAATCTCTCCCAAAAATCCTTTTCCAACATCTTCTTACATATTCCCTTACACCTCTTACACACCCTTACACCCTTTGACTCACACACTCTCCCACACAAGATTCCCCACTTTATACAATACCAATACACATTTCTCATACACCAATACATACTCTTCCCTATACATACATACACATTCTTTCACATACACTCTTTTCTACACATATACACTTTCTCATACATACACTCTTTTCTACACACACAGTTATTTTCAAAATACACACACTTCACTCACATACTCCTTTTCACACACACAAGGCTCCCCATCCAATCACTCTTACACATACTTACACATACAACTCACTCCCTATACACATCACATCTTATACAACCCATATCTTACACTCCCAATACTTTCTCATTCAAAATACACACACTACTCACAACCATTTCACCTTCTACACACACTAGGCTTCCCATCACATCCAACTCTTACACATTCTTACACTATCCAACCTTTATTCCCTTACACACTTACTGTAATAAACTCTAATATGAGAACATGGATGGTTTAGTGTTTAGGATGATTTTAGGTTATGTTTTCTAGTGAGAAGTTAGAGAGAGAAAGAGATGAAGTTGGGAGCCTTTGAGAGAAAATTGTGAAATGTTAGATTGCAAGTGAAAGGTCTAACCCTTTCCAAGCTAGGGAAGGGGTATTTATACTTACAAACAAACGCCCCCTGAAACGGGCTGTGGAGCGAGCTGACAGTGGGTAAAGACCCGACCCGACTCCACAAATACTAACTAACTCTAAACTACGTTCTAACTAATATGATAACTACTACGAGCTACAACATGCTATACTGTACTCGGGGTGACCGAGTCTTCATATGAATAAACGTATTCCTAACAATCTCCCCCTAAGGGAGGTCACCCCAGAAAATAAATATTGAATCATAGCATTCAAGTCTTTGACGACATCTTTGTAGCTCGTAGTCATTTGATTCTTCATTGTTGAGATCTTTGTGCATTAAGTGGTAGACTCTAGATGATACCTTCAATGTGATGGATGATCTTTGGAAATAACTTTAACTTCATCATCCAAATGAGTGTCTGAGGGTCATCTTTGAGCAGTAATGTCTCTATGTGATATGAGCACCTTTGTGTTGGCATGCTCACATTTTTCAGGATCATGATATTCTGTATCATAGTTGTGGAAGCATATATGAGGCCCAATCTATGATCATGATTTCTTAGATTGTGATGTCGAAGTGTGAGCATGTGTTGATGGATTAGCATCTTTTCAACAATCAACCGCAACCGTTAGAAATTCCTGCAAGTAGACAGTTAGCAAAAAATCATCCGGTATTTATAGGTTTGGAATTAGATATTTTCAACAGCATAGTGTGAAGACTCCCTTCTAATCCTCACCAAGACCGTTCCCAATCAGTAAACCCTGAGAGGATTTACGCGAACTACCTAAGTAGATCAACGAATGGGTGAGTCGCTGGAGATCACTCCACGACTGTTGACCATTTGTGACCATCGCGACCACTAAGCGTAATCCACAAGGAATTACCTATGTGACCTGCTTTCAGGGCTGCTTGATGTTGACCCTGTCAGGAATTTCCATTCAATCACTGGGAGTTACTATAGCAACATCCCTCATAAATGTTCTGGCAGATTGCTAAGATCTGCGTAGGACTCATAAGTTTATCACTGGTGTCCTTAATGTTGAACAACCAGGGTAGAAGTAGCACGTGTTCCTATGTGATCTTTTTATGTATCTCGAGGCTCTAGACTCAATAAGTACATTTGGTTTTCCTATGCGGAGATTAGGGAGAGGTCTCCTGCTTCAATATCAACCATCTCTAAGAGATATGTCGGTAGATTACACCAGTTCCCTGTGAGAATGAAACAAGTTCTTTTAAGAGAACTTGAGTGGCTAGAAGATTTAGTGCAGTGCGTCACTGGGTCCATGACGTCTTGTATTCAATACCGATGTCGCCTTAGCAACCATCAGTAGATTATGAATTGAACCCGGTTTCTGCCCTAAGGTTGAATAATTATAGGGCTATTTCTTTTTACCCTTTCTCATTTCGTTTCTTTTTAATTCTTCAACCTTTTTTTCTCCATTCTCACATTTCTCCTTTTTCATAATCATACATACAGACTTACTAACACTATCTATTTGGTATTGTCCATGGGTAGATCCCTCCAGCTCTGGCGGATCATAGGACGGTTTTCCTAACCTTAGCCCCCTTATAACTTCATGACTATCCTACGTTGCCATACACCAAATCATTGAAAATTATCTCAACGTGTTTATGATTGAGAAATTCATTTAGTTAACACGTTGAGAATTTTGACATTTTCAAATGCTCCCCCTTAACATGTGCTCATATGTTTTGATTTGAAAATTTGCACATGTCGGGAAGAGTTGCACTTTTTGAATTGATCCACCTTAAGTGAATATGATCGGGCATTCAAGACACGCTTACATCACCAGTTAGACTAGCTTGAAGTTATTACCCGGCCCGATCAGATTCACCAAAGGTTTCTCGAAACGGTACATTCTAATCAGACAGGTCCTTTTCGAGACACGCTTACATCACTGGCTAAACCAGCTTGAAATTATTACCCGTCCAGAACTAGTCCTTTCGATTCAAGACAATTGTGTTTCGTCAATTCATGAGTCAAGTCTGAGTCTCGAACTCTTAAGATGCAAGGATCCTTTTTCACAAATCATTTGCTCCCCCTCAATATGTGCATTGATATACAAAATAGTTTAGCACATAAGGAATTGCATATGTTTGGGTTGAAAACATCACATTTTAATCAGTTTTTCATATTTAAATCACATCTTCTCCCCCGATCAAAAATTTCAAACCAATTGAGATTTGTGATCCCAAGTGATTTAAATAAGTTAAAGATTTTGGGAGAAAGATGTGTCATATTTAAGAATGACTGATTTTGAGACGGCATTTTAGCTCCCCCTCAAACCTTGAGGGGGTGTGTTATGTATTAAAGATGATGAGTTTATAAATAATTTTGAGTTTAGCAAGAAATTACTCATGAAAAATTCATATACTAACACATAACAATTACACATAATACACCGTATTTATGCACAAAGATCTTGTTTTGATGATATATAGTTTTCGAAATCATTCTCCCCCTCAATCGATGACGCATTTAAAAATTAAATATATTACACAAAGTATTAATTCTTTTAGCATCGATTGAGTGGCAAATTTTAAACAACATTTCAAGTTTGTTTGATCTTCAAAAACCATGGTACCACCAAGTTTGGATCAAATACTTTCCCGAAGAATCTTTGAAGGAAAAGTATTTGAGATGTAAAGAAAACTTCTCTTCTTTTACCAGAAATGATGCGCTTAAGCGTACATCAGATCGGAAAGGCACGAATATAAAGTAATTCATGCCTTTGTTAGGAACAGTCATCTTTTTGGCGACGAACTTTCCCCAATACTAAGACCGGGTTGCTATATGAAGTAATAGCAAACCATTTTGAAAGAATATTTTTAGAAACGACATGTTTTAGAAAAACATTATTAAGAGGAAAAACTCTTGCTCAAGCATATGTATGTTTCCGTGTCATTATTGAATGACATTTCTAGAAACGTACATAATATTGATCACACAAGAGACATGTCGTGAGAAGAATATTTTTGGTTTTTATGATTTTATGATTTTTATGGTTTTTTTGTAGGTTTTGTATTTTTCTATTTTCTTTTTGATTTAATACTATGTACAGAGGATATGTGAAGCAACCCCTTTACTCCTCTTGATCTTCCTGAAGACTTATGAGATCCTCAGGCGTGAGACTCTTCATACCAAGACGAGGGAGAATGAATTGAAATCGTTCCCTAGGAAGTGCTTTGGTGAAGATATCAGCTAGCTGGAACTCAGTCCTCATGAAGTAAAGTTCCACAATTCCTTTCTCAACTTGCTCCCTGATGATGTGATGTCGAATGTCAATGTGCTTAGTTCTTGGGTGCTGGACGTTGTTGCAACAGAGTGCAATTGCACTTTTGTTGTCACAGTACATGGGAATTTTATTATACACGAAGCCATAGTCCGAAAGTTGAGATCTCATCCATAGGATCTGAGCACAGCATGAGGACATATCAATGTATTCAGCCTCTGTGGAGGAGATCGATGTACTAATTTGTTTCTTTGAAGACCAACTAACTAGCTTATTACCCAAAAACTGAGCACCCCCAGATGTACTTCGACGAGTATCTTGACATCCCGCATGGTCAGCATCGAAATAAGTTGTGAGCGCCATAGCAGTGTCCTTGGGATACCATAGACCCATGTGGATTGTTCCTTTAAGATACCAAAAGACCCTCTTGACAGCTTCCAAGTATTTCTTGGTAGGTTTGGATTGATACCGAGCACACATGCAACCTGCAAACAGAAGATCTGGTCTGCTAGCAGTGAGATACATTAAGGAACCAATAATGCTTCGATACTTGGTTTGGTCGACCAGGATCCCAACATCGTCTTCATCTAGTTTTGATCTTTCGATCATGGGAGTATCAAATGAGTCACAAGATTCGAATCCAAATTTCTTCAAAATTTCATTAGCATACTTAGATTGATTGATGAATATGCCATTGGGGTTTTGAGATATTTCCAAGCCTAGAAAGAATAACATCTGACCCATCATGGACATCTGGAACTCATAACTCATCTCTTGGGAAAAACGATCACACTCCTTAGGATCAGAGGAGGCAAATATGATATCATCAACATTGATTTATACATGAAGATAGTTTTTGCACTTTTTTCTGGTAAAGAGTGTAGGATCAACAGAACCTTTGGAAAACTTGTTAGCAAGAAGGAATTTTGACAAGGTATCATACCATGCCCTGGGAGCTTGCTTAAGCCCATAAAGAGCCTTCTTCAAGCGATAGACATGGTTAGGACGTTCCGGATCCACGAATCCTTCAGGTTGACTAACATACACCACCTCCTTTAGATCGCCATTTAATAATGCAGTCTTAACGTCCATTTGATATACTACCATATTCTGACTGGTAGCATTTTCGAGAAATATTCTTATGGCTTCAATTCTAGCAACAGGTGCGAAGGATTCTTCAAAGTCTATTCCTTCTTCTTGACGGTATCCTTTTGCTACAAGCCTTGCCTTGTTCTTCAATACATCTCCATGCTCATCAAGCTTTACTTTAAATATCCACTTGAGAGCAATGATCATAGCACAATCGGGAGGTGGTACTAATTCCCACACTTCAAGTCGATCAAACTCATGAATCTCATCTACCATAGCAGTGAACCATGAGTGTTTAGAAATTGCATCTTTGAAATCCTTTGGCTCAGCTTTGGAGATGACAGAATTGAAGAAGCACCACAAGGCGTTAGTTGCAAGTTGTTTACGGGTTGATACCGGACGAGAAGGGTTTCCAATGATGTTGTCAATTGGGTGATCATTTGTCCATTTCCTGATATGCTCATGGGGTTGAGGATAGTGAATTGAGGTCACCGTGTTAGATTCATCTGACGATGTTGCATCATTAGAGGATTCAGGAGCAAAGATGTTAACAAACGGCTCATCATCAGGTGGAACGAAAGGATTTACTTCAAAAGAATTATCCACAGTTGCTACTCGTTGTATAGATGAAGATTGAACATTAGATGTAGTAACTGAATGACTGATGGTGGGGGCTTTTGGGTCCCATGATACCGAAGTGAATGGCCCTGCATTAGCATGTGGGACATTTGCTACACCAGCTAGTTGTGGAATGACAGGAGCTTCAGGAGCAGCCACATTTTGAGGTTCAAAGTATTCATCAAACATTGGGTCAAACAGTTTCTTCCAATCTTCACTTGTAGGAGGCACAAAAGGAATAGCAGGAGTGGGATTTTGTACAAGCCCGGAGCTTATAGGTCCAGGAGACAAAAGGTTAGGTACGGGTCCAGAACTTGAGTGTCCAGGAGCCGGTTGCTCTGTCAGCTCATCGAATGTAACGTGGCCAATATGTCTCTGGTACGTTTGTTGTAGATTCGGTACCCCTTTCGTTCTGGAGCATAGCCAACGAAGAAACCAATGTCGGCCTTGGCCTTGAGTTTCCCAAGATCTTCACTGTCTTTTGTTGGATAGCACAATGTGCTAAATACTCAAAGAAACGAAAGATCTGGTTTTCTATCATGAACCAGTTCATATGGAGTCTTGTAGTGGAGAGGGTGTATCAAGGATCGATTTTGTGTGTAGCAAGCAGTTGCAATAGCCTCTGCCCAAAGGAACATAGGAGCTTTAGAGAAGATGAGCATAGTCCTAGCGGCTTCAACCAAGGTGCGATTAGGCTTTTCAACAACTCCATTTTGTTGAGGAGTACGTGGAATGCTCTTTTGATGACTAATTCCGAAACCTTCATAAAATTGAGTAAGTTATTTGTTCACAAACTCCGTTCCATTGTCAGTGCGGATGAACCTGACTGTTTTGTTGAGTCGAACTTGCAATTGCTTGATGAGTCTGATGATGATCTCCGGAGTTTCATCCATTGATCATAAGAACTTTAACCATGTGAAGCGAGAGTAGTCATCAACAATGACTAGCACATATTTCTTTCCGTTAATACTTTGAACCCTCATTGGTCCACAAAGATCCATGTGAAGAGTGTGTAGGACTTCCATAATGGAATTGACAGTTTTGGGTTTATGGGTGTGCTTTTTGCTCTTGCCCATTTGACACGCGGAGCATAGATGATCCTTTTCATACTTAAGTCTGGGTAAACCTCGAACAAGATCCTTACGTGTGAGCTCATTGATGGTACCGAAGTTCAAATGGTTTAAACGACGATGCTACAACCATGATTTGTTCTTAGAGGCTTTTGAAAGCAAGCAAATAGGAGAGGACCGCAACATGTCTTCAATTGAGATGGTATAAAGATTGGTGCCCCGACTGCCTTTGAGAAGATCTACACCATCTAATTCTATAACAAAACATGTGTGTTTTCTGAAGGCAACTTCAAGATCTGAATCATAGAATTGACCAATAGAAAATAGATTATGTCCAAGTCCCTCCACGTAGTATACTTTGGATATCACACTGTCTCCAAATACGTAATCACCATAACCCATTATAGCACCAAAATGGTCGTTCCCGAATCTGACTGTACCAATGAACTTTTCCACGAAATTCTTAAACTGTGAGCGATCCCCAGTCATATGTTTTGAGCAGCCTGAGTCCAAATACCAAAGGACGATTTGTACGACCTGCATTTGAAATCAGACAATGGTGGATAACTGAAAAAGCTGGAGCCCCACAAGCAATTGGGGTCTATTTGGTTAGAACATACAAACATTGGATTATCATAAGTCACGGAGATACTGCTTGTATTTTTACAAGTTGATGCACTAGACCTAGGAGTGGTACTAAGTGCTTCTACTGGGAACCTTCTACCAGTAGGTCTCCATTTCTTAATTTGCACTACTTTGGAGTTAGTGATCCTAGTCAAGGGGCACTTTTCTTCTAGAGTGAATTTCCTTCCGGTAGGCCTCCATTGATAACCAACATTAGTGAATACCTTTCCAGTTTTATTCCAGACCTGCCTAACATTATAATCACTCGAAACATTCATAACCGAAGATTGCATAGTGGATTTTAAGAAGGACACAACACAAGCATCATGATTACCAAAAAATAAACATTCATTACAAGTCTTACAAATAGCACCAGAATTCGAAATAATTACATCATTGTTAAAACAAATGTTTGAGTCAACTCGATTCCTTTCATTAAACATTACTTTATTGTTCCTAGAGGATTCTTCTACTTTCTTCATAAGTGCACTTGATGAGGCGAAAAATGAACCGTTTTTAGGGGGTCATTTTAGCCCGGATTCGAATTTATTTGATCAAATATTGCCCTAAATCGTTCCTTTTGTCATTTTAGGTACTTTTGGAGTGAATTCTGGGAAAGGAAGCATTTTGGACATTTTTGGAGCATAAAAGTGAAGATAACGGCAAAGTCTTAATTTTGCTTGCTGGGAATAGTACCTGACGGCGTCAAGAATTTCCAAGTGACGGCGTCATGAGTAATACAAGAGGTGGAAGTGGATAAAGTCTGTGACGGTCCAGAGAGTTTTGTATTGAGGACATGAAGGCGTCACCATAGGCCGTCATGGTCTAAATGTTAGTGATGGCCCAGAGTAATATTACACATGACGGCGTCAAAAGTGGATCTAGGCAATTTGATTTCATTATGGGCGGCGAGTTGACGGCGTCAGAATTTTCTTCTTGACGCCGTCACCCTGTAAAATCTATATATAGTTTTGCAATTTTCATTCATTAGGGTGTAACTTTTAGGGTGTAACTTTGGAGACAAACCCTACTCCGATTTTCACAGCTTTTTCAAGGGTTTTTACCCTTTGAAACCTTTCATGTTCAATTGAGATAAGTACTCTTTCAATTCAATCAATATGTCTATGTGTTGCTTGAATATATCTTACTCTTGTCTTCAATTTAACATGCTTGGCTAGATCTCTTTTGTGTTTGCTTAGATGTAGTGAAACCTAGATGTTAATTATGGGTTGATTGTTTGTTTATAGTTGTTACGGATGATGGTATTTGATGTTAGGCTTAAGAAAACTGGCAGACTTCCATTGGTGACATGCTTGAACGTCTTAAGAAACATGATCAGAGGTGTACTATGATTTTTGGTTGTATTTAATGCGTAGGAGAATTCTAATGATCCCAAGTTAGGAGCTTCTAACGGCTCGACATAGGAGTGAAGTAGGATCCTATAGAGTTAGGGAATATTGTACACGGCCCTACGACTAGTATTAAGGAATACGACCCGTCATCCATGCAATTGTAACAAATTATTACCCTGTAAAAGATATCTAGGGAGTAATGAAACCTATGTAAACATAACTTTCCCTATCATTGTTTACACCACATTAGTAATTAGATTTATTTTCATTTTTGTTATTTTATTTTGATTGCATCTTAGTAAATTTGGGTTAGTTGGCTAGCAACTAATTCTGCCCACTCTTCCAAAACCGAGATTTTAATTGCTTTTATAAAAATATAAAAATACAAAAAGAATCATCCCTCACCTCTAGACCTAGTTTTTAGGCTTTCTAATCCTAGCGACACTATTCCTGAGTTGAACGATCAATCCCCTGGCACTTGTCACTATACTATACTACAACGATCATGTACACTGCTTGGTGGGGGTTGTAAGCTTCTTGAGATCCCTCGAGAGGTAAAGCCTGGTGCGTTTCCCACGTATCAGCACTCTTAGCCGGTAAAGCCCTATCATTCTTTGTATTGCACCTAGGTTATAACTTGCTAGCTTTAGATACAACGTTTACTCCTGTAGAAGCAATGATGGGAACATTAGTATGCTTAGTCGCTGCTTGTTTATCGGTGATCATGGTGTTGGATTGTGGCATTGTTTGGGGGTAATCAAAAGTAACATGTTTGTTGCCAACGTTAGAGTGCGATGCAAACGACCTATCCGACTTGTTATCATTCTTGGGGCATGAGCCTATAGCGTATTCTAATAATTCCTGGGCTCTATTAGTGAGGAAGCATGCACCAACAATAACATCATCCAGTGGTTTAGGTATCCTATCATCTTCAATGGTTTCTCTAAGTATGACCAGACAATCCTTAAGATGTCTAAGATAGTTGCTATGAACTAACTTATTGTTCCTAAGGGGAAGAGAAACATTCAAGGCATCACACGCGTATTTCTTACAAACATGAACATTGGAAATCTCATGGTCACATGAAATGACGGGCATTTTACCTTTCACCATAGTCTTTAGATTCTCAATTTCATTTAACAAAGAAGTGACTCTTTCATTGTTTTGGTCACGTGTTATTTTAATAGACTCAAATAACTCTTTGTAACGTTGTTTAGCATTTGACATTTCAGCACGAAGCCACTCATTTTCATGTTGTAATACGTTAATGATGTCTTGTTTCTGAAAGTTTTGAGAATCTAGTGACATTTGGTAACTGGTATTGGTCACGTGGCCCATGTTAGACTTTAATTGTGCAATTTGGGCCCTCAATTTCCAAATCGTGTTTGAGTGAGCTTGAATTACTTCATCCTTTTTGGACAATTCAAAACATGTGTCAAATTCAGGAGCATCCGAGGATGTCTTGGCATTTGAGATTTTTATGCTTTCTTCTAGATGTTGATATTGTAGTTGTAAGTTAAGATTATCAACTTCTAGTTTTGAGAAATGCCTGACCATGTTATCATGGTCGTCGTTTTAAATTTTTTGGTGTAATTTGAAATTCTCCTCCTCAAGCTCAATCACACGGTTCTGAAAGACATTTAACGTAACTGACATTTCATGAAATTGTCGAGCAGATAATGCAGAGTCGGTAACGGTGTAGAATACATCTTGAGCAATGCAATTAGCAATCAAATTTTCATTCATAATGAGAGTGTTTTTCCTGTCAATTTCACTATATTTGAGATCAATTGCCAATTGTTTACCCTCATTTTCCACATCTTTGAAGACCTTTTTCATTTCAGTTACATCATTATTAATTGTCGTTTTAAGGCCAGCAAAGTGTTCTTTGAGAAGATCGAAAAATGGCATGACTTCAATTAGGTAACACCGTTTTGTTTGCTCAAATCCCCTTTCCCCTTCAGTAATCCCCGTTGGTGTAATTCTTTTTTTACATGTTTTCTCAAAATCATTAAACAATTGACCTAGTACATATAATCCAATTAGAGTATTACACTATGTGGGAAGAGTAAATGGTACAAGGTGCTTTGGCGTGTTCAGAGGATAAATAGTTGGGTCAGCAATTCTAAAAATAGTACGAGTGTTACTGATGAGGCGAAAAATGATCCGTTTTTAGGGGGTCATTTAAGCCCGAATCCGAATTTATTTGATCAAATATTGCCCTAAATTGTTCCTTTTGTGATTTTAGGTACTTGGAGAGTGAATTCTGGAAAAGAAGCCATTTTGGACGTTTTTGGAGCATAAAAGTGAAGAAAACGGAAAAGTCTCAATTTTCCATGCTGGGAACAGTACATGAAGGCGTCAAGAGTAAATTCATGACGGCGTCAAACCTCAAGAATTAAAATCCGTAGTTGATGACGGCGTCACACACAGGGCGTCAAGAGTAATTTGTGTGCCGGCCTAGGCCTTGACGGCGTCAGAAGTAGATCAAGGCCGTCCGAGGAAGTATTTGGCGGCGAGATGACGGCGTCACACCTTTGTTCTTGACGCCGTCATCCCTATTTTCCTATATATAGTTTTCTAGTTTTTCACATTTAGAAAGAGAAGTTTTGGGAGAAACCCTAAAGACGATTTTGGTGTAACTTTACAGGTTTTTCAAGGGTTCCAACCCCTTGATACCTTGCATGATTAATTAAGATAAGTGTTCTTCTAATTCAATCAATATGTCTATGTGTTGGTTGTCTATATCTTGTTCTTGTCTTAATTCTATCATGCTAGGCTAGATCTCTCTTGTGTTTGCTTAGATCTAATGAAACCTAGATATTGATTATGTGTTGATTACTTGTTTATTCTTGTTTTGGATGAATGATTTATATGTTAGGCTTAAGAAAACTGGCAGATCTCCAAATGGTAACATGCTTGAACGTCTTAAGAAACATGAACCGAGGCGTACTAGGTCTTTATTGGTTGTATTTAATGCATGAGCCACTGTTTACAATCCCTATAGTTGTGCTGGGCATGGTGTAGGAGGAGATAAGAGCTCATAGAATTGGGGAGTTATGTATGCCACCCCATGAATGGTATTAAGGAATACGATCCGTCATCCATGCAATTATAACAAGTAATTAACGTGTAAAAGATATCTAGGGAGTAGTGAAATCTAAGTAAACACATTTTCTCCAAATACTGCTCACAACTTTAGTATAAATTAGTATTTTATTTTGATTGCATCTTAGTTTTGGGTTAGTTGAATAGCAACTAATTCCGCCCACTCTTCCAAAACCCGAGATTTTTACTTGCTTTCTAAAAAATATAAAAATACAAAAATAATCATCCCTCATCTTTAGAACTAGTATTTAGGCCTTCTAATCCTAGCGACACTATTCCTAAGCTGAACGATCAATCCCCCGGTACTTGTCACTATACTATACTACAACGATCAGGTACACTGCCTGGTGGGGGTTGTAAGCTTCTCGAGATCCCTCGAGAGGTAAAGCCTGTTGCGATTCCCACGCATCAAGTTTTTGGCGCCGCAGCCCGGGGAAATAGTTATTGTCTAGGTTAGAATTTCTTTTTATTAGGTCTACTTGCTAGATTCCTTTCTAGTAAGATTTTATTTTTATTTTTAGGTTTTCTTTAGTCTATCTTATTTCTTCGTGCCTTTGTTCGTAACTCTTTACCATCCGACATCATGGAAGGTGGTAACATCTTTGAACCCGTCATCCCACCACAACAAAACCCACCACTAGAACCCCTTAGGCCCCGAACCTTAGGAGAGTATTCCCGACCTAGCCACCAAGGCTACCGAAACACCATTGAGCTCACCGAAGCCGATGTGACCCCCTTGCGATCCGGCACCATCCGGTTGGTGCAAAGCGGATGTGCATTCCATGGACTTCGTTCCGAAGATCCAAACCAACATCTTAAGGACTTTCTCAAAATCGTAGATTCCATAGACCTAGGTGTTGCAACTAGAGAGACTACCCGTTTACGCCTATGCCAATTCTCTCTACGGGATCAAGCTAGTCAATGGCTTGAGCGTTTTCCCGCGGGATCCATCACCACATGGGATGATCTCACCACTCGTTTCCTTGCTCAATTTTTCCCACCGGGGAGAACTACTAAGCTTAGAAATGACATCTTGATGTTCCAACAACGTCAATATGAATCTCTTTATGAAGCATGGACTCGTTTCAAGGACTTACTCCAAAAAGTCCCTCATCATGGCATAGATTTTTGGCTCCAAGTCCAAATTTTTTATGACCATATCGACATCTCCACGAGGCGAACCATTGACCAATCGGCCGGTGGTAAGCTACGTGATCTTAGTGCGGAACAATCATGGGAACTCATAGAAGATCTTGCTCTCTATGACAACAAAAGTTGGAATGATCCCCGTGATTTGAACAAAACGGTCAAGGCAATATCTTTGCCTTCGAACAATTCTAGCACTCCCGACCGTAGGATCATGGAACTTGAGGACCAAGTCAAGTTTCTCATGAAATCTTACGATGCTCTTAAGCCTTCAAGCCAAGTGAACAAAATCACTTCTTCATGCGAATTATGTAGTGGTCCCCATGACACTTGTGATTGTGTGGAACTCCCCGGAACAGCTTTTGCGGACTACGCATCCACGCGTACCGACGAAGCGGGAGATAAGTGGTACACTTTCAAGCCCGAGCCAAACACTTACGGTGATTCATACAACCCCTCTTGGAAAAATCACCCAAACCTTAGGTGGAAACAAAATCAACCCAATTCTTCCAATCCGTCTAATCGTTACCAACCAAACGGTCCACCATCCAACCGTACTTTCAACAACAATCCTTCTAACAACTATGGTAGTACCAACAATCTTGAAGGATTGATGTCAAAGTTCATGGCATCTCAAGAAGCCCGCATAGCTAGGTTTGAAACCGAATTCAACCAACAACAAACGGAGATGACCAACAAGATTGACAACTTGTTGAAAGCCCTCAACAACCAAGCATTAATCACACCTAGGAAGGACACTAGGGACACCAATAGTGGAATCCAAATTAAGGACCCCTCATCATCCAAACATGTCCACTTTGTCAATGTTGTCACCATTAAGCCGATAGATAAGGAGATAGAGGAGAGTGACAAGGATGAAGTTCGAGTAGAAGCCGATAGTGAGGATGAGAGTAGGGAAGTTGAGGTTAATAAGGATGAGGAATTAGAGGAGGTAGAACCTATAAAAGAATACTTTGATAAGTTGCCAACCAAGGAAGAACGGGAATACCATAAGGATTTATTTGATAGTCCCGAGGGAACATATATCTTTGGCGACCCCCTTATCAAAATGGGAGACCCCTCTAACATTAACATCCCATGCAATATCGGGCACATGCATATATGGAAAGCTTACATCGACCCTAGATCCCCCGTGAACATCATGACTAGGACTTATTATAATTGGGTGATGAAGAAGCAACTTAATTTTAGGATGATGCCTAATAGGAACCTGATAAGTAATTTTGCGGGAAGAGTGAAAGGATTGCATGTGATTATAGGGAATCTCACCTATGAGATCGATTTTATGATAGTTGAGGACACTCGTCTGGTGATAGATGCTTGCCTAAGCCAAGTAATATTCGGAAAACCATTTGTTGAGGCCACTAGGATGAGTTATGATCCGACTTTAGGGATAGTTAGATTCAAGAAAGAGAATGATGAGGTTGCTTATCAAATGCCCTACAAGATCGAACAATACCGCCTTCTCTCTAATTTCGAAAAGGAACACAAGCAAGCGGCTTATTATAGGAATGAGGAGGATAGACGTAGAGGAATAGAGTATGTTAGAAATAGGATGCTTGGTTTCTACAAAGAGTGCTTGCAACTAGGTCCGGAATACAAAACTGGTTTAGAAGACGACCTAGAGAGTGGAACCAATGATGAGATCACGTAGTAACCCATGACTTTGAGTCTAGCTACAAGACTCGTAAATAAAGAAAAGCGCTTCTTGGGAGGCAACCCATGTTTTGTGTGATTTTATTTGTTTGATTGTTATTTGCTTCCATATGCATGTTTTGTTTTTATTGTTGGTTGATCATGTTTCTCAATTAAAATGTGGAAATACTTTACTTTGTTGCTTAGCCTAGTCTTAACTCCACCTAAAAGTATTTTTGCAAAAGATAAGTGTAAGGGGAAACCCCAAATATGTTTTTAAGAAACAAACCGATCATGATTCTCCACGATATTAAATGAACATGTATAGTCGTATTTGTTAGAGTCAAATGCTTGTATTAAGTCATAATGAAGTTTTGCAGGATTTTCCAGGAAGTAGGACCAAGTTTTTCCAGAAATTTTCCGGAAACTTAACATAAGAATTTCTGCAGGTCCATTCTGACGGCGTCAGAGGTTTACTCTTGACGGCGTCAGGAGTTAAAATCTGGAAATTTTACCGGTTTTGTTTTTCTAACGGAGTCTTATGATTTTTTGTGAATTATTAAGTTTTATAATCTCCAGGAAATCTGCAAACTTCATTCCACAAGCATTATATCTTACTTTGTTTTCTAGGATTTAGAAACTTATATAGGATGCCGCCGATTTTACGCGAGGTTGTCTTGTCTATTTTTGTCAGGATTTACAGGTTATGTTCGACAAGGAGATGATTTATATTCTGGAAGGGAAGCGTTGATTGTTCATTTTCTTGGAGGAAGATCTAATCTGGCCAACCTATAATCCATACCGAGCGAATCAGGGGAGTATTTGATTTCATTCTCTTTACTTTTTCACTTTTACATTCTTTACTTGAACATTGGGGACAATGTTCATCTTAAGTGTAAGGAAAGGGTAAAAAGATGATACCTTACATATGCACTTTCGCTTGAGTTTGTTTTGTTTGATAGTAGATGTGTAATAAAACTATGAGAAATACTTGTTAGTGCAATTTTGGCGCCAAATTTAAAATTTTTTACAACATTTAGGAGTGAAACTTTAGCCATAGCAAGCGTCTCATGGATAGGAGATTGTATGACTAGCACATAACCGTATATTCAGAAAAATTTTCCACCCAAATATGTGAGGTTCGCCTTTAGATTTGATAGGAAAAGCATTTACTATTAGTGTTTATGAGTGTACCGGTAGCATTTAGATTCTAGAACTTGCGTTAGTGATGCATCCCAAGACCGCTAGTGAGACTACATTCGTGTAGTAGGATTTACTACATGATAAGAGGCATTAGGATCACCCTTGTGTTAAACCCGTATCATAATTACTTGACCATTTAAGTCATATTACTTGGCTAGTTAAGTCAACTAATTTTTCCCACACCCTTAGCGTTGTACTCATTTTTAGTACACGAAACCCCTAGTACACCCCTCCGAGCCTATCTTTTCGTTTCTAACTTTAAGCATTTTACTTAAAGGACGAATTTGTTACACCCCACTTAAATGTACAACCAAATCGCCTTAGCCTTCCGTGTATGCGCTCATTTTTAGTGCATTATTGTTATTTGTTAAACCCTAAGTTAACTTTATAATTGATTACATGGTTGCTAAGTCGAGTCATATCCTTGTACATATTGTTTTGGGACGATTGGGACTCATGGGTAAGTACTTATTTTATGGAGTAATGGGGAAGAACATAATATTATTACCCCCATATGTACGTTAATCTTAAAAGTGCTCCAAGTGTTTTGATTTTCTTAATTCGAGTCATTAGATTAGTTTAATTGTAAAGTATGTAAAGATTCAAGTGTAAGGGGAACGTTCATTCCCTATGATGTATTATTTTGGATGGTAGGGTAAGAGTGTATGCAAAAAAAAAAAAAAAAAAAAAAAAAAAAAAAAAAAAAAAAAAAAATCAAGAAAAAAAAATAGAAAAAGGAAAAAGAGAAAAAAACATACGGACTACCATCCCGTTTCGTTCTATGTTCATTTTATGTTTTTAGTTATTTTTCATTTATTAGCTTAAGTCGAGTCTAGTCTTGGCTTAGCAACGCCATCTTGTACATGTAATTAACCAAGATTGTTAACTCGCCACCAGTAAAACTTCCTTTATCCAACAAAACCGTGTAATTCATATCCCTATACCTAACGTTACAACCCTTTAAAAGACCTCTTTGATAGTTTATCCTAGGTGCTTACGCCATGTGGTGGAGGTTTGATCCTTTCCCAAGCCTATGGTAATCTATTTTGCTATGACAGGTAGTGAGAGATATCTTCCATTTCCATAATGTTATATTACTTTATTACACCCGAGAGATGTGAGTATCTAAACACTATTTGTGAGGTGCTTGTGTATGACCTCCGTGCTTGTCTATTGGTCTTTAGTGGAACGATTATTTGTTGTAATTACTTTTATATTAGTGTTAAATGACCCCTAACTTGTCTTTTGAGTAGAATAAAAGCGCATTTGCTTGAGGACAAACAAATCTCAAGTGTAAGGGTATATGATGAGGCAAAAAATGATCCGTTTTTAGGGGGTCATTTAAGCCCGAATCCGAATTTATTTGATCAAATATTGCCCTAAATCGTTCCTTTTGTGATTTTAGGTACTTGGAGAGTGAATTCTGGAAAAGAAGCCATTTTGGACGTTTTTGGAGCATAAAAGTGAAGAAAACGGCAAAGTCTCAATTTTCCATGCTGGGAACAGCACATGAAGGCGTCAAGAGTAAATTCATGACGGCGTCAAACCTCAAGAATTAAAATCCGTAGTTGATGACGGCGTCACACACAGGGCGTCAAGAGTAATTTGTGTGCCGGCCTAGGCCTTGACGGCGTCAGAAGTAGATCAAGGCCGTCCGAGGAAGTATTTGGCGGCGAGATGACGGCGTCACACCTTTGTTCTTGACGCTGTCATCCCTATTTTCCTATATATAGTTTTCTAGTTTTTCACATTTAGAAAGAGAAGTTTTGGGAGAAACCCTAAAGACGATTTTGGTGTAACTTTACAGGTTTTTCAAGGGTTCCAACCCCTTGATACCTTGCATGATTAATTAAGATAAGTGTTCTTCTAATTCAATCAATATGTCTATGTGTTGGTTGTCTATATCTTGTTCTTGTCTTAATTCTATCATGCTAGGCTAGATCTCTCTTGTGTTTGCTTAGATCTAATGAAACCTAGATATTGATTATGTGTTGATTACTTGTTTATTCTTGTTTTGGATGAATGATTTATATGTTAGGCTTAAGAAAACTGGCAGATCTCCAAATGGTAACATGCTTGAACGTCTTAAGAAACATGAACCGAGGCGTACTAGGTCTTTATTGGTTATATTTAATGCATGAGCCACTGTTTACAATCCCTATAGTTGTGCTGGGCATGGTGTAGGAGGAGATAAGAGCTCATAGAATTGGGGAGTTATGTATGCCACCCCATGAATGGTATTAAGGAATACGATCCGTCATCCATGCAATTATAACAAGTAATTAACGTGTAAAAGATATCTAGGGAGTAGTGAAATCTAAGTAAACACATTTTCTCCAAATACTGCTCACAACTTTAGTATAAATTAGTTTAATTTCATTTTTAGTATTTTATTTTGATTGCATCTTAGTTTTGGGTTAGTTGAATAGCAACTAATTCCGCCCACTCTTCCAAAACCCGAGATTTTTACTTGCTTTCTAAAAAATATAAAAATACAAAAATAATCATCCCTCATCTTTAGAACTAGTATTTAGGCCTTCTAATCCTAGCGACACTATTCCTAAGCTGAACGATCAATCCCCCGGTACTTGTCACTATACTATACTACAATGATCAGGTACACTGCCTGGTGGGGGTTGTAAGCTTCTCAAGATCCCTCGAGAGGTAAAGCCTGTTGCGATTCCCACGCATCAGTTACCCACAAGTCTGTCAACTTTCATTTTCTCTATGTCAATATTCCAAAAAACTTTCTCAGGAAGGATTTTCTTTTGAGGGACAAAAATAGCTGAATGATTATCATCAGTATAATCATAGTGAAAGACAATATTATTAGCAATGCACAGGAGATCCTTTAATTGCTCAGCTAGTTTTTCCCTAGTTCTATCTTCCATTTCATCAATCTCGTCATAGGATCTCACATCAGGAGGGGAATGATTAGGCTCAAACATAATGTTTGCATCATATAGCGCAGGTTGAGCACCTATACCATTTCTAAGGAAGTTGACGTTAGGTTTAGAGGCATCTTGTTCACTAAACTCATCTCTTAATTTCCAATGAGTCTGTATCATTTGAGCAGATTGGATGGTTTGGCCTTGCGTGTACAACTTTTCTTCCAGTTTATTTTTCAACATTTTAAGATTGGAGAAATCATTTAGAAGTTTTGTTTCTTTGTTGTTGTAATCGTGTTTGAGCGAGGTTAACCCCTTATGAATCTCCTGTTTTTGTTTAATAGTTTGATCCAATTGTTTTTTTAAAGACAACAACTCCTTTTTCAATGTTCTTGTTTGGAATTATTTTCAGATATGTAAGCACGCATTTGCCATTCCATTTTCTGCTCACGTTCATTAAGCTCAAATTTAGCACGCTGTTTGTATATAGTCACCTGATCCTTAAGGATGTTAAATCTAGTGGACAAGGAATCATCAGGGTTATATATAGTGTGCTCATGTTCACGAAAATCAACAGATGGTGTATTACTTGGTACAACTGGCAGTCCATTGTCATTCACATACTTTTCATATGGGATAGTAGTGGTATTTCCCATATCAATGGTATCTGAGTTGTCAATATCTTTGAGTTGTACAGAGTCACACACCTTCTGTGGATTGGTAGGGTTATTCAGATTAAGTGAAGTTGGTACCTCAGAAATAGCCGATGTGATGGAAGAGCCAGACTGCTGTGGAGAGGAAACAGTTGCAGACAGATTAGCCATGAAGATGGTTTGAGATGTTGGTTCGTCATCAACATCAGAGTAAATGCATCACTGTCTTCAACTTGGAAGATGTTCGGGTCATTGAGTGCTAGGTCTTGAACCGGTTGGTCATCTATGTTAATACAAATATCGCCTAAAAACGTTATTTATATTTTACGATCTTTGCTAAGTTTTGTTAACGACAAAGTGTAAACTTTAGTTTTTAAGTAAAACATGATTATAGTTTAAGTCTTGCATACATTTACATTTTCATATAAAACATTACATTTACTTATTTCTTAATATAGTATATGTTACATCACATCATGCATTTATGGAAAGCTTATGTGTTTGACTCTCCATAAGACTTCTTACACAATTGTGTGTTTGACTAGAAATAACTTGATGTGACATTGCTTGATATGAAAAGAGTTCTTGCATGTTTTCCTGTCAGTCCTTGGCGGAACCCTCAGGGTACATGGGCGGAACCCATTCTAGGGTTCCGCCGGATCCGCCAGACTGCTGGTTGGTTTGGCTATAAATACCAAGCAACTTGCAAGAATTCACCCATCACTTTAGGACATATATTTCACATATTCTCTCATCTAACTCAGTAACATTTGACTTGTGTGATTCTCTTATGTAGCAAAGGAGTTCACAAGTTCTTTCAAGAAGTTACAAGTTTCAACTCAAAAGTTGCAAGACTTGTTAGCTTTGTTATGTATGAACTTTGGTAGTTTATACTTAATTTGTATCTTGTGTAGAAGTGATTGGTTAGTATTTTAGGCCTCAAAATTCATAGTGTGACGGGAGTTGTTGTACCCTTGTAAAAGAACTATCGGGAGTGGTTGTACCCTTGTAAAAGAACTCGACATCTAGCTTAGTGTCAGAAATAGTGGATAGGCGACGTTAGGTTGGTTCTACCTTGAACTAGGACCCGATATCTAGCTTTGTACCGGATAAAGTGTAAGCGACGATTGTAAAGGTTTCTCCACCCGTGAAAGGAGCTTGTTGACTAGTGCGAAACTCTCGAGTTGGAAACTCGGGGCGTGGATGTAGGGCAAGGAAAAAGAGTCTTTGTAGCCGAACCACGATAAACAATCGTGTTGTGGTTTGATCGTTTCTTTCTTTGTCTTTGCATATTACATATTGTCTTTAGTTAGAATTTTTAATTACACACAAAGCTTTTCAAAGATTAACAAGTAATTTGAGTTTATATCTTTGATGAAACGTAAAGTTTTTAAAGGATAATTAAGTTAAAAAGCGGTAAACTATTCAACCCTCCTTCTAGTTTTCCACAATTGGCATCAGAGCTACATTACTCAAGTTCTTTAAAATATATTGTATTTTAAAACTTGGATCGATCCATGGATTTTGAAAATCTCAAAGAAGGGCAACCTATTCAAAAGCCACCGCTATTTGAAAAAGAAAACTTCCTTGAATGGAAAAGTAAATTTGAAAACTATGTGAAATCAATTGATCAAGATCTTTGGCATATTATTTTTATTGATGATTTCAAACCAACGAAAACAAGTTTTGAAAATCAAGATGATTATCCTAAACTTGATAAAAACACTAAAGCTAAGATAATGATTTATAAAGCCTTACCAAGGACCGAATCTGAAAGAGTGTATTCTTGTCAAACGGCTAATGATATTTGGAAAAATATGTTAAACTTTCATCAAGAAATATGTCAAGTCAAAGATGATCAATTTTATCTCACATATGAATTATAAGTCTTAGAAAATTTAATAGATAGAAATTTAGTTGAAATAAATACATGTGCTACTAGTTTAAATGTTTTAAATGAAGGTGTAAGTGAAGATGATTACTTTTGTCGAGCTCTAAGTGACCCTGCTTACGATTCATGAAATGACACGGATGAAGATGAAGCCAACTATCCGGTTTGGGATTCTCAACTAGATAATGTTAGTTTTAACGGATAAAAATTAATGAATATGTCCGGACTCGAACTCGAGACTTCGGGATTGCACACTTTACGTATGAGTTTCAATTAATTAATAATTATTGTTTTGGTGACGAATAATTATTAAATTCACAAAATGATCGTTGGAGGAAAGATGAAGGACTGAACTTAAAATAGAGTTCAAGAAAAACATGGAATGGGCTTGTAAAACCCATGTTTGGCCAAACCCAACCCATTAGGGTGTAGGGTTTGTGTCTTGTGCTCCAAGATGTTGATTAGTATATAAACAAACCCCTTTGTTCATTCTAATCATCCCTTGGTTCACTTGCAGACCAAATCTCCTTCTCTTTCTCCTCTTGAGTTAGAAATCGAACTACACCCTTCTAGGGTTCCTACTAGATTTCTAAGCTCAAAACCATTCTTGTTTAGTTGATCAACTACACCCTTCTAGGGTTCCTACGCGATCTTCTAAACATTGTGTTTGGATTGCTTGTGAATTAAGAACCTAGCTTTTCTTATTGAAATGTTACTAATACGTGTGTTCAAGAACGAAGTGTTGGCATACTTTTGCTAACAAGGTGATTTGCCCTATTCGACTAACCCTAGTCGATCCACCATTAAACCCAATTAGGGTTTATAGTTCTTGTTCCATTGGTTTCTTGTTCTTGCTAGAAATCACAAAGAGGTACGCATCCATTTATATTCGGTTAATTTATAATTTGTATTTGATCTATTTCCGCTGCGTACTATTTGATGTTTATGTGTTTATACTATTGTTATGATTCACATATTCTAACGGTGGCATCAAGAGTCGTTAATACATTATAATGAATTACCGAAACACATAAAAATTGAATCGTTTGATTAATCACATGCTTGGTGTTCTTATGTTTTTATATTTTTCATAAACCCTAGATTTTTTTTTAATTTTTTGAAATTTATTTTTTTTATAAATGTCGTTTTTTTTTATTTAAAAAAGAAAATTAGGGTTTGATGAATTATGTGATAAAAACTTGTAGAAACCCTAGGTTGCATGTAATTTATGTGTATATAAATGGATATTTGTGATATGCCGTTTGGTTGCGTTCCTTGATTGACATGATTATTTGTTATAATATGTGCAATATGGGCATCCATGACAAACAATGCATGTGTTGTCTTGGATTATGATGATTTGGTTTTAAGATTTCATGCTTATTATGCGATTCTTTTATAATTGATAAATTGTTTAGTAAATATTATGAATAAAGATTACTAAAATTTGATTAATTATAAGATTAGGGAAGACCCTATTAATTGTGTATTAAATCAATTGTGTGTTTTAAATTGATTTTTATTTGCATGTCCATTATTGTTGTCGTTTGTTTATTTTATTTATTACTTTTGTTTTATATGTTATTGTGACATGATAGTAACAAAGGGTAATTTCATAAATAAAATATTAAACGGACTTAATAATGATAGTAACAAAGGGTAATTTTGTTTTATATGCTATTGACATATTTATCCATATATATTGATCGCGACTGTATTAAGTGTTTGTAAGGTGAAACTATTTTGACAAACTAAAAAGTGGGTATAAGGATGGCTTAGCATTAAATTGCGGCCTTAGTGAGCCTCCATTCTGGCTTGCCGCTCGCCTGTGAGTCAAATTTAGTTTTACCTAACATCCATGATAACTACGAAGCACTTAAGGCAAAGTTGTAAGTTTCTCAACGCCTCAATCAAAACTTTGGAGATTTAAGCTCGTAAAGAAACTAAATGAGTAAAAGTTTTTTTACATGAAACATATGCTACAAGATGAATGCATGACATCTTTGTACATATATTTGATTACACACATCAAATTTACTACCCTTAAATTTAAGTTATATGCCATCCAATGAAACGGAAACACCTAAAATTGAGTCTACGTCAGGGCGTAACCTGGCTAGATTGCAATGGAAGGGCAAATTACATGATTTCATCACTAGCAGATCAACTGGTGTGGTGGAATTATGTAAGTTTGTTGTTTCTTAAATTGGTTAACTTAATTGAGTTGATAGTGGGACTGATCACTCAAGGCATAAGAAGATGGGGATAAAACATGCTTACATTGCAACTGCGGTTGGCAAATATGTAAATCCCATCGATTCTAGGAATTGCAATTGAATATTGGCAATTGAGGTTCGACTCGTACCTTATTGAATACCGTCATCACTAGCAGATCAACTGATGTGATGAACCTATGTCAATTTGGATCCTAGTTTTTCAGTGAAAATTAAATGGTTATTTGATTATGAACCATGGGTATTTAATTTTCTTGAAAATTTAATTATCGAAAATACTAAAATTGAATTTTGTAATTCTTTTTAACGTATTAATGCAACATTAAAGCCGTAAACGTGGTTTGGTCTTCAATTGGTAAATTGATATAATTCTGCTTTCAAACATAATGTTTGATTGAGAAAAATTTACCGAAATGAAAGAAAGTCTATTTTCCGTGAGAGAAGAATAAGACTCAATCCTATTCCTTTTCATGATTGAGAAAGGTATGATAGGAACATAAGAATAAGACTCAATCCTAAGTCTATTTTCCATGAGAAAAGAATAAGACTCAATCCTATTCCTTTTCATGATTGAGAAAGGTATGATAAGAACATTAGAATTGTCTACATTCTAATATATAACTCATAGCAATCTTTAATATTTAAGGATATAGCACATCTTATTTTCCATAGAAATTTCATTACTCTTATTTGGTGAATGAATTCTTCTATAACAAATAAGGCATTTGGTTAAATGGAAAATATGAGTTATTAGAAGCTGGACAGATTACCGCAAAATTGGTAAAAGGCAAAGCTAGTATTTTATCTAGTTGTTGTGCTTTAAAGGTGCTACATACCAATATGGGGATGGTAGGCCTATTAAGGAAGAAGCTGCATGCTCAAATTCTTCAAGTTAATATCATTGATGGATAATCCATCATAAACATAGTAGAATACACATTTTAGAACCTGAGTAATTATTACGTATGGGTTTTTCTAAATGTGTAGGAAAGTAAAAACAAGCAAATTGTTTTCACTGGTTATGAAACACGTACAATGTTGTCAAATCCAGTGGGAGCTTTGTGTTGTTTACTGAATATAGAGTTATTGTTATGTTCTCTAATTCAGTGGGATCTACAAGACTTAATTTCTGTGTAGTAGCCCAAATTATCTTCAAGATAATTACTTTCAAATTGTAGACACTCATGTTCTTAGGATAGCCATATGCGTTTCCTGATAAGACAAAGTAGTCCTACATCTACTTATGACACAAATCATATTGAATCACATAAACAAACGTATGTTGTGTTGTTTATATACTACATGATATTGTTCAATGCACAAGTGGGAGAATTGTTTATTGTGTGCAAAGGAACAATACATAGAAATATGATTATAGGATTCTCTTAATTGCAAGGTAAGAGATCAATGTTCTAATAGGACTTATACATTTAATGTATAATATTATCTTATGTAGAACATGCGTCATGATTATAAGACTACTTTTATGTCTTATGATATTCAAATTAAAAGAAACACTTGAATTTACAATTTACGTCAGGGTGTAACCTGCCTAGATTGCAATAGAAAGGTAAACTACATGATTTCATTACTAGCAGATCAACTGATGCAATGGAATTATGTGAGTTTGCAGTTTCTTAAATTGGATAATTCATAAAATGACATAAGCAAATGAAGTAGTAAATTAACTTGAAATTACTATTGAAACCAAGTGGTGGTGTTCACAAATACTTTAGTTATTTATGTTTATATCTTCTTATAAACATGAAGTCTTTTAACTATTACAAGACTTATAATAAAGTAAGACGTTAAACTTGTTATGTTTCAAACAAGAAATCATTGAGTTGATCAATGATGTACAACGTAAAGTGGGAATATAACAGTTTATGTCTTCTTAAGACATGAACATGAAGTAACTTGTTCAAAAGGTACTTATGTTATATAGCATGCAATTGGCTTGAAAATTCTATTGTACCATTAAGTTGACTTAGTTGGTAAATAGGTAAGCTAAAGGGAATAAGTTTATCTTACATATTGTTAGTTTGTCTCACAATATTAATTCTAATGAAACATCACAAGTTGGTGGTGTGTTCAGTTAGGAAAAATCAAACTCTTGTTATATTGTTTGATTAAAAGATAAATATGACTTCTTTTCTTCCAAAAGTTATCAAGGTTAGAAAATTGAGTATGGATTGAATATACTCAATAAGACTCCAACCTAGAAGATTAAATAAGACATTATGGAATGTGATAAATCACATTAAAGTCTTAAAATGAAGTTCTGATTTTGTTAATAAGTAGTTTTAACAAACAAGAGTCAGGAACTGTAAAATATTTTTGTAATATCCCAAATGAGAACGATTTAGTGTTGCTCATCTTGCTAAAGTATTTATAAAATACAAAAGGCAAGTGGGAGTTTTGTTTAGATCTTGAAAGATCAAAATTACAAAATATATAATCTTCTAAAACCACACTAGTGAAAATCATGATGAGGTTTGAAATGTAAAGGTTAAATCTCAACATGATGAAACTCTCATTCATAGATCCGTAGGGATGTCTCAGATATTTAATTAATATGCTGAGAATTATGAATTACAGGATCAAAGTAAGCCTGTTAATCATAATGACGCATTTACTAATTATGTTAAATTGCTTATACTATGAATGTTAAGATGTTGTCCATAAAGATAAATCAACTTTGAAAACTTGGTTTATCTTAATGAAGATGAGTTTCTGCAAGAGAAGAAAAACCCTAGAGGTTTAAATCTTTGCATAAAGAATCATATGGACAAAATTGTATACATATTTTAATGTATGTCTTATGACAAGATTATTAATCATACTTAAGTAATTAACTATGATTGAATACTCTTTCCTAAGCACATTAAAATACAAAGATGGTAGTTGTCATATTCATTTTTATGAATATGAAATTTGACAACGGATTATAAAACCTCTTTCTTATATAATTACTTAAGCGAGGACGATGAGTAATTAAGAGTTTTATGAATTCATTTAATCTTTGAAAGTATACAAAATGCAAGAATCCAAGTATGGATAGATGCATGCATCAAGGAGATAAATCTTATGTTTAAATATTAAATCTATGTTTTGATTTATAATTTAAAATAAGATAACTCCTAAGTAATTCTGAAAGCTAGTGGGAGTATTATGTTTACTTACTTAAATCATATATGTTGTATAACATATAGGAAGTAACATTCTATATAAGTTAAGTGTTGAGTCATAACTTGGAATGAAACTTTACTTGAAAGATTTAATAAGTAAAACATACAACCTTGAATATATGTTTATTGATGTAAACATGTGCGGTAAATGAATCTAATAGAACATGATATATCATTTAGAAAGTTTAAATGGATATGTAGTACATGAAATTTAAGTTGGACACAAGAATTTTTCATGTACATCATGTTGTTGTTATATTATGCTTTGATAAAAGATGATTTGACAACATTGATATCTAATTGAAAGATATTAGATAAGTTATGTAATGAATATTCTAAAGGAATATATTTGGATATAGAATCACATCCTCAGCCTGGAACAATTTCTAGATTCTATAAATGAACAATTTGTAAAATTGTCATAGCCAACAAACTTGAAAGTTTGGAAGGAATAAAACATTACACATTGAAGTTTACGGAAAAGAGCATATTGTTGTTTGCATACAATGATGCTAATAAAATTGAGATGACACTCAATACTAGTCATGGAAGGATTTCATCCTTGTTAATAGCCATGTGTACTAGTTATGCTTAACGAAAAGCATAGTTGCATTATACGTTAAAGAATAAGAATACTTTAAACTTTAAAAGGTTTGGAAGTTTAATTATCATAAATTGTATGTTGAGGATGTCATACACATTTTATGATGTATTATGTGGTTATATCAAATTATTTGAATGCACATATACAAGAATTTCGTTATTGAAATAAGTATTCTCAAAATTCCGATAGATCAAAGTTAGTTGAATAATGCCTTGTCAACAAGTATGATTACTTGAGGCATAATTGTCAACAAGTATGATTGGTATTACTTGAGACAAAATTCATTAACGAGAATTTTCATGCATTGATCTATTTAGTATTTGGATAAGGGATGTTAAGCAATTATTATTAAATAATGAATTAAAGTACTGAGTACGTTTGTTTTCATTAATAATAGATTGTATCCCATATTTGCATGTTTAATCCATGAATAACTTATGTTATGTTATTCTAAATAGTCCGTTGTCAATTAATGATATGGGAGTATCATTGAACTAAGACAAATCTGAGTTTTGGTATAATATATTAAAATATATTGATGCGTGGACATGCCAAATTCACATGATATTCAATAATGGATAAATTGAATATAGGACAAAATCCCAATTACATGATTATACTTATGGATGTTGTCATTATAGTGAATCATGAATATTTATCCTCAGACTTTAGATACCAGGTAACTACTGTGGATTAGCTCATTTTCTGTGAGATAATCTAACGCTATCCGTAACTGGTAGTTATAAGGATTATTTTCAGAGGTGATGCAAAGTTCATAGGTTACGCTTGTAGTCAATAACAGGATTTGGTTCCTTCAAATTTGTTTTGAAGTTTAATACTGTTTGGCCGCTCGTAGGATTAACAAGATGTTTGCATGGCCATACCCAAGGTCTATCTGGAATATGTTCAGATGAATTGGTAATCTTGCTTAATCATAAATAACGAGAAACACTAGTTAATTATGGAGTGACTTCGATCCATATCCATATTAACATAGTATTAGAATCAAAAGGATAAGTATGATGATGAATCATCAAAGGTGGTTTTTTCCAGGAAACCATACTCGTGATCGTTCTGGGGACATTGGCGTGTTATGCTAGACTAACCATTGTCATTATTACATTAATGTATATCCGAGTGAGAGCTGTTAGTTTTAACGGATAAAAATTAATGAATATGTCCAGACTCGAACTCGAGACTTCGGGATTGCACACTTTATGTATGAGTTTCAATTAATTAATAATTATTGTTTTGGTGACGAATAATTATTAAATTCACAAAATGATCGTTGGAGGAAAGATGAAGGACTGAACTTAAAATAGAGTTCAAGAAAAACATGGAATGGGCTTGTAAAACCCATGTTTGGCCAAACCCAACACATTAGGGTGTAGGGTTTGTGTCTTGTGCTCCAAGATGTTGATTAGTATATAAACAAACCCCTTTGTTCATTCTAATCATCCCTTGGTTCACTTGCAAACCAAATCTCCTTCTCTTTCTCCTCTTGAGTTAAAAATCGAACTACTAGATTTCTAAGCTCAAAACCATTCTTGTTTAGTTGATCAACTACACCCTTCTAGGGTTCCTACGCGATCTTCTAAACATTGTGTTTGGATTGCTTGTGAATTAAGAACCCAGCTTTTCTTATTGAAATGCTACTAATACGTGTGTTCAAGAACGAAGTGTTGGCATACTTTTGCTAACAAGGTGATTTGCCCTATTCGACTAACCCTAGTCGATCCACCATTAAACCCAATTAGGGTTTATAGTTCTTGTTCCATTGGTTTCTTGTTCTTGCTAGAAATCACAAAGAGGTACGCATCCATTTATATTCGGTTAATTTATTATTTGTATTTGATCTATTTCCGCTGCGTACTATTTGATGTTTATGTGTTTATACTATTGTTATGATTCACATATTCTAACAGATAAAACATCAAGCAAGGTACAATTTGAAACCAAAAACTTTTGCTTTGACACATTTATCCTAGAGTTTTCTAAACTAGAAAATGAGTCTAAACTTTTATGCAACATGGACCTAAAAACTATTTCTAACAATGAACATTCAAAATATTTTGTGAACAATCTTGAAAAAGAGATAATGTTAGAAGATAAAATGTCTAGACATGAAAGCAATGTTGAAATTGATCTAGAATGCAAAATATGTCAAGATTACAAATATGAAATTCAAAGACAAAATGAAAAAGGAAAAATGCTTGCAAAATATGAAGAAAGTTCAAAAGCTCTCAAAAGCTTATTAAAAAGTCAAAAGTCATTTAGAGATAAAACCGGTTTAGGATTTGACTCAAATGCACCATCAACAAGTAAAACAAAACAAGTTGTGTTTGTGAAACCTAGGAGAGAATTGTAGGAGTAATTCTATCTCTATTAGGAGCTCATGATAAAAGGATAAAGATATCATGTTCAATACTTTTATATGTTTATCTAACCTCCTTTGATTATTAAGTATTTGAGTTTAGCTCTCTTACGAGTCAAGATAATTTGCTTAAAGATTATCTTCTTGGTGGCTCATCTATGGAGCTTAAAAGGTACACGTCTCTTCAACTTACCTTTCATTGCTTCTTGTTGATTAACATTAAGTTTTGTCATGGGTAATATTAATAGTTTTTACTCTAAGGTGTTTATGTGGTGAAGTGAAAACAAGGATTAGATCCTCCGTGATTAAAGGATTTAGACACTACATCTAGTAGGAGATATAAGGTGTTTTACATCTTTAAACTTTCGGGAAAAGACACGAGAAACTCTTGAGTGAGTCTCACTTAATACTTGTCTACAAGTGAGCTAACTAAGAATCTCCTAAGTGATTTAACAACCAACACTTTTGTGATGCTTGCAAATCTAGCAAAATCACAACATTTCATAGATGTTTGTGGTACAACATCTTTTGACATTATACCTTATATTTTCAATCGTGTCTTAAATTCAACCACTCTTTTGTTAAAGTTTCATATAAGACACACAAAGAAAAATAAATCATTTGAATACATTAGGATGATTGGTAGAAAATGATTCATAAACATCTAGGATTTGCACATCAAATTCGACCCATAGTCTTATGATGTTGCATCTCTTGGACATTTACACTCATAGTGTTTCAAGTAAATAAACCTAAAGAGTCGAGGATTCATTGAATTTAACATTCGATGAAAGACCACCTCCTTCTAAGATATCATCTTTGGTAGATGATGACTTAGTCGAAAATCAAACATTGATAAGACAAGTAAGTCAAGATTAATAACAAGGAAGATGAACTATTAAAAATGAAAAACAACATCTTTTTGTCTTGTGTCAAACATTGAGTCAAGCAATATTGACATGGTCATAAAAACTTGAATCATGGGTCATAGTTGTGATTAAAACAAATTTGATAAAAATAGTTTTTGGAAATTAGAGTAAAGCAACCATTAAAACAAAATAGATCTTTCAAAATAGAAAATAATGTAAATCTATGAAAGACTTTTTAATAACCTAAGCAAGCTCCAAAAGTAAGGAATAATCACTCAAAGACATTCCTAGTTATTCACAAGTTCACAATGATTAAGTCTTTTATGACTTATCAAGAATGAGATTAGTGAATCCGTAGGTAAAACTAAACATAGAGAAATGTTTGGAAGTTTACTTGTTCTCACAACAAATAGATCCAACATTATGTTTAGTGCTTGTCTATGTGCTCGTTTTTAGAGAAGATCCTAAAACAACTCTTTCGGAAGAGCTTGTTTGGATACATCAAAAGGCACTACACAACTAGGATTATGGTATCCCAAAAGAATGGGAATAGAAACCATAGTGTATGCCAAATGGAATTATGTCGTTAATAAGTTGATAAGAAAAGCACAAGTGGTACTTGCACTTTTAAACTTACTTATCCAATGATTCTCTAAAACGCTTAAGGTTCTCAAATTAGTATCGGATGGAGAAGCACATCAACAAGCTCCACTAGAACAAGCAAACCCACGTCAACAAACGGAATTCCTCTTATCAACAATTTTATCCCTTCAACAAAGGAAGCATCGACTTCAGCGACAATCCAATCCATTGTGCTCTTAATTGACATATTGTGATCCATCATCATCGCCTTGGTAAAAATGTTCATTGAGGAACATCTCAACCAAGAAAGTCTTACTCAATAACCATATTGTCGACGTTTTCATGAAACCTCTTGAATGAGAATCATTCATCCTCCCTAGGCTTAGTTAAAGACTCATGAGACCTAAAACCTTAGTTTTGAACATTAGGATAAAACCAAAAAAATCAAGACAAATCCTCTTTATTTCTTCCTCTGTTGTACCCGCGGAACCCTGAGACCAAACGGGGCGGAACCCTCCCTTTGGTTCCGTCTGGTCCGTCGAATCTGTAGCATGTTTTTATTTTAAATTCAAAACCAAACACCTCTTAAATCACAACTTCAACTTACAAACACCTTACCACACGAAAATTAGGGCTCTCACTCACATCTCTTCCAATCCAAACAACTTTGTAAGTATTCCTATCATAATTGCACTTTCAATCAAAGTCTATCACTTTCATCTACATACATTAACTAGAATCTTAGGGTTTATGCATAAACTTGTTGATTCATGAAAAACCTTGGTTGTAAACTAATCATAATTTCCATTAGTTAGGAATTGTATCCTCTTTGTTATTATCATGATTTACCAAACACGCCAAGTTCATTGTCTTTTAAAAGTCACTAGAACACCACCCTTCACCACATTGTTAAAACAAATGAAAAACCTCATTGAAACATCACTTGCATAACGTCTCTTGAATGCTAAAGGGAATACATAACTAATATGTATTTTCGGGTACATTCAAACGAAGCTATATTGAATTAGGAGCGTTTGGGTTATCTTTTGTTTTGTAACATAACTTGTATTACAAAAATGTTTCAAGCATCAAAATGAGTCAAGATAACCGCATCTCCACATTGTTTTCATATAGGCTTATACTAGAACATCCACATTATAAAAGTCATTAATAAAAACTTAAATTTTGTGTTTTCTAGGAATCAACATGCCTCCCGCAACATTCTCCGATCACAAGGAGACTCTTAACTACTTACCCAAACACCATAGGACCAAAGGCCTTACTAAAGACCAAGTTGAAACTTTTAAGAGTCTAGAAAAACGCTATGTTCATGAAGGAAGAACCATTAATCCATCCTTCCTAAAAGGAACATCCATTCGCCAAAACTTTGCCGCAATCAACTTTGATTGCCTCCTAGACATCGATGAGCAAATTTGTCCTAGGTTAATCTTAGAATTTTATGCAACCATAAGCCTTTTCTTCGATGACGATGGTGAGATCTCACTAACCTTTATAACCAATCAAGTACCAAATATCATACCCTTGAAAGATTTTACAATAATTCTTGGTGTCCCTAATGTTGGTACATGTCTCTACACGGATAAGTGGCCCCTTTATAGTCTTGATTCCATTGAGTGTTTTCATACATACGACACTCCTCTTGCTAAGAAGGAAGAAATTTGTGATCATCTCTTTGTTAGGACCTCAACAACTAGAAAGAATCGTTCGGAAAATGAGGTAGATAAGGACCCTTTTGGTATGGTACTCAATGAGCTTAAACCACAATTTAAGAAATGGGAAGAAATTCTTATAGCCAACGTTATAAGTTCCATAGGAAATAGAGATCATGTCAACACATGTCTTAGCTACATGCTCTATAGCATTTCCACCGGTCAACCTTTTAACTTAGCCTATTACCTAGCCAAAAGAATGGCCGACATATCCTTGGTAGGAACAACTGCTCTTCCTTATGGAATGCTTCTCACCCGCCTCTTTAGAGCAATCTTGCCCATTCCTCCTAACGATAAGGGAATGTGCCTTGATTAATCTTTTGTTCCTCACATTTTCGTCCCTCTAAGTGATAAAAGAGTCTTCAAAGTTAAGGGCAAGCGTACACGCTCTCCTTCACCATCATCCTCATCATCAGATATAAGCGATGACGATAATCTTCCTAACTCTAAGCTACCCCCTTTAGACTACCTTCAAGAACTTCCCGTCATTAGCAATGCATCCGAAGAGTTCAAGCAAACCAAAGGAATGTTCAAGTGCTTTGGAAGGTATCTAAGAAAGCTCAAAAAGAAAATAGACCGGTTGTGAGATGTGTGATTAAGGAGTGTTTGGCTTATGAAGGTTTTAGAACTTTGTATGTGTTAAACTATGTGATTTATATTGCTTTTTACTTCCATGCTTCATTATTTTCGTCGGACTATGTTTTGTATGAGACTTTATACATATTGACGATATTTGAGGTGTTTGTCAATTTTTCATGCATATGGAAAATTTCACTAAGTATAGTGAAATTCGCTAGCCCCCGATCAAAGTCCAATGATATGAATGTGTACATGTCTATTTTTTGCTTTTCCTAATCAGACATATAATAAATTTTCATTTTTAAGAGTTTTCAAAAATTTGAAAATCGGTTCAACCCTAAAAAAAAGTGGACTGCCTTGTTTTTCAGGTCTGGCGGAACCAAAAATTGGGTTCTGCCAGTGTAAATTTCTGGGCAACCCAGTTTTGGCCCAACGGACCAGACGGAACCCGAAATAGGGTTCCGCCTGTGTTTCGCGAGGGTTCCGCCAGTCACCTGCAGAAATTTTTTATCATTGTTTTAAATTTCAAAATTTGTTAAATGTCAAATCTTTATCTTTAGTGAGAAACATCTTTCCTTACTTCCAATAAACATATTAGGATCACTTTCACTCACTAGAACAACTAGGAAGTCATTTCCCGCCAAAAATTCAAATTCAAACTTAACTAACCCAAGGAACCCTTAAAAAGGATCCTTCAAACCCTTAGAACATTTTCAACCAAATCACTTCCCATGATCACTTAGCATTGAGTGCATAAGTTAGTCTTTCACTCCACCCAATTCTATTGGATTGACATCCAATGATTTGACATGTTAGAAACCTCAACATTTGTATGGTAGAACATCAAATCCAAACACCCCTTCCAACATCTCTTCCACTCTATATATCTGACAATTTTGCAACACTTCAAATCACACCATCACCTTCAAAATTTCTTCTCTCAAAGCTTCAAAACCACACCTTTGAAATGACTGAATCCAACACCTCATCTGAATCATCAAAATCCCTTACAAAAACTGCTAGGATTAGTGTAAAACCTTGTTGCTTCAACAAAACCATCAAATCAAGCTCATCATCATCAAGTGATGCATCACTTGACATCTCTTCACCTATCCAATATTTCCTTAACCTTACTACCATAACACCATCCTCAACACCTTGCAATACCAATGTGATCACTATACAAGATTTGCTTAATCTTGCTACTCCAACACCCTCTCCAACACCAACATAGCCACTATTCCGCCACTAACTAGACCTTCAAGTGATTCAACATCACCTTCTCAACAAAATCAACCATCAAAAACTCCATCACCTCAATCACCAACACTTACACCAATGGAACTTTTGCATACACCACCAACATCACCACTACCCTATTTGGAAACTTTAGAAGACCTATCACCTGGCCCTCCATCATTGTCACTCTTTGACACCATTGCTCAAATGGAAACCCAACAACAACCAAGTGAGCAATTAGATGATGAACCTCATCAACCATCATTAGTTGAACGTTTGGCTTACCGTTATGCTAGACCATCAATTTTTCCACAAGATCAAGGTCATACACACCTACAATCATTTGTGTTTCACCCCATTTACAATGACCTTCATGGTAATCCTTCCGGAGAACCAAGCTTCCGCCACTTTATTCAACAACAAGAACAACCATAACAAGAACCACAACAACAACAACAACCACCACAACAACAACAACCACCACAACAACAACAACCACCACCACCACAAGAGCATTCCCAACACTCTGAATCTCTATTTCCTTTTTATAAGAAAATAGAAGCATCCATATGGGAAAAATCTCCAAACCTTAATGATGAAATGGACACTCATTTAAACCACCTTCATGCCTTCAAACGTATGGTTGACTCTCAAATCAACCATATTATGGTTTTACAAACGACGTTACACTCATCTAGTGAAGGAACCAAAAACACCTCCCAACCATCCACATTTTCTCCTTCAAGTTCAAATGATCCACCACCAACAAATCAAACCTCTCTTCCACCACACTTTCCCCACCATGATTGCGGACAATGCGAAAGAACCGCTCACATTAGTGAAAGGTGTCGAACGGAAATTCGCGAGCTAACCGAAGAAATGAGGTTTATCCTAAACGACATTTTGGACCGTCTAGAGTCCTTGTCTCACCCACCTCAACTCTAGAGTCTCCAACAATAGGGACCCATTCCTAATAACACCAAAAACACAAACCAACAAACCAAAAGCGTTTCACTTCCACAACATTCAAAATGAAACCCGCTACATCCTCCAACACACATTTTCATCCTTAAACAACCTTAGCCTTATTTTTGGAAAATGTTTCTCATTAAGGAAAATGATTGTTTTCTTTTATAGATGTAGGAGTTTATGTTCTTAGTTTCTTTTTTTTATTTTTAAAAGTAGGATGTTATCTTCCTAATTTCTTGTCTTTGACTTTCTAAAAGTCAGATTTTACATGAAATGAATTTCATTCTACTATAAGGTATGCATTGTTTGTTGACCATTTAGGTATTGTGAGTAAAACTTTCCCTTGCTATGGTAGCATACATATATCTTGTGTTTTAGAAACTAACCTTTTTTTTGTAGGATCATTATCCATGTTTCCCTTCCTTGATACTCCATTTAGAGGAGTAATATTCAAGGGGGAGCATGAGAATTGCAATATTCCGCTTCGCAACTCTTCACCTCATGACTTGCTCTATGCTCGTCAGTGTGGGAATACCCAGAGTCCAGATGGTGTTTAAGGCAGATGGTGAAGGGGTTGATGCTTGACCATTTGTATTAGTGGACCTGGATGAAGGATGTTATGGTTGAGGTGGATCAATTGATGATTGATTAAGCTGCTGAACATTTGAGACGAAAGCAAGAGAGTCATTTGTAGTTGAAGGATTGAGTTTTTCCCGCATTAACCGATCATAAGCAGCATGCTTCTCATGTTGTTGTAGATATGCATAGAGTTGAGTTTGTTGAGTTTAACACCCATAACAAACCTATCCCACCTTTGTTGAGTTTAACACCCATAACAAACCTATCCCATTCAGGTGCCATGTTGTTCACGAATTTGGAGTTAAGCTGAATGTTGGGCATTGTCATCTTGATGATTCTCATATCATTGACCAGCTTGTAAAATCTGACATAATAGTCAGTGATGCTTTCACCTGGATTCATTTTGAAGTGCTCAAATTCATCATATAGCTGAGACTCACAATCTTCTTTGGTTAACTCAGACCCTGCATGAAGCATTTTCACATTATCCCAAACTGCTTTGGCTTCTGTGTTGTAGTTGATAAGTTTGTAAACATCTTTAGGAAGCCCTTGAATGACAATGTTCGATGCTCTGATGTCGGCATCATAGCATTTCTTTTCTTCCTCAAATAACTCATCGTAGGTGCAAGGTCTGTCAGGACCAACTACAACAGGTTGGTCGTTAGTAGCAGCAATCGTGTCTCTAGTGACACCCATTCGAAAAGGTCCTTCATCGATGGATTTCAAAATGTTAACCCCGTTTTCCTTTCCTAAATAGTAAAGATGAATCCTTTGTGCCCATGATTCATAGTCGGTCCTGTTCAGCATTGGAGGACGAGTATCCGACCCTGCAGCCTGAATGTCATCAGAGGAAGTGCTTGCCATGCTGTGGAAAGTGAGTAAGTCTTAGTACCAAGTTTCAAACACAAGTGTATTTCGTGTTTTGTTGCAACAAGTCAAATTACAAACGCTCCACAGAAAACAAGTCAAGTCGTAAGATTAGCCTCACAACGTCAAGTTACTGTTGAAATAACAAGTCAAGTCGTAAGATTAGCCTCACAACGTCAAGTTACTGTAGAAATAGTTGTAACAACTTAAGTCGCAGCAGCGCACAAGTTTCACTAATGTAACATAACCAAGTCGCTAACACCACTCAACAAGTAACCACAAGCTAGACCAACTCGCCAAGAAAAAGGAACCAACTCGCTAAATTTTAACACAACTCGCTAAGCCCTCAACTCGCTAGACACACCAAATCTCTGACGTAGATCAACTCACCACAAAAACAGTTCAACTCGCTAGAAGTGCACCAACTCGCTAGAAGAGATCAACACTCTAAAACAAACCAACTCGCTAGAAGAGATCAACACTCTAAAACAAACCAACTCGCTAGAATAGAGTCAACTCGCTAAAGTTAGATCAAAAAACTAAGTACACCAACTCGCTATAGTAATCAACACGCTGGAATTCATAACCCGCTGGAACTAATCAACTCGCTGCATACACCAACTCGCTGGAACAGTGACCTCAACTCGCTAGAACAGTAAGACAAAAACGTCACTGTCTAGCGATTTGGCTTTATACCCAGAAATAGCAAAACGCCAAGTCTCTGCCTCAACTCTCTAACCAAACCTGTCAACCCTCTACTTAGATACGTCAACTCGCTGGTAAGAAACTTCACTCGAATTACCACTTACACCTAACAAATGGATGATTCAACCACTCCAAATGCAAGCTGATGAGGCGAAAAATGAACCACTTTTAGGGGGTCATTTAAGCCCGGAATTGAATTTATTTGATCAAATATTGCCCTAAATCGTTCCTTTTGTGATTTTAGGTATTTTGGGAGAGAAATCTGGAAAAGGAAGCAATTCGGACGTTTTTGGAGCATAAAAGTGAAGAAAACGCCAAAGTCTTAATTTTCCTTGCTGAGAACAGTAGGTGACGGCGTCAAAAAGAAAATCCTGACGGCGTCAAGAGTAATTTTCATGACGGCCCAGTACAGAAATGAAGGCGTCACAAGGAAGAGCGTCAAGAGTAAAATATGTGACGGCCTGGAAAAAGTTATAACGTAACGGCGTTAGAAGTAGATTAAGGCAGTTCGAGAATTCTTTTGGCGGCGAGATGACGGCGTCACCAATTTGGTCTTGAGGCCGTCAGCCTCAATTTCTTATATATAGTTTTCTAATTTTCATTCATAAAAAAAGAGAAGTTTTGGAGAAACCCTAGGGCCGAACTTAGTACGAACTTTACAGGTTTTTCAAGGGTTTTCAGCCCTTGAACCCTTTCATGTGTAATTGAGATAAGTATTCTTTTAACCCAATCAATATGTCTATGTGTTGGTTGTATATATCTTGTTCTTGTCTTAATTCCATCATGCTAGGCTAGATCTATCTTGTGTTTGCTTAGATCTAATGAAACCTAGATGTTGATTATGTGTTGATTACTTGTTTATGGTTGTATTGGATGAATGATTTCGATGTTAGGCTTAAGAAAACTGGCAGATCTCCAAATGGTAACATGCTTGAACGTCTTAGGAAACATGAACTGACGTGCACTAGGTTTTATTGGTTGTATTTAATGCATGAGTAAATTCTAATGATCCCATGTTAGGAGCTTCTTAGCCGGCTCGACATAGGAGTGAAGTAGGAACTCATAGGATTGGGGAATTAAGTGTGCCACCCCATGAATGGTATTAAGGAATACAATCCGTCATCCACGCAACTATAACAAGTAATTAACATGTAAAAGATATTTAGGGAGTAGTGAAATCTAAGTAAACACAACTTCTCCACTTATTGCTCACAACCTTAGTTTAATTTAGTTTATTTTCATTTCTAGTATTTTATTTTGATTGCATCTTTAGTATTGGGTTAGTTGACTAGCAACTAATTCCGCCTAAATCCTTAAAACCCGAGATTTTTACTTGCTTTCTAAAAAATTATAAAAATACAAAAATAATCATCTCTCATCTTTAGAACTAGTATTTAGGTTTTCTAATCCTAGCGACACTATTCATAGCTGAACGATCAATCCCCCGGTACTTGTCACTATACTATAGTACAACGATCAGGTACACTGCCTGGTGGGGGTTGTAAGCTTCTCAAGATCTCTCGAGAGGTAAAGCCTGGTGCGATTCCCACGTATCAAGTTTTTAGCGCCGCAGCCCGGGGAATAGTTATTGTCTAGGTTAGAATCTCTTTTTATTAGGTCTACTTGCTAGATTCCTTTCTAGTAAGATTTTATTTTTATTTTTAGGTTTTCTTTAGTATATCTTATTTCTTTGTGTTTTTGTTCGTAACTCTTCACCACCCGACATCATGGACGATGGGAACATCTTTGAACCCGTCATCCCACCACAACAAAACCCACCACTAGAACCTCTTAGGCCCCGAACCTTAGGAGAGTATTCCCGACCTAGTCACCAAGGCTACCGAAACACCATTGAGCTCACCGGAGCCAATGTGACCCCCTTGCGATCCGACACCATCCGGTTGGTGCAAAGCGGATGTGCATTCCATGGACTTCGTTCCGAAGATCCAAACCAACATCTTAAGGACTTCCTTAAAATCGTAGATTCCATAGACCTAGATGTTGAAACTAGAGAGACAACCCGATTACGCCTATTCCAATTCTCTCTACGGGATCAAGCTAGTCAATGGCTTGAGCGTTTACCCGCGGGATCCATCACCACATGGGATGATATCACCACTCATTTCCTTGCTCAATTTTTCCCACCGGGGAGACTACTATGCTTAGAAATGACATCTTGATGTTCCAACAACGTCAAAATGAATCTCTTTATGAAGCATGGACTCCTTTCAAGGACTTACTCCAAAAAGTCCCTCATCATGGCATAGATCTTTGGCTCCAAGTCCAAATTTTTTATGACCATATCGATCTCTCCACGAGGCGAGCCATTGACCAATCGGCCGGTGGTAAGCTACGTGATCTAAGTGCAGAACAATCATGGGAACTCATAGAAGATCTTGCTCTCTATGACAACGAAAGTTGGAATGATCCCCGTGATTTGAACAAAACGGTCAAGGCAATATCTTTGCCTTCGAACAACTCTAGCACTCCCGACCGTAGGATCATGGAACTTGAGGACCAAGTCAAGTTTCTCATGAAATCTTACGAAGCTCCTAAGCCTTCAAGCCAAGTGAACAAAATCACTTCTTCATGCGAATTATGTAGTGGTCCCCACGACACTCGTGATTGTGTGGAACTCCCCGGAACAGCTTTTGCGGACTACGCATCCATGCGTACCGATGAAGCGGGAGATAAGTGGTACACTTTCAAGCCTGAGCCAAACCCTTATGGTGATTCATACAACCCCTCTTGGAAAAATCACCCAAACCTTAGGTGGAAACAAAATCAACCCAATTCTTCCAACCCGCCTAATCGTTACCAACCAAACGGTCCACCCTCCAACCGTACTTTCAACAACAATCCTTCTAACAACTATGGTAGTACCAACAATCTTGAAGGATTGATGTCTAAATTCATGGCATCTCAAGAAGCTCGCATAGCTAGGTTCGAAACCGAATTCAACCAACAACAAACGGAGATGACCAACAAGATAGACAACTTGTTGAAAGCCCTCAACAACCAAGCGTTAACCACACCTAGGAAGGACACTAGGGACACCAATAACGGAATCCAAATTAAGGATCCCTCATCATCCAAACATGTCCACTTTGTCAATGTTGTCACCATTAAACCAATAGATAAGGAGATAGAAGAAAGTGACAAGGATGAAGTTGGAGTAGAAACAGAGACTAGGGATGAAAGTAGGGAAGTTGAGATTAATAAGGGAGAGGAATTAGAGGAAGTAGAAACTATAGAAAAGCACTTTGATAAGCTGCCCACCAAGGAAGAACGGGAATACCATAAGGATTTATTCGATAGTCCCGAGAGACCATATATCCTTGGCACACCCCTTATCAAAATGGGAGACCCCTCTAACATTAACATACCATGCAATATTGGGCACATGCATATATGGAAAGCTTACATCGATCCTAGATCTCCTGTTAACATCATGACTAGGACTTATTACAATTGGGTGATGAAGAAACAACTTGATTTTAGGATGATGCCCAATAAGAATTTGATAAGTAATTTTGTAGGAAGAGTGAAGGGATTGCATGTGATTATAGGTAATTTCACCTATGAGATCGATTTTATGATAGTAGAAGACACTCGTCCGGTGATAGATGATTGCCTAAGCCAAGTAATATTCGGAAAACCATTTGTTGAGGCCACTAGGATGAGTTATGATCCGACTTTAGGGATAGTTAGATTCAAGGAAGAGAATGATGAGGTTGCCTACCAAATGCCCTATAAAATTGAGCAATACCGCCTTCTCTCTAATATAGAAAAGGAACACAAACAAGCGGCTTATTATAGGAATGATGAGGATAGACGTAGAGGAGTAGAGTATGTGAAGAGTAGGATGCTTGGTTTCTACAAAGAATGCTTGCAACTAGGTCCGGAATACAAAACTGGTTTAGAAGACGACCTAGAGAGTGGAACCAACGATGAGGTCACGTAGTAACCCATGACCTTGAGTCTAGCTACAAGACTCGTAAATAAAGAAAAGCGCTTCTTGGGAGGCAACCCATGCTTTGTGTGATTTTATTTTGTTTGTTTGTTATTTGCTTCCGTATGCATGCTTTATTTTTATTGTTGGTAGATCATGTTTCTCAATTAAATAGTGGAAATACTTTACTTTGTTGTTTTGGCCTAGTCTTAACTCCACCTAAAAGTATTTTTGCAAAAGATAAGTGTAAGGGGAAACCCCAAATATGTTTTTAAGAAACAAACCGATCATGATTCTCCACAATATTAAATGAACATGTATATTCATATTTGTTAGAGTCAAATGCTTGTATTGAGTCATAATGAAGTTTTGCAGGATTTTCCAGGAAGTAGGACCAAGTTTTTCCAGAAATTTTCCGGAAACTTAACATAAGAATTTCTGCAGGTCACTTCTGACGGCGTCACGAGTTAACTCTTGACGGCGTCACGTGTAAAAATCTGGATATTTTACCGGTTTTGTTTTTCTAACGGAGTCTTATGGTTTTTGTGAATTATTAAGTTTTATAATCTCCAGGAAATCTGCAAACTTCATTCCACAAGCATTATATCTTATTTTGTTTTCTAGGATTAAGTAACTTATATAGATTGCCGCCGATTTTATGCGAGGTTGCCTTGTTTGTTTTCTCAGGATTTACAGGTTATTTATGACAAGAAGATGATTTACATTCTGAAAGGGAAGCTTTGATTGTTCATTTTCTTGGAGGAAGATTTAACCTGGCCACCTTATTATCCATACCGAGCGAATCAGGGGAGTATTTGATTTCATTCTTTTTTTTTTTTTTTTTTTTACTTTTACATTATTTACTTGAACATTGGGGACAATGTTCATCTTAAGTGTAAGGGGAGGGTAAAAAGATGATACCTTACATGTACACTTTCGCTTGAGTTTGTTTTGTTTGATGGTAGATGTGTAATAAAACTATGAGAAATACTTGTTAGTGCAATTTTAGCGCCAAATTTAAAATTTTTTACAACATTTAGGAGTGAAACTTTAGCCATAGCAAGCGTCTCATGGATAGGAGATTGTATGACTAGCACATAACCGTACCACTCAGAAAAATTTTCCACCCAAATATGTGAGGTTCGCCTTTAGATTTAATAGGAAAAGCATTTACTATTAGTGCTTATGAGTGTACCGGTAGCATTTAGATTCTAGAACTTGCGTTAGCGATGCATCCCGAGACCGCTAGTGAGACTACATTCGTGTGGTAGGATTTACTACATGATAAGAGGCATTAGGATCACCCTTGCGTTAAACCTGTATCATAGTTACTTGACCATTTAAGTCATATTACTTGGCTAGTTAAGTCAACTAATTTTTCCCACACCTTAGCGTTGTACTCATTTTTAGTACACGAAACCCCTAGTACACCCCTCCGAGCCTATCTTTTCATTTCTAACTTTAAGCATTTTACTTAAAGGAAGAATTTGTTACACCCCACTTAAATGTACACCCAAATCGCCTTAGCCTTCCGTGTATGCACTCATCTTTAGTGCATTATTGTTATTTGTTAAACCCTAAGCTAACTATCAAATTGATTACATGGTTGCTAAGTCGAGTCATATCCTTGTACATATTGTTTTGGGACGATCGGGACTCATGGGTAAAATACTTATTTTATGGAGTAATGGGGAAGAACATCATTTATTACCCCCATATGTGCGTTAATCTTAAAAGCAATGTTGCAAAAATCGTGAATCGGTCCCGAGGCGGTCGGGGGCCGAGTTGCGATTTTTTCCCGATTAATCGGCCGCCTCGGCTGCCTCGGCCGATTACCTTGGAATTTCCTCCAAGTTCCAAGGCCGAGGCCGATTAATCGGCCGCCTCAGCCGATTTTTGCAACACTGCTTAAAAGTGCTCCAAGTGTTTTGATTATCTTAATTCGAGTCATTAGATTAGTTTATTGTAAAGTATGTAAAAATTCAAGTGTAAGGGGAATATACATTCCCTATGATGTATTATTTTGGATGGTAGGGTAAGAATGTATGAAAAAAAAATCGAAAAATCAAGAAAAAGAAAAAAAAAATAGAAAAAGAAAAAGAGAAAAAACATACGGACTACCATCCCGTTTCATTCTACGTTCATTTTATGTTTTTGTTATTTTTCATTTATTAGCTTAAGTCGAGTCTAGTCTTGGCTTAGCAAACACCATATTGTACATGTAATTAACAAAGATTGTTAACTCGCCACCAGTAAAACTTCCTTTATCCAACAAAACCGTGTATTTCATATCCCTACACCTAACATTACAGCCCTTTAAAAGACCTCTTTGATAGTTTATCCTAGGTGCTTACGCCATGTGGTGGAGGTTTGATCCTTTCCCAAGCCTATGGTAATCTATTTTGCTATGACAGGTAGTGAGAGATATCTTCCGTTTCCATATTGTAACTTATACTTTATTACACCCGAGAGATGTGAGTATTTAAACACTATTTGTGAGGTGCTAGTGTATGACCTCCGTGCTTGTCTATTGGTCTTTAGTGGAACGATTATTTGTTGTAATTACTTTTATATTAGTGTTAAATGACCCCTAGCTTGTATTTTGAGTAGAATAAAATCGCATTTGCTTGAGGACAAGCAAATCTCAAGTGTAAGGGTATATGATGAGGCGAAAAATGAACCACTTTTAGGGGGTCATTTAAGCCCGGAATTGAATTTATTTGATCAAATATTGCCCTAAATCGTTCCTTTTGTGATTTTAGGTACTTTGGGAGAGAAATCTGGAAAAGGAAGCAATTCGGACGTTTTTGGAGCATAAAAGTGAAGAAAACGCCAAAGTTTTAATTTTCCTTGCTGAGAACAGTAGGTGACGGCGTCAAGAAGAAAATCCTGACGGCGTCAAGAGTAATTTTCATGACGACCCAGTACAGAAATGAAGGCGTCACAAGGAAGAGCGTCAAGAGTAAAATATGTGACGGCCTGGAAAAAGTTATAACGTGACGGCGTCAGAAGTAGATCAAGGCAGTCCGAGAGTTCTTTTGGCGGCGAGATGACGGCGTCACCAATTTGGTCTTGACGCCGTCAGCCTCAATTTCTTATATATAGTTTTCTAATTTTCATTCATAAAAAAAGAGAAGTGTAATTGAGATAAGTATTCTTTTAAGCCCTTGAACTTAGTACGAACTTTACAGGTTTTTCAAGGGTTTTCAGCCCTTGAACCCTTTCATATGTAATTGAGATAAGTATTCTTTTAATTCAATCAATATGTCTATGTGTTGGTTTTATATATCTTGTTCTTGTCTTAGTTCCATCATGCTAGGCTAGATCTATCTTGTGTTTGCTTAGATCTAATGAAACCTAGATGTTGATTATGTGTTGATTACTTGTTTATGGTTGTATTGGATGAATGATTTCGATGTTAGGCTTAAGAAAATTGGCAGATCTCCAAATGGTAACATGCTTGAACGTCTTAGGAAACATGAACTAACGTGCATTAGGTTTTATTGGTTGTATTTAATGCATGAGTAAATTCTAATGATCCCATGTTAGGAGCTTCTTAGCCGGCTCGACATAGGAGTGAAGTAGGCACTCATAGGATTGGGTTATTAAGTGCTCTACCCCATGAATGGTATTAAGGAATACAATCCGTCATCCACGCAACTATAACAAGTAATTAATGTGTAAAAGATATCTAGGGAGTAGTGAAATCTAAGTAAACACAACTTCTCCACTTATTGCTCACAACCTTAGTTTAATTTTGTTTATTTTCATTTCTAGTATTTTATTTTGATTGCATCTTTAGTATTGGGTTAGTTGACTAGCAACTAATTCCGCCCAAATCCTTAAAACCCGAGATTATTACTTGCTTTCTAAAAAATTATAAAAATACAAAAATAATCATCTCTCATCTTTAGAACTAGTATTTAGGTTTTCTAATCCTAGCGACACTATTCCTAGCTGAACGATCAATCTCCCGGTACTTGTCACTATACTATACTACAACGATCAGGTACACTGCCTGTTGGGGGTTGTAAGCTTCTCAAGATCCCTCGAGAGGTAAAGCCTGGTGCGATTCCCACGTATCACAAGCCTAAGAACTTATAGTTCAACTAATCAAGAAAGTACAAGAAAAACACCAAGAAGAACATCTAACGAGACCAAACAATGAAGAAAACCACTAAACCCATTTCGAAAAAAACTAAAACACAAACCAAGTAATAAATATGAGTTTACTACCAATCCTAGGATAGAACCATGGCTCTTGATACCAATTGTAATAAACTCTAATATGAGAACATGGATGGTTTAGTGTTTAGGATGATTTTAGGTTATGTTTTCTAGTGAGAAGTTAGAGAGAGAAAGAGATGAAGTTAGGAGCCTTTGAGAGAAAATTGTGAAATGTTAGATTGCAAGTGAAAGGTCCAACCCCTTCCAAGCAAGGGAAGGGGTATTTATACTTACAAACAAACGCCCTCTGAAACGGGCTGTGGAGCGAGCTGACAGTGGGTAAAGACCCGACCTTACTCCACAAATACTAACTAACTCTAAACTACGTTCTAACTAATATGATAACTACTACGAGCTACAACATGCTAAACTGTACTCGGGGTGACCGAGTCTTCATATGAATAAACGTATTCCTAACATTTACACAATGCAACTCATACCTTATATTCCTTACACCCATTCACATCCCAAACCTTGCTCCCCAAGAAATGGAATATTCCTTGGGATATACCTCTCTTAACCAAACCATGGTTCACATCTAACCAAACTATGGTTACTTCTCAACACACACCCTTCTTAACCCAACCATTGTTCTTCTAACCTAACTATGGTTAGTTCTCTACACTTAACCTTGGTTAACTCTTAACCACACCAAGGATGGAACATTCCCTTCGATACACTCTTTAACCTAACCATGGTTTATTCTCTACACACCTTTAACCTAACCATGGTTACTTCTTAACCTAACCCTCCTCACTCTTCCCTATAGAGGAATATACCATGGCATATTCTCTTCTTACTTATGCCATGAGAGGAATACCTTTTCTACCCCTACCAAATTACCCTTTCTACCTTTCTACCCTTGGTAATTTGTTTTTCTCATAAACAATTCATAAAACATTTTCTAAATTGCCTATTTGAGTTGGTAAACCTTAGATTTATTAATGTTAAGGTTTTGTGTGAAGTACAATTGGGGGTTTAGTAAGGTAAGGTAGTTATAAGGTTAACACCCAAAGATTTGGAAAAATCTTTACAGACGCCTGGTGCGCTGCCCACACGTTGACGCGTGGGTGACGCGCTGCGTGGGCAGCGCGCCGGCCTCGGTAAAATTTTCCCAAGTTTGGGTTTTGCCTATAAATAACATGCCTTGCCTCTTGTATTCCTCACCCCTTGCCATTATTCTTTCTCTCTACATTCTTTCTCTTTAATCTCTCTATCTCTCTTGTGTTCTTAGTAAAACACACTTACATCTTTGAAAGAACACATCTCCTTGCAAGGAAAGAATCACAAGAACCTAATCCACTCTTGTGATTGTGTCAAGGGTCTTCTATATTATACCCTTTCTACTACAATCGAGTCTCTAGGTTAGGTTAGGGCTTGATTGAACAAACAATCTTTTTCATTCATTTGTTTGTAAGGGAAGTCTTGTGTCTTTATGACCAAGCCTAGATCATTGGGGATCTAGTTGGGGGTTTGATACTTCCGGGTGCAAGTTTTGGTTGTGGTCTTGGTGACCCTTTGGTTAAGTCGAATCACGAGATTCTTTAGGGTGGTTTCCGAGCGCGGAATACTGTGGGAGTAACTCCTTCTTTGTGAGCATCGATATTTTTGAATATCGGTGGTTTGAACTGTAACGGTTTGTAGTCCACCGAAAGATTATAATAGAGTGAATAGTATAGTGTCGTGGATTCGCAACTGGACGTATGGATGGTATAAACCCCCCATCCCGAACCAGTATATATCGTGGTGTTTCTTTACTCGCTTTATATACTTGTGTTTGTATTAGTGGTTGCTCTTGTTTAGACCACTTGGTGATCTTCTTGGCTTAAAGTTTTGAAACATCTAAAAAGCCGAAGAAACCGTATTCACCCCCCTCTATGGTTCTACAATTGGTATCAGAGCGGTATACTCAAGGTTTTTAGCTTTAAAACCTTCCCGAGAAGTCGTTTTAAGACAAAAACTTCTTTTCCAAAAATCTAAAATCCTAACTAAGATTTTTGGTAGAAGTCGAGTATAGATCCATGGATCAAGAGAACTATGTTGATGGGTGCTCTATGCAAAGACCACCTTTGCTAGAGACCGATGGGTTTTGCTTTTGGAAAACCCGATTTGAGACCTATGTTAGGTCCAAGGATCTTGACTTGTGGGAGATCATTCAAAATCGAGACTTTGCTTTCATGATGCTTGATCCGGAAACCAAGTTAATGGTTGAGAAGCCATACTCGGAGCTTAAAGAAGATGAGATGAAAAAGCTTGTCAAAAATCAAGAAGCAAAAATGATGATATATATTGCTCTACCTCGAAGAGAGTTCGAGAGAGTCTATGCGTGCAAGACCGCCAATGAGATTTTGCACTCTTTTATCATCACCCATCAAGGGAACTCACAAGTCAAAGATTGCAAGATCGATTTGCTCATACAATAATATGAGAAGTTTTCTATCTCCGACGATGAAACCATTGACAATGGTTACACATGGTTTAATGCTATTATCACAAGCCTCACGTCTCTAGATCCTAGCTTCTACAACAAGAACCATGTGAGGAAGTTTCTTCGAGCACTTTCGGTAAAGTGGAGGCCAAAGGTGATGGCCATTGAAGAAGCCAAGAATTTGGCGGAACTTCCCCTTGACGAGCTTATCGGGAATCTCAAGGTCTATGAAATGATCCTTAACAATGACAAAGCTAGCACCAAAGATAAGAAGGAGAAGGTAAAGTCTTTGGCCCTCAAAGCTAAAGTCACTAGCAGCCAAGCTAGTGATTATAGTGATAGTCAAGATGGTAGTGATGAAGAAGAAGATGTTGATGACGAAGAATACAACCTTATGGCTAAGAACTTTCGGAGGTTCTTTAGGAAAGGTGGTAACTTTAGAAGAAGAAATAGGTTTGGTAACTGAGGAAATGGTGGAAGAAAAAACTTTGGTGGTAGTAGGGGAATTGATAACAAGGTTGGTGAAAGTTCAAGGTGCACTCAAGCATGCAACAATTGTGGTGAAAAAGGCCACTTCATGAATGAGTGTCCTAAGACTAAGGTGAACAAGGCATTCATCGGCGGAGCTTAGAGTGATAGTGAAGACGAGGAACAACCAACAAATGAAGCAACTTGTCTTATGGCTCAAGAAAAACTTGAGGTATCTCAAAACCCTTCTTCCTCTAATAATCTTGATATCAACAAATTGCAAAAGGAGAATGAGGAACTAGTTAAATGTAATGATGATTTTAGAAAATCTTTTGAAAACATTAAGAAAAACGTATTCTTGAACAAGAAAGTGTCAAATTGATGAGGTGAAAAATGATCCGTTTTTAGGGGGTCATTTAAGCTGGAATTGGAATTTATTTGATCAATTATTGCCCTAAATCGTTCCTTTTGTGATTTTAGGTACTTTTGGAGTGAATTCTAGAAAAGGAAGCATTTTGGACGTTTTTTGAGCATAAAAGTGAAGAAAACGGCAAAGTCTTAATTTTCCTTGCTGGGAACAGTACCTGACGGCGTCAAGAGCAATTTGGTGATGGCGTCAAGAGTCAAAATGGTGACGGCCCAGTGAAAACGTGACGGCGTTAGATCAAGGCCGTCAAGAGTGAAAGTGGTGACGGCCCAGAGCAGCAATACGCATGACGGCTTCAGATCTGGATCTAGGCAGTCCGAGAATAATATGGGCGGCGGATTGACGGCGTCAGAAGTTTCTTCTTGATGTCGTCACCTCATGAAATCTATATATACTTTTCTAATTTTCATTCATTTTGTGTGGAACTTGAGAGGAGAATTTTAGGGTCGAACTTAATAAACCCTAACACGACTTTTACAGTATTTTCAAGTGTTTTCACCCCTTGAAACCTTTCATGTTCAATTGAGATAAGTATCCTTTCAATTCATTCAATATGTCTATGTGTTGTTTGAATATATCTTACGCTTGTCTTGATTTTAACATGCTAGGCTAGATCTTTTGTGTGTTTGCTTAGATGTAATGAAACCTAGATGTTGATTATAGGTTGATTGCTTGTTTATAGTTGTAATGGATGAATGATTTTGATGTTAGGCTTAAGAAAACTGGCAGATCTCCATTGTGTAACTTGCTTGAACGTCTTAAGAAACATGAACCAATGCGTACTAGGTTTTTATGGTTGTATTTAATGCATGAGCGAATTCTAGTGATCCCATGTTAGGAGCTTCTTGCTGGCTCGACATAGGAGTGAAGTAGGAGCTTATAGAGTTGGGGAAGTACGTACGCCACCCCACAATTGGTATTAAGGAATATAACCCGTCATCCACGCAACTGTAACAAACAATTAACCTATAAAAGATATCTGGGGAGTAGTGAAATCTAAGTAAACACAATTCTCCAAATTACTGTTCACACCACTAGTTTAATTAGCTTTATTTACATTTCTGTTATTTTATTTTGATTGCATCTTAGTTATTGGGTTAGTTGACTAGCAACTAATTCCGCCCACTCTTCTAAAACCCGAGATTTTACTTACTTTCATAAAAATATAAAAATACAAAAAGAATCATCCCTCACCTTTAGACCTAGTTTTTAGGCTTTCTAATCCTAGCGACACTATTCCTGAGTTGAACGATCAATCCCCCTGTACTTGTCACTATACTATACTACAACGATCAGGTACACTGCCTGGTGGGGGTTGTAAGCTTCTCGAGATCCCTCGAGAGGTAAAGCCTGGGGAAATTCCCACGCATCACAAATCCAATGAAAGAATTTATGAACTTGAGAGAGAAGTTAAGATTCTAAATCATCGCAAAGAGTTGGTTGAACCATGTAAAGGATGTGAGGAACTCACACTTGAGGTTAGCTCTTTGAATGACAAAGTATCTAAACTTCAAAAAGAGTCATTGAGTTTTTCTAAATACAAAAAGAGCACTAATGATTTAGAAGAAATAATAAGTCGCCAAAAGGTGTCACAAGATAAGGAAGGTATTGGATTTACAAAACATGATAAAACCACTTCCGAAAGTCTAACAAAACCAATAGTGTTTGTCAAGTCAAGTTAAAACGAAGATCCACAAATCTCCAAGCCTGACGTGATGAGCGACGCATCGATGCGCCATCAACGCGCCAGGTCACTGAGAGAAGTTAGATCATCGCCAAATAATTATGTTAAATCAACTACTTCTCAAGCTCTTTTTGCAAATACTCAAGGCAACCAAGCACCTATTACAAGAAGGGAAAACACAAAACAAAGTTATAACTCGGGATCCCGAAATGGTCTTGGATATACACAACCTCGAGTTAACAATAGACCACTTCTATCTACACCTAATATGAGACCTACTACCTCCTATAACCAAAGACCTTCATTTCAATGTAATCAAAGAAGAAATTTTTATAAGTATAATCAAAGGTCATCTCAGTACCAACATAACAACTATCAAAGGAGAGACAACTCCTATTCAAACCAAATTTTCTTTAGAACACAAACATATCATAGTTATAGACCAAGCTTTCATGATCATAATAATTTACAAAGCAATCCTTGGTCCGGTTTCTCTAGATTTGGTGTTGAGAAACTATGTGTCTTGCTTCAAGACCCAAGAATGTTTAACTTGGGAACTTTAAATGCTAACCAAAATGGACCCAAGAAGCAATGGGTACCAAAAGTTTTAGTTGTGTCTTTGTTGTAGGTTTGTCTCAAAAGTGATCTACAACCGGATGAGTGGATAGTAGATAGCAGTTGTACTAAACACATGACCGGGAATAGAAGATTGTTCACTTCATACGTAGCTTATGACGACAATCAAGTCATTTTTGGAAGCAAACTTAACGGCAAAATTGTCGGCAAAGGTAATGTCCTTCATGACTCCATAGAAATTACCAATGTTGAGCATGTTAGGGGCTTAAGTTTTAATTTGATTAGTGTAAGTCAATTAAGTGATGATGATTGTGATGTTAAGTTTACTAAAATAGATTGTACTATTAGTAAGAATGGTGTTGTGTTAGCTAAATGTCATAGAAGAAATAACCTGTATACTTGCAAGTTGGGTGATAATTCTAAGCAACACATATGTCTTGCATCCATGGTGGATTACTCAACGCTTTGGCATAGGAGGTTAGGTCACGCCAATATGAGGTTAGTCCAAAATCTAGCTTCCAACGAGCTAGTACGGAATTTACAAAGGTTGAGCTTTGAAAGACATTATTGTGATACTTGTCTAGGGAGTCAAGGACAAGCAAATAATGAGTATAAAAATGAAGTGTCAACTAATATGATTTTAGAGTTGGTACACTTTGATTTGTATGGTCCATCTCCAATCCAAAGCTACGAAGGAAACTTTTACACTTTGATGATTGTAGATGATTATTCAAATTATACTTGGATCCTATTTTTCGAAAATAAAGATGGAGTCATAAATAAATTTGATATCTTAAGAAAGAAACTTGGAAACCTACTTGATTGTTCAATTGTTTCAATTAAAATAAATCATAGTAGTGAATTTGATAAAATGCAATTTGGAAGCTTTTGTAAACAACATGGAATATCTTATAACTTATCGGGCCCGTTCACTTCTCAGTCGCATAAGATTGTTGAAAGAATACATCGTAAGTTAAGAAAGATGAGTCGTGCAATGCTTGACGAGCAATCCATTCCACAAAAGTTTTGTTGTCATGCCCTAGATACCGCTTGCTATATCTTCAATAGAGTTTATATAAGAAAGGTCATTAATAAAACTCCATATGAAATACTTAGGAATAGGAAACCTTCCTTAGAGTACTTTAAGGTATTTGGTAGTAAAGTATTTATACTTAACACCAAAGAGAATCTCACCAAATTTGACCCAAAGTCGTACGAAGGTGTATTCTTATGATACTCTCACACGAGTAAAGCCTACAGAGTGCTTAATAAGGAAACAATAAGGATTGAGGAATCTCTTAATGTTACCTTTGATGAGAGCATGCCCGAGCCCAAACTATCTTCTTCGGTAAAAGATGACGTGATTAAAGAACATGTAGTTCAAAATCATGAAGGGTCGCCAACATTAGATGATAATGTTTCGGATGACAGCAATCCTAAAGAAATGAGAGAAGCGAGGGGTCATCCCATTGAACAAGTCATTGGTGACTTAAATAGGAGAACTCTTATATCACAAACCAAACAAACGTTTTGGCATGACATTTTCAATAATCCAAATTGTTTTGGGATAGGTCTAGATGTTCATGGTGGACATGCATCATAAGAGAACAATCTTTTGAATTTAAACACATTGTCTAGAAGTCATTTGCAAGTCCTTTAATCGCTCTTAGAGCTTATGTGCTTATGTGACTAGGACTAATGTGAAGGCATGGTTGGAATCATGTTAATTTGTGCTCCATGAGAAAAGATATATATCAACTCATTATTCAAACTATGGTTGATAATATTCAAGATTCTACATGTCTATACTATGTGTTGAGAACAAGAAAATTTGACACGAATTATCTTACTTAATCTCGATAATTTTGATTTTGTCAATTTTCAAAGATTAGATATAATATTGATCACAACTTATACTTGTGTTGAAAATGTTATATCTAACTCTACTTGTTCACTTTATATGATGAATACTTGTTGCATGCTTAAAATATCTAATCTAGAGTTGGCTATCTCCTTAGTGGTGACCTAGTAAGATTTCTCATCCAACCATAAATATGAATCTCATGCATGGCTCAACAAATTTTGGTGCATGAATATGGGAACTAACATGAGATTCTAGATCATCCTATTTCTACCTATTACAACTAATAAAACTTATTTCTTCTTTTTATCCCCTACACCATCACATGCTTAATGTCATATTGGTACATGATTTAGATGGCTTGACCATCTCTTCAAGCATCTAAGTACTTGAATTCATCATGAACATGAAGAACTAATTCCTTAACTCATACCTACCACCTTTCTTCCTCCCTACAAAATCATCATAATACTTGTAATTTCACCCACCTCCTTCTCTTGCTTCAACCTTAATCACTTTGAAAAATCACTACACTAAAAATGAGTAACTCTTCTAAATGTGACTGCAAGGGAAAATCCATTATACTGGATGAAAAGCCCAATGATGAATGGGAAAACCCATCATGTATTGATAATCAAGTTCTTAAGAATTATGTGATGAAGTGTTTATGGAGTGATCCCATATGGTACAAAACCGAGTATCCTCTCCCTCCCAAACTTGATGCTTCAAATCATGACCATGCACGAAGGTGTAGGTGTTGTAAAAAGACAATTAAGATTGAGAATGATGTCAAGGATCTCCAAGAGGAGTTGAGGGAGTTGCACCTAGCCTACAATAACAATTTCATGATGTTAAAAAATGTTGTGAAAAATCTTGCAAAGGTTGCGGCTAGGGATGAGCACGGTGCCATTTTGGTACCGTACCGGCACCGTTTCCGGGGTACCGTATTTTTTCCAACCAAGATATGTAGTCCCGATCCCTGAACCGAGAGGTATACCGGTACCGGTACCGGTTCTGGTACCTGGTTCGGGAAACCGGTACTATATCAAAACAAGTACCGTTTGTATACATGAATCTACCACAGACCTTGGTCTCTATATGATAGTTTCTTTGTTACACGTACAAGTAATTAAATCATAAACCCATTCTATACTAACGACAACACCAGGCCATTTCATTTTTACCACAAACAAGGGCAAAACTGTGCAAATTTTTTGAGATGTCAATGTTCAAAGGAACTAGAAACAACACTTGATTACTCTTTTTTGCCACCAAGTCTTAAGGTATACGAACAGGTATATTAAAGTGGGACATAGTGAAGTAATTAGTAATACTAGAGTAAGCACAAAATCTTAAAAATAGCATCCTGTATTATCTTGGATATGCGCAAGACTGCTAATATATGCTCCAAAAGTAGTCTCGTATCTCGTATCTCTTGTCTTCTAATTGCAAAACTAACGCAAAACCCAAAAATCTTCCTCGTTCCTCAATTACCACTACACGTATTGTTACTTGTTATACATGCAATCTGATAACAATACAGAATCACAAAAAATGCTACCATATAATGCTTCATCAACCACTTACAAGCATTTAGTTATGCATGGAACTCATGTAGAAGTGCTTAGATCTTGAGTTTAGTAAAAAAAAAAAGTTAAGCTTCTTTTTATTCCGGTACTAAAATTGGGATTTCCCGTCTTGGTACCGTACCGATTTTGGTGGTACTGATTTTTTTTTGATTGAATTTTATAGCACCGGTACCGTACCGGAGATTGAGAACCGGTACGGTTCCGGTACTGATGTGTCCTCACGGTGTGTACAAGTTTTAAATTTATAAACACGATTACCGGATCTAGAAATAACACATACGAGCAAGTGAACTCGTCCGTTATACCAAGATTGAGTTGGTAAGTCGGGATCGTTCGCAAGGATTTGTGAGTAAATCTAAGCGTAAGTTTAAAATTAAATCTCTAATTCTAGTGATAATGATTATAAGATAATTCAAATGATTAAAAACTACATTTCCTTAGACTAGTTAACTACTCATAAGAAAAGCATGATTGTGATAACTTCCTTTACATGTTGGTAATTGGAATTAGTTGGTGTTCTAATCTATCATTTCTACAAGTTAAATCTTCGTCAAGATTTTAGTTTATAAAAACAAGCATTAGGTTTGGACCAATCAATTCAAGGTTCATAAAGTTGAATTAACAACCTTAAACACAAAAATAGTTTCTTGTTTAATCAAATGCTCTTAAGAAATGGTCAATACAAAAGGTAACCGAGTCATAGACAACAAGGTTACAATTGATTATAAACTACTAAAACTTTCGACCAATTAGGCATTTATAACCAATCCGATTTGATTAACAAAAAGTATTATCATTACAATTACACCTTAGTTCCTTTGTTTAGTCAAAAATGATTATGGTGAAAAAATAATCTTTTATAGACAAAAGATTATAACTAGTTGAATGATAACAACCCTTTCGGCCAATGATATTATAAGCAACTAGTTAAACTTGACTCAACAAATGTCACTATGAAACTTTTATCTAATTGGGTTTTAGAATTGACTTGAAATTGAATTAAAACATGTTATCACAATCATAGACTAATCATTTAGTAATTAACATCATCTAAGCAAATGCGAAAAGGTTACTAGCCACTCATAACAAACATGAATATACACTCAGAATATTGAATATTAGAAATCATGATTAAAGTCTTACAAATGTTTGGAATATGATTACAAATGAATAGGATGATTTCCTAAGTGTTGGTGTTGACTTCTTGAGAATTTGACCTCCGGATGTTGACTTTTTGGACTTCCAATGCCTCCTGAACTTTATGAACGAATTTTGAGACAAGTGAGACTAGTAAAGGATTGCTTTGTTGTTGGTGTATTGAGTTGTAATAGTTGTGATGAAATTGTGTGTTGAAATGAGATTGCAAAGCCACTATTTATACTAATCATCAAGCCTAGGTTCATCAATGCAACAACTTGGCCTCCAAGGTGAATAGAAGGACCTAGAATGGCAGAGAAAAGGGCCTAGAATCGGGTAGAATGAGATAGAAAACATCTTGAAAAACTTTTACGAGCTGACCAACCGATCGGTATCGGGCTCTGACCGATCGGTTGGTTGTGACTTCTGCGACTAACCGGTCGGTTGGAGTTATAACCGATCGGTTGCTTGTGACCAATTCCTCTGACCGATCGGTTAGATGAGTGACCGATCGGTTTCTTTTGTTCTGACAGCAACAAACTTGATCTTTACTTGGCTTTTCCTTCTTTGTCCAAACTTGATTATTCCTTGTCAACGTTCTTTGGAATGATGAAAACTTGGATTCTTCTTTGTGAAATGCTTGAATGAATTGAGTCTCGAGATGAGAATGACATTTCCTTCATTTTCTTCACTTTTTCCTGTTTTTGGCTACAAATGCTTGCAAACACACTTTGATACGATTATGGGACAAAAGCATATAAAAATAGCCGAAAAACATACGAATAATGCCACTAAAAACATGCATAATTTGAGCATTATCAAATCCCCCACACTTGAACTTTGCATGCCCTCAAGCAAATCTAGAAATAAAATATCATCCACATAGTCTTTCAAAGATGTTTTGGAAAAATGTGATGCAAATCTTCCAAGTACAAGTACAAGTTAGATCCATCATTTTGAGCTTAGATGGTTGAAACTTTGAGATGTTTGACAATACGCAAATGATTTTCTTGCTAGATAAACATTACTAATCACCTCACGAAAAAGGAATAAGATATAATTCACTCGAAACACTCATTTTTGGGAGAAGTATAAGATAAATCACACTCATTGCTCAGTCATGGTTTAAATATTACCATATGCTTGTACAAGAAACATAACTACACCGTAAAGGCGTAAGCACCAAGTATTCATATCAAAGAGGGCTTTTATTTGGGTTTAAGGCTAAAAAGGGATAATAAAGACTCTCGTTCAACTATCTTATGTAAAACAAAATAGATCACTGGCGTGAATTCTTGTATCAAAACAATGGATGGTCACCAAGGATAACCTTAGATTGCTGGCGCAATGTTATATCCCCAAGAAATCGGATGGTCACTATGTGTTAAACACTTGATAATTTTACTTGAGTCAAAGGTAGGAATAAGACATGGGATAAGTTTATAGAGTGTGAATGATAAAGAATATACAAAATAGTCAAAGTCTACTAACCAAATGTTGCTAGCTATTCTTGAACCACTATCATGTACTCTTTAGAACTCCATTCTTGAGCGATCAATACTACTCACTATAGCTCGGCTATTTTATTCGATATATACCTTTTTTTAACATAAGCTCACTTGTCACCACCAATTTTGATGACTTATTCTTAACTTGCTTTGATTGCTGCTTCCGGAATTACTACTTTCTTCATACTTCATGATTTCCCACATAACATCCAACTTGTCATATAGCTAGCAACCAACTAAGACTTGACTAAGGGTAAGGCTAGGCTAAAAAGTGTAAAATCTTTTTGTATTTTTCTGGATTTAATCAAAAGAAAAGATAGGCTCAGAAGGTGTGACTAGGGGTATCTAGCATTAAAAATGAATGCTAACAAAAAGGGTTATGTTGGTGGTTAACTAGTCAATGAAACTAGCTAAAAATTAAACTGGAAGGCTATTTGGGTTAGATCCTAAGATTGCCTCTTATCACATATGCATACTTATATCACAAGAAATGTGATCTCACAACGGTCTCGAAATGATTTACAAGCACAAGTTCTAGAATAAATAAAATCACCGGCACACTCATAACAAAAGATTTAAGCATAAAAGATGTATGCTATATATATAAAAAGAAAAGGCTCAAATCCTCACAATTTAGTGGAAAGAGTTACAATATGTGCTAGCTAATATTATAGATCCCAGAATGGATTGCAATATTAATCGGGACACATCTCAAATTTCAAAAATTACCATTTTTACCAGTGGATGGATCCAGTTATTCTAATATATTAACCTAAAAGCGTGAAAACAACTTAGATCATTGGGGCAGCAAAATTCTTATTTACCTATTCACCCCCTTCCCCCACACTTAAGTTAAGCATTGTCCTCAATGTGATAAACGAACTTCAAGGTATGAAAATAGGGAAATAAGAGAATGAACCGTATTTTTTCCTTTGTGGTTCTTTATTCCAAGTGTCCAAGTTTCTTCATCATTACCTGTAGTAATCATAAAACAAACAAACACAAGTCTATATGTTTTATTAAAATTAGTGAAACACCCCCACATTTAAGTTCAACCAAGTGGTTTAAACTTTGGGGTGTAATCAATCACTGAAAATAAACTAAGAATAAAATAAAATAAAATAAAAACACACGGGTTGCCTCCCGAGAAGCGCTTGTTTTATTTATGAGTCATCAGCCTGACTCAAACTTTGCAAAATCTACGTTGATGCGGTATGGGATTTCTTCTTCGGGTATTTTGGTATGAACAATACGTTTTCTATCACAATTCCTTCTCCAGTTTCATCTATATTTTCCAATTCGACTTTTTCCCATGCTCTAGGAAGAGCATCATAGATAAAACCTTTTTCATGGGCCCATGGTATATTCGGCTGCATATTCAATAGAAATTTTACTCATTTGCTCCTTATCATAATACAACTTAATGCGGTGACCATTAACAATGAAACTTCCACCATGCTTGTCATAAAGTTCGACATATCCAGATGGAAATCCATGTTTTACTATATACGGTCCCATCCATTTGGGTTTGAGCTTAGGAGCTTTAAACTTGTATTTCATATTGAAAAGCAGAACTTTATCTCCAACTTTGAATTATTTTCTGATTCTAAGCTTTCGGTCATGATAAGCTTTGGTTCTGGCTTTGTATAGCTTAGAGTTTTCGTAGGCTTGAAGCCTCAATTCATCGACTTCATGCAATTGCACGAATCTTCTCTCTCCATCTATTTTCAGATCAGGGTTACAATGTCGTAATGCCCAGTAAGCACGATATTCGATTTCGAACGCCAAATGACATGTTTTTCCATACAGGAGTCTGTATGATGTTGTTCCAATTGGAGTTTTATAAGCCGTGCGAAAGGCCCATAGAGCGTCATCGAGTTTCCTAGACCAAACGGAAGGATTTTCTTTAACCATTTTTTCTAGTATTATTTTTAATGCTCTATTAGTATTTTCGACTTGTCCACTGGTTTGTGGATGATATGCTGTGGCAAAACGATGATGAACTCCATATTGTTTCATGATTTTCTCCATTTGTTTATTACAGAAATAGGTTCCTCTATCACTTATTAAAGCTTTAGGGATTCCATATCGAGCAAAAAGCTTTTTGAGAAAATTGACAACAACTTGTGCATCGTTTTTAGGTAAGGCTTCAGCTTCAGCCCATTTGGAAACATAATCGATTGCAACGAGAATATATTCATAATTATGGGATTTAGGAAATGGTCCCATAAAATCGATTCCCCAAATATCGAATATTTCGCAGACTTGAATGCTCTTCTGAGGCATTTCATCTCTACGAGAAAGACTACCGGATTTTTGGCACGTGTCGCAGTTTTGAACAAGAGTATGAGCTTCTTTGAAAATTGTTGGCCAATAGAATCCAACATCAAAAAAAATTTAGCTGTGGTGGTAGGACCGTAATGTCCCCCTGTTGGGCCATGATGGCATTCATCAAGAATTTTCCTTGTTTCTACTCCATAAACACATCTTCGGATCATTCCATCGGGACACATTTTGAAAAGAAAAGGTTCTTCCCAATAATAGTGTTTTAAATCCGAAAAGAATTTACTTCTTTGAGCATGATTTAATCCTTTCTTGAGAATGTTTCCACCAAAATAATTTACAAAGTCTACAAACCACGGTACTTCCTCTTCATCAATTTTATTGATGGTCATAAGAGTTTCATCGGGAAAATAATCATCAATTTCATCTTCCTTTAACTCTTCCAAATTTGGGTTCTCAAGACGAGACAAATGATCGGCAGCAAGATTTTCTGCTCCTTTCTTATCTTTTATTTCGATATCGAATTCTCGGAGTAGTAAAATCCAGCGAATAAGACGCGGTTTTGCATCTTGTTTAGCAAACGGATACTTGAGTGTTGAATGATCGGTGAAAACAACTGTTTTGGAAAGCACGAGATAAGATCTGAATTTGTCAAAAGCAAAAACTACGGCTAATAATTCCATCTCTGTAACCGTATAATTTTGTTGGGCATTGTTAAGTGTTTTGCTAGCAAAGTATATAGGACGAAAATGTTTTCCTTCACGTTGTCCTAAAACAGCTCCAACAGCAAAATCGCTTACGTCGCACATAAGCTCAAAGGGTAGTGACCAATTAGGTGAAACCATAATCGGGGCACTCGTCAATTGACTCTTTAGTATTTCAAAAGCTTTAATGCAATCTGCATTGAAATCAAAAACAAAATCTTTTTCAAGAAGTTTTGTCATAGGACGATATATTTTCGAAAAATCCTTTATGAAACGACGGTAGAAACCGGCATGTCCTAAAAAACTTCTAACGGCTTTAACGTTAGTTGGAGGTGGTCATTTGGTGATAACATCAATTTTTGCTTTATCAACCTCCATTCCTGAACTTGATATTTTGTGTCCTAGCACAATACCTTCGGTTACCATAAAATGGCATTTTTCCCAATTGAGAACAAGATGTGCAGCTTTACATCTTTCAAGCATTTTGTCTAGATTTGAAAGACAAGCTTCAAAAGAATCTCCAAATACTGAAAAATCATCCATGAAAACTTCCATAGATGTCTCAAGCATATCTTGGAATATAGCAATCATACACTTTTGAAAAGTGGCAGGTGCATTACAAAGACCAAAAGGCATACGCCAATAAGCGTAGGTTCCAAAAGGACATTTGAATGTGGTCTTCTCTTGATTAGAAGGATCAATGGGAATTTGGAAATAACCTGAAAAACCATCGAGGAAACAAAAGTACTTGTTGCCTGCTAATCTTTCAAGCATTTGATCCATAAATAGGAGAGGAAAATGATCTTTCCTAGTGGCTTTGTTCAATTTTCTATAATCAATACATACTCGCCATCCAGTGACTGTTCTAGTAGGAACTAATTCATTTCGTTCGTTGGTCACTACAGTCATTCCTCCTTTCTTTGGAACACAATGAACAGGACTTACCCAAGGACTATCTTCTATGGGGTATATGATTCTAGCGTCAAGAAGTTTAATGATTTCTTTCTTGACAACTTCTTTCATGTTTGGATTGAGTCGACGTTGTCTTTCAACAACAGGTTTAGCACCTTCTTCGAAATTGATTTTGTGTTTACAGAAATCAGGACTAATTCCAGGGATATCAGAAGTTTTCCACGCAAAAGCGCGTTTATGCTTCTTAAGGACTGAAATGAGTTTTTCTTTTTCATCATCTTTGAGCAACGAAGATATGACTACAGGGAGAAGTGAATTCTCCCCCAAGTAAGCATATTCGAGATTATTTGGAAGTGGTTTAAGCTCAAGATCGGTGGGTAGTTCTTGAAGAGATGTCTTGATCCTCATTTGAACATTAATCGTAATTTCTTCGAAATTATCCTCAACTTCTTCATCATCTTCTTCAAATTTAACTTCCATAAATTCAGCGAACTCTTTATCAAAATTCGTTTCATTTATTTTCTCAGAAGTGGTTATGAAAGGATCAGAATCATCAAGTAATGCATCCAACTCTTCCTCAGTGACTTCATCGATTACATCAATGTTAAAACAAGTGTCATCACCGGTATATGGATATTTCATTGCTTTGTCGATTAGAAAGGTAATTCTATCTTCTCCAACTCCTAGATTGAGTTCTTTACCTTTAACTTTGATTATCGCATCAGCGGTGTTTAGGAAAGGTCTTCCTAAGATTAAAGGTACTTGTCTATCTTCCTCCATTTCTAGAATTACAAAATCTACCAGGAAAACAAATTTACCAACTTGGACAAGCATGTTTTCAGCAACCCCAACAGGATATTGGTATGTATGGTTGGCTAATCGAATACTCATCTTTGTGGGTTTCAAAGTATTGATGGAAAGTTTAGAATACAACAAGTAGGGCATCAAATTAATACTCGTACCGAGATCGGCTAAAGCATCACATGTAATGTTGTTTCCTAACGCGCATGGAATTAAAAAACTTCCGGGATCTCCCAGTTTTGGTGGAACTTTGTTTTCAATGATGGCTGAACATCCTTCATTGAGGAAAGCAGCAGATATTTACTCTAACTTATTTATGTTATTAAGAAGTTCTTTAAAAAATTTCCCATATTTGGGCATTCCAGCTAGAACATCAACAAAAGGTATATTGAGTCTAACTTCTTTGATCATTTCAACAAACTTCTTAAAACGCTCCTCCTTTTTCTCTTTTCTAAGAGCTTGTGGGTACGGAATTTTTGGAGTGTATGCTTTGATTGGTTGGGTTGTTTCTTGGGTTGGTGTTTCAGGAATATCTTTCTTTTCTGCTTCAGCTTCTTCTTCTTCTTCACTATCATCGTCGATGACTTGGGTTTCATTGGGATTGGGTGGTGGATCGTAAGAAAGGTCACTTCTTGTGAATACAGCATTGATATGCTCATTCCTGGTTTGTGGTGGACGATACGTTTTGTCATTTGATCCAGAAGGCTTTGGGTTGGATAGGGTATTACTTGGTAATGTTCCAGGTGTTCGTGAAGAGAATTGATCAAAGAGTCTACCAAATTTTTGTTCAAGATCCTGAATAGAAGCTTGATGATTTTTCTGACCTTGCTCAACTTTGGTTTTGAGATTTAAAAATTGGTTCTTAACAAATTCATTTGTGGATCTTTGAGAAGTCACGAAATCTCGCATCATTTTTTCGAACTCAGGTTCTTCTGGTTTTTTGTCAGAATTTGGTGGATTTGGATTGTCTACTCGTGGTTGAGAATCACGGTTGTTGTCCCTTTGGCGATCTTGCCAATTTCTAGAATTTCTTTCATAATAATTACCACGAAAACCTCCTCCACGGTATCCTCCTTGAACATAATTGACTTCCCCTTCATTGGATCCAACCATGGGTTGGTCGTCACATTCGGATGAAGTGTGATTACCTCCACAGTTGTTACAACCTTCTCGCATTTCTTTCATTTCTCCTTTGATATATTTATATTGCGAGTCGATTTTGGAAGTTAAGGCTTCCATTTTCTCCATGAGTTTTGAAGTATCGGAACTTTCAGCAAAAGCAACGGTCTTTCGCAAAGGTTTGGTTTTGGAATCTTTTGACCAATCAAGTTTAAGAAGCACTCGATCTTCGAGCAATTGATATGCCTCGTTGGGAGTTTTATAAAGAAAAATTCCTCCAGCATCAAGAATTCTTTGAGATGTTTCATCGAGTCCATGGTAGAAGATTTAGACAATGGTTCCTCATCCTAAACCATGTCCGAGACAACTACGAAGTAAATCTTTCATACGAAGCCAAGCTTCGACAAGAGATTCATTGGGGTTTTGTGAAAAAGCACGAATTTCTCCCATGAGACGATCAAACATGGCAGGTGGAAAGAATCGGCTTACAAAAGCTTGCCTCATCTCCTCCCAAGTATTGATAACTCCTGGGGTTAACTCGTTATACCACACTTTGGCATCTCTGGCGAGTGATGATGGAAAAAGTTTAAGTTTAATGGCATCGACATCGGTGTTGGCATATCGAAACATGCCACAAATTTCAATGAATTCGGCGATGTGTTTGTGAGGATCGGCCCTCGAACGGCCATCGAATTGACGGTCTTTGATCATAGAAAGATGCTGTCCCTTCACGGTGAAGTTATCACCAAGGTTCACGGCAACAATAGCAGCTCCAGGAGTGGGTGCTACGGTTCGGTTTGTGGCCCACATGGGTTGGTCATCGGCCATTGGAAATGGTTGCTTGGTGAATGGGTTATAAACAACTAAAGCTTCGGAAAGGTTATCAAAAGGTGGGTTTGGTACTCTTGGTACACGGTTGTTTGGTGGAACAAATGGTGTTCTTCTTCTTCTTGGTCTACGGATTAAACTTTCAGGATTAGAAAGAGGTGAAATTTGTTCTACTCCGGTTGATCGAGTGTTCATACAATTACTGAGTGAATCTCGAAAACTTTGGAACAAACGAGCAAAGAATGGAAACAATTTGGAAAATCAGGTAAAAAGGAACCAATCGGTTAGATTGAATACCGATCGGTTGGTTGGCTCGAATTTTTTTTTTTTGGAAAACGAACAAGAAAAGAAATGGAACTTTAAAACTTACAGAAAACACAATCAAAATCCCCGGCAACGGCGCCAAAAACTTGATGTGTGCTCACGGTGTGTACAAGTTTTAAATTTATAAACACGATTTCCGGATCTAGAAATAACACATACGAGCAAGTGAACTCGTCCGTTATAGCAAGATTGAGTTGGTAAGTCGGGATCGTTCGCAGGGATTTGTGAGTGAATCTAAGCGTAAGTTTAAAATTAAATCTCTAATTCTAGCGATAATGATTATAAGATAATTCAAATGATTAAAAACTACATTTGCTTAGACTAGTTAACTAATCATAAGAAAGGCATGATTGTGATAACTTCCTTAACATGTTGGTAATTGGAATTAGTTGGTGTTCTAATCTATCGTTTCTACAAGTTAAATCTTCGTCAAGGTTTTAGTTTATAAAAACAAGCATTAGGTTTGGACCAATCAATTCAAGATCAATTCAAGGTTCATAAAGTTGAATTAACAACCTTAAACACAAAAATAGTTTCTTGTTTAATCAAATGCTCTTAAGAAATGGTAAATACAAAAGGTAACCGAGTCATAGACAACAAGGTTACAATTGATTATAAACTACTAAAACTTTTGACCAATTAGGCATTTATAACCAATCCGATTTGATTAACAAAAAGTATCCTCATTACAATTATACCTTAGTTCCTTTGTTTAGTCAAGAATGATTATGGTGAAAAAACAATCTTTATAGACAAAAGATTATAACTAGTTGAATGATAACAACCCTTTCGGCCAATGATATTATAAGCAACTAGTTAAACTTGACTCAACAAATGTCACTATGAAACTTTAGTCTAATTGGGTTTTAGAATTGACTTGAAATTGGATTAAAACATGTTATCACAATCATAGACTAATCATTTAGTAATTAACATCATCTAAGCAAATGCAAAAAGGTTACTAGCCACTCATAACAAACATGAACATAAACTCAGAATATTGAACATTAGAAATCATGATTAAAGTCTTACAAATGTTTGGAATATGATTACAAATGAATAGGAAATGATTTCCTAAGTGTTGGTATTGACTTCTTGAGAATTTGAACTCCGGATGTTGACTTTTTGGACTTCCAATGCCTCCCGAACTTTATGAACGAATTTTGAGACTAGTGAGACTAGTAAAGGATTGCTTTATTGTTCGTGTATTGAGTTTTAATAGTTGTGATGAAATTGTGTGTTGAAATGAGATTGTAAAGCAACTATTTATACTAATCATCAAGCCTAGGCTCATCAATGCAACAACTTGGCCTCCAAGGTGAATAGAAGGACCTAGAATGGCAGATAGAAGGGCCTAGAATCGGGTAGAATGAGATAGAAAATATCTTGCAAAACTTTTACGAGCTGACCAACCGATCGGTATCGGGCTCTGACCGATCGGTTGGTTGTGACTTCTATGACTAACTGGTCGGTTGGAGTTATAAGCTTGTGACCAATTCCTCTGACCGATCGGTTAGATGAGTGACCGATCGGTTGCTTTTGTTCTGACAGCAACAAACTTGATCTTTATTTGGCTCTTCGTTCTTTGTCCAAACTTGATTATTCCTTGTCAACGTTCTTTGGAATGATGAAAACTTGGATTCTTCTTTGTGAAATGCTTGAAAGAATTGAGTCTCAAGATGAGAATGACATTTCCTTCATTTTCTTCACTTTTTCCTGTTTTTGGCTACAAATGCTTGCAAACACACTTTGATACGATTATGGGACAAAAGCATATAAAAATAGCCAAAAAACATACGAATAATGCCACTAAAAACATGCATAATTTGAGTGTTATCAGTTACCGTACCGTTTTTCCGGTACCCATGCTCATCCCTAGTTGCGGCTCAAAAGCGCAGGAAATTAGTGTGCTTAAGCAATCTTTGTTGTAGGTCATGGGTGGTATGGTTAATCATCTTATGATGAAATTATGTCATAGTAAGATAATGTATTGTTGGTGTGTGTTTCTTGTTTGTATTTGCAATTGCACTTTTTGTATGTCCTATGTTGTTTTAATGAAATAAAAGTTGCTTATGTGCTTATATGGATTCTTGCTTATTTTAATGCTCAACAAGTGATTACTGGAGTCATATTGGACAAACTTATACATATAATCTTGTAAACTAACCCATGTTGTAAGTATCCAAATGGTAACCTAACCCATTTTGGACTTTCACATGTGAGGATTGCTTGGTTATTGCATGTTGTGTTGTTTTATGTAGCTAGGCCACCGCAAAGGTAAGGCACTTGACCCATGGATCCCCGCCTTGAAACAAGGGGGAGCAACAATCTAGGAGGAGCTATATTCAAGGGGGAGCAAGGTCGGGTGCACATGGACCAAGCTACTTTCCCATTTCAAATGGAAGTCCCACCTTTTTGATTCAATAAAAGGGGGAGAAGGAAAGCAAGAGCGTGAAGACCAAGTTAAAGAACAAACAAAGGCTTCACCAAATTACAAGGCAAGGTCAAGACTCAAGCTACATCAAAGGCGCGCTTTATCTTCGCTACGTTTTGTAATTTTATTTGCTTTCGGATTTTATTTGTCATCATCAAAAAGGGGGAGATTGTTGAGGCAACATGATCAAGATCTCCTAATGTTTTAATGATGACAAATAAACCTTCAAAACACATAAAATAACAAACGGTAGCCAAAATTACCCGAATCCATATCTGGTGCTGGCGCGCTGCCCGCGCGTTCATGCATGGGCGACGCGCCAGGCTTCTGTATGGTTAGGGACGAATTTTAAAAGTCGGCTTTCCCCTTACCCGACAAATTTGGATCTTTCAATACAGGTATGAATATGTTATGTGCTTAATTTAGAACACTCGAAACGAGTTTTGGGATTAGAGAGATCGAACTTTTAAAGCACCCACTTACGGGAAAATGCCAACTCATGTTTTCTAATACTTGCCTCTATCCAAGGCTCTTCCAAACTTAGGGAGCTTATATACTTCACGTAACATCACGTGAAAGCATCCATATGCTCATATCCCGTGCTTACGTCTTCTCTAATCACGAAACGGGTTTACTCCCTTATTGGTCAAACTAAGTCCAAGGTCTCTTTGAGTAAACGCATCCTTTCCTGAATTTGTTATGCTTTACATCAAGGCAAAGCACTTGACTTGTTTGCACCAAGGTGTTAGTTGAGTACTTCGAGTCGTGGAAAGTCACGAGATATGAAACTATGGATTCTCGACTTTATAGTACTTGAACTTATAAGTAACTTATGATTTTCTCAACTTATAATCTTAATTGTCTAAACCTTTTTCTTCTTAATGACAATGAGATTACTTCTTAATCTTTCCCTAATCACTTCTTAACCTTCTTAAGCACAAAAGACAAAGCCACCAAAATCTCCCACAATCTCCCCCAAAAATCCTTTTCCAACATCTTCTTACATATTCCCTTACACCTCTTACACACCCTTACGCCCTTTGACTCACACACTCTCCCATACAAGATTCCCCACTTTATACAATACCAATACACCTTTCTTATACACCAATACATACTCTTCCCTATACATACATACACATCCTTTCACATACACTCTTTTCTACACATACACATTTTCTCATACATACACTCTTTTCTACACACACATTTATTTTCAAAATACACACACTTCACTCACATACTCCTCTTTACACACACAAGGCTCCCCATCCAATCACTCTTACACATACTTACACATAAAACTCACTCCCTATACACACACTACTCACAACCATTTCACCTTCTACACACACTAGGCTCCCCATCACATCCAACTCTTACATATTCTCTTACACATTCTTACACTATCCAACCTTTATTCCATTACACACTTACACAATCCAACTCATACCTTATATTCCTTACACCCTTTCACATCCCAAACCTTCCTCCCCAAGAAATGGAATATTCCTTGGGATATCCCTCTCTTAACCAAACCATGGTTCACATCTAACCAAACTATGGTTACTTCTTAACCCAACCATGGTTCTTCTAACCTAACTATGGTTAGTTCTCTACATTTAACCTTGGTTAACTCTTAACAACACCAAGGATGGAACATTCCCTTAGATACACTCTTTAACCTAACCATGGTTTATTCTCTACACCTTTAACCTAACCATGGTTACTTCTTAACCTAACCCTCCTCACTCTTCCCTATAGAGGAATATACCATGGCATATTCTCTTCTTACTTATGCCATGAGAGGAATACCATTTCTACCCCTACCAAATTACCCTTTCTACCTTTCTACCCTTGGTAATTTGTTTTTCTCATAAACAATTCACAAAACATTTTCTAAATTAGCTATTTGAGTTGGCAAACCTTAGAATTATTAATGTTAAGGTTTTGTGTGAAGTACAAAATTGGGGGTTTAGCAAGGTAAGGTAGTTATAAGGTCAACACCCAAAGATTTGGAAAAATCTTTACAGACGCCTGGCGTACTGCCCACGCGTTGACGCGTGGGTGACACGCCGGCCTCGGTAAAATTTTCCCAAGTTTGGGTTTTGCCTAGAAATACCATGCCTTGCCTCTTGTATTCCTCACCCCTTACCATTAATATTCTTTCTCTCTACATTCTTTCTCTCTAATCTCTCTATCTCTCTTGTGTTCTTAGTAAAACACACTTACATCTTTAAAAGAACACATCTCCTTGCAAGGGAAGAATCACAAGAACCTAATCCACTCTTATGATTGTGTCGAAGGTCTTCTATCTTATACCCTTTTTACTACAATCGAGTCTCTAGGTTAGGTTAGGGCTTGATTGAACAAACAATCTTTTTCATTCATTTGTTTGTAAGGGAAGTCTTGTGTCTTTGTGACCAAGCCTAGATCATTGGGGATCTAGTTGGGGGTTTGATACTTCCGGGTAGAAGTTTTGGTTGTGGTCTTGGTGACCCTTTGGTTAAGTCGAATCACGAGATTCTTTAGGGTGGTTTCCGAGGGCGTAATACCGTGGGAGTAACTCCTTCTTTGTAAGCATCGATATTGTTGAATATCGGTGTGGTGGATTCGCAACTGGACGTACGGATAGTATAAACCCCCCATCCCGAACCAGTATATATCGTGGTGTCTCTTTACTCACTTTATATACTTGTGTTTGTATTAGTGGTTGCTCTTGTTTAAACCACTTGGTGATCTTCTTGGCTTAAAGTTTTTAAACATATATAAAGCCGAAGAAACTATATTCACCCCCTCTACGGTTCTACAGGTTTGATAATTTTTAGTTTGATAATGAGACGGTGTTATTATAACGTTAAAAAAAGCCATTGGATTGGGTCTTAGCTAGCAGGCCAAAAAAATGCGGTGAGCCCAAATGGCATCGAAACGGCGTCGTTCATGTTACAATATAATATATATAGTAATATTTCAGTGCATATATTAATTGTACAATATGCATTTATAGATGTATTACTTAAATTTTAAGTTTTAAAATGTCTTAATAATTAAGAGAAGGTATTCTTCCTACATTATATATAGTGTGGATTAAATGTATTTTACAAATTTAGAATAAAAGTATAAATTTATTAATGCACATTAACAAGTGTTTTCATCTCACCAGATAAGAGTTTTACTTACATGTGTCTGGTAAACACATTACATGAAATTGAATGTGTAAGTTAAATAAATCAAAAAATAGGTGTTTGAGTAATGTGTATATATATATATAGTTAGGATCAAATAGGAAGAATAATTAAAATAAGAAAGATAGGAAGTAACCACAACCACATATTTTATATGCACCTACAAAAGTAGATGCGTCTTCATTCAAATTTTCCTTTCTAATTTGAAATGTGTGGCTAGAATTACTTCTTACCCTTCTTATTTTAATTATTCTTCTTATTTGATCTCTTCCCTATATATATATATATATATATATATATATATATATATATATATATATATATGAAAGGGATCAGGCATGTTTTTGAATTTTAGTGCGGATAGTACGGACGAATCTCAGCCCTCCATCTAGTCAACCATCTGAAAAAGGCGGAGTGGCAGTATCGTAAATAACCCTTCTTCTTTTAAAATCGTTAATATCACAATAACTTTTTTATTGAAAAAAATTCAAAAAAATCTGAAAAAATTTAAAAAATAAAAAGGATAACAAATTATTAAGAATTGCTGAAAAAAAATTTAAAAAATCGTTTTCATCTTTAAATGTATTGTGATATTAGAGTCTGATTTTGACTTTTTTACAAAAGTCAAGATCATATCTTGATATCACATAAACCTTTTTTTTAATAAAAATTTTATTATCACAATAACTTTTTTGATATCACAGAAACTTTTTCTTAATAAAATTGTTAATATCACCGAAATTATCATATGTTTTTTAATATCATGGTTCATTTTTACATGTAAAAAGCTTAGTATCACGGTTGCTTTATAAAATCACCGTATCTTTCTTTATATCAAAAGTTAATTTTTTTAGTATCACCGTAACTTTTCTTAATGTCGTAATAAAAGAAAATAGTGATATTAAGTTTTTTTACAAATATCAAAGTAACTTTTTAAGTAAATATCGTTAATATCATGGTAGGACTCATAATATCCTTACTATCACAGTAGCAATCATAATCACAAAAATAAAAGTGCTTAGAAAAATCTGAAAAAATAAATAAATAAATAAATAAGACAACCATAGTAAGGATCCCTCAAAAGGAAAAAAAATTTTAATGGTAAATTAGTATCGTGATAGTTGCGTTAGATCTTGACTTTTTTATAAAAGTCAACATCAAATCTGTAAATAGGTGGTCCAGATCTATCCGTACATCCGCTATAAAATTAATGTTCAATGAATGTGTCATTTGCTTAAAAAAGAAAAATTTTATTCAATAAAAGTAAAAAAGAAAAAAACAATGCAACCCGATTGCCCAAAGTTGACAAATTACATACATCATAGCAACCAAAGTAATATTTCAAAATATTTACATTCATATTAACAACAAATTATTCATACGTGGTATCTCTACTCTGACCTCCATGTCTCCATGTGTGCAAGTTTGTTTGTTTATGTGTGTGGGTAAAATTGTTCTGTAAACCTCAACTATCGTACTATGTTTTGCTACTTATGAAACAAAAAACCGATACACCACATTGGTGTGTTATGAAAAGGAAGTCTTTTTTGGTTTGGTGTAACTATGATATTCTCACCACCTCCTTCTCATTGGCTAATTAATTTTTCATCACATCACCTAACCTGCTACCTAACAGTTGTAGTGTTAACTACCCAATCAAACACATAAAAATGTCTCGTTTTAACCCGATGAACACATCTTCCTCAGCATCACATTAGTTTTTGAATACACCACCTTACCACCACTTTTAATGACATAGTGGTCACCACCTAACCAAACACATAAAAATACTACACTTATTACAAACATACTCCATAATATATGACATACACTTACAAAAAAATAAAAAATAAATAAAGGTGCAAACCATCTAACCGAGTCAATTTTCCCTCATTCGCGCGCTAAGGATTTTGGTCGTCATGTTCTTCACATGTGTAGCAAGTGCTTCACATGTTGTGCTATAACCACAACACATAGTATATACAAACATAACATACAATATATCACACTCACTCATAACAAGAAAAATAATACTGTAATAAAAAAGTCGACCTTTACTCTATTTTTCCTTCTTTTCTGTTAGATAAAGAAGACCGCTTTACCAACATTTTTTTCCATGACGTCTGAAGGAGCACCTTCACATGTGAAGTTTCCAGCCATAACGCATAGTCTTGCGTCTAGATTGGTTTCTTTATATAGATATTTCTTAAGTTTACTTACTGTATTGTTATTTAAAGTTTTAAACAATTGATATTGATATCTCTCAATTATTTACTTCAAAAAACCCTAACTAACATGTAGAGTGAGAAACTGAGAATGGGGCGATTTAGAGCTAAAACCAAACTCCAAACTGAAAGATCGTGTTTTAACTTTTCCAAAACAAAAGGCCGAATGAAAATTTGGTTTGGTTTTTGGGTCTTTTTTGGGTTTTTTAATTCAAGGTCAAGCTTTTCTAATGTTATAAAAATTGTATTTCATATATTATTAGCCAAAGCCAAAACTAAATGTCAATAAGTTCATATTTGCATTGAAAATAAATAAAACAAAACAAATGGTATATATATAACGATGAAATAAATACTCTTCTAATAAAGGTAAAATAAAGAAAAATAAACTCTTCGGTTTTGTTATAACATTAGTTAAAGAGATATCTATTTATAATACTATAAGATTAGGCTCTCTAATTGAATGTGGAGTAATGAAGATAGAGGTTCTTGAGTTAAAAAGGTGTGTTGAGTCTTTGATTGTTCATCTATAGTAATTGCAAGAATTATTAGCTACATATCAAGAGTCCATGGTTACAAGTATTTTTTATTAATGGAGAGTTGTTTATAAAATCATGAAAGGAGAAGAAGTGCAAGGGTTGCCCGAATTGATCACAAAACATTTAGTATAAAATTAAACGTCGGTTAGATGAAGTGCAAGAGTTGCGAAATGTTACAAGAAAAAAATTAATGATTTAACATAACTCTTGCCTATATAAACCGGCCAAAATCACATTTAGTATGTACATTTGAATATGATTCACACATCTTTTAGATTTTTGATTGTTGGTACCGGTATGTAAATTCTCTTTTGCAACATTTTGGAGATGATTCACACATCTTTTAGATCTTTGCAATTAAGTTGGTCTTCTTTTTTTCTTAATTTAGTTATCATACGTAGGTACCATGAAAATCACACAAGATATGGATGCTCAGATAAATGGAACCAAAGATTGGGATATATGTATTATGTTAATGCATTTTCATATACAAGTAATTTATGTACGTTTTCTATTGATGTAGCTCACATGTGCGAATTGATTCAAGAAAATGTGCACGAGCATGTATGTAAAGCAACATTTAAATGGTTAAATGATATTTTTTAGCGTGATTAGTTTATGTAAGTAGTTGCTTTCGAATGCTCTTTGAGAAATATTATAATGAATTTATCGTGTGCAATTGAATTATTATTGAAAAGAAGAAGGTCCGCGCATCGCAAAGTGTTTTCTTTTTCTATATGCAGAATCATTAGTGAGAAACCAGTATTTACGCCCATTAAATGAGTTTGCCATAATAGCAAAATACGACTTATTAAAAATATCACATTGAGTAATGAATAGAAAGGAAAAAATACAGAATTTTGACTTAAAACCGTTTGTAAATTATAATATCAAATAAAAAAAGTTGAGTTTTAAACATAGCAAAAGTTCAAACTTTTATTGAAAAACAAAACCGGTGCATTTAATGTGAAGTATATACAACATCGAGATGGAAGTGCAAAGCTTGCCGTAAGTTATCACGTGATATTTAGTAATTAGTATAAAATTAAAAGTCAGTTATGGATTGAGATGAAGTTGAAAAGGTTGCAAGAATAATTGATGATTTAACCTAATGTAATATATATATATATATATATATATATATATATATATATATATATATATATATATATATATATATATATATATATATATTATGTTAATGCATTTTCATATACAAGTAATTTATGTGTGTTTTCTATTGATGTATCTCACATGTACGAATTGATTCAAGAAAATGTGCACGAGCATTATCTAAAGCAACATTTAAATGGTTAAATGATACTTTTTAACGTGGTTAGTTTATGTAAGCATGCAACTTGAATAATGAATATAAAAGAAAAAATACATAATTTTTGTTCAAACCCATTTGTAAATTAAAAAAATTAAGTTTAAGACATAATAGAGGAGTCCAAAGGTTTTAGGAATTATTAATAGTGTGTTAATTAATATTCATTTGGTTAGTTATTTAGAATTGATTTTATTGATAAAATTTATTAATATTAGTTAGACTTCAATGTTAATTTTCAACGAAATTAGTTGTACAATAAAATGAGATAAAGCTAAAAAGGTTTGTAACGATTTTTATACAGTTTATGTGGCATTATTATATATACCAATAAAATGAGATAAAGTTAAAAAGGTTTGTAACGATTTTTATACAGTTTATGTGGTATTATTATATATACATTATTACACAAACTTTAACTTACAAACTTAATAAAGAAAATATATAACACACATTAAACTATGACCAATTAGATAGACCCGTGTGCTTCATATTACCATGCAAAAACCATTTAATGGACAAGTATTGTAAGGATAAGTAATAAACAAAAAGAAACAAAGCCATTTTTTTATAATGCAAATAAGTAATAGACCAAAAGAAATAAAGCCATCACAACTTAATAACCAAAAACCCATTTATAAAATATAACACTACAAAACATAAACAACATCAAACATTTTTAAATTTTTAAACAAGAAAGTCAAAACGTTTTCATACGACATACTAAACAATAAGTAAGCATACACTCGCTAATACACAGAAAGAATACGCGATTAACAAGTAGATTCGAAGCCTGTGTGTAGCACGAGTTCTTCATGCCTCGTTCTTACTAATATAATGTATGTATATCTTATTTTTTACACTCTTGTGTCTACTTATTTAAAATGTTATGCATATTTTCTAAAAGTTAAGCTTACATTAGTATGGGGCGGTTCCGTTTGGGTTTTCATACAAAACCAAAAACCGTACCATTGGTTTTGGTTTATAAATAATCAAAACCGAACATTCAGTTTTTCAAAGTGGTTTATTTATTGATTTATTTTTGTTGGCTTTTTTTCAGGTTTTGGTTTGTTTTTTTTTTTTGGTTTTCTTGTTCACCCTCTAATATTATTTTTTTCAATTTGCTACAATCTACCTGGTTTACTGTATAAAAAATTTATATTATAAATTAAAATTATAAAACCAGACATTTAGCATTAAAAAATGGGACCATCAAAAAAATAATAGCCTCGTTCCACCGTTATAAGCTATAAAATAATTTCTAAAATAACAGGACCATTATAGTCATATTAGAAACTAAAATTAAAATTAAAGTTTAACCAATGGCGTCCTCCTCTACCTCTTCTTTGAACAAAAACACTATCACAAACAACAACAAAAGAAAAAGAATCCATTACCACCACCATCAACATCAATGGTGCATTCATCATTCAAACAAGCACCAAATGTATGTCCATACGCGGGCGTATCCCAAGAAATTTAAGAGAAGTGCAACGAAGGCAAGAATGCTATAAAATTGCCTTTGATTGAGCAGTGTGACAAATTGATAAAACGAGATGAAGATGCTATACAAACATTGGTTGAAGCAAGAAACAGCCGGAAAGATGCTATACAAGACTTGATCGAATCAATAGAGAAGAAACGAGAAAATAGCAACATGGAGGAACAAATAATGACACAAATAAAGAGAATTTACGTTCCTTACATATTTGCATAATTATGTGGCTTAAATATTTGCATGAAACTTTTCCAATATTTAGATGTTTATACGCTTTGTAATAGTATCACAACAATAGTAGATTTTGTACTAGACACTTATTCTGTTTATGTAGTATACAAAGAGGTATTTGTTTCATAATTCTTCTATGATACTTTGTAATGATGTAAGTCAAGAAAAGATATAGTTTGGTAAAGTCATATTATTGTGTAAAGACTAATATGGTCGTTGCGTGCATTGTCATTCCATTATCATCTATTAAATATATTAAAATACATAAGGATAGGGGGTAATTTCATAAAAAAATAAATAAATAAATAAATAAATAAATAAAACTGACAAAGTTTAGTTAAGTTAAAAATAATGTAATATTTCATGTTGGTTTGCAAATTTCCATATACTTGAGACATTACTTGTAAGATGTCCGATCCATTGCAAAGTACCCAAACTTTGCAAAGCCTAAAAAGAAATTTGATGCTGACATGTGTCTCTCATTTATTTTATTTAAAAAATCTGGATAGGGGCAAAATAGTAAAATTACTTGTTTTTTCTTTTTTCACCTCAAATTTCAAACGCACATATCTCTTAAACGACAAACTTTTAGAAAAAACCGATTTCACCATAATTTTTAAAATTTAATCCTCTTTAATTTGGTATAAAACGCACATATCTCTTAAACGACAAACTTTTAGAAAAAACTGATTTCACCATAATTTTTAAAATTTAATCCTCTTTAATTTTGTATAAATTTTGTTAAAAATTTTGAAACTTTTTTTTTTTTACATACGAAATGGGTGTTAATTTTCTTGATTTTTTGGGCATTTTCGACCTTATTTTGTACCATCATAAATGCCGAATCGTGAGAAATTTAAAACATGAAAGTCGTAGCTTCTTGGCCATTCTTTACCCAGAAATTTGAATCAATCAAATCAATATGATATGAGTGAGATATCGTATGTTAAAGATGACGTTTTACTCATATTTGTTGCACACAACATGTTTGATGAAATGTTTAGCTTAAATTTTTAGTCTTAAAATCGAGTTAAATTCACTAATTTTTGTACAACAATGCACCTTTAGTCATTTTATTAATGTAAGATTCAAAAAGTTTTTTTTTTTTTTTTTTTTTTTTTTTTTTTTTTTTTTTTTTTTTTTAACTGCTGAACCTTATTAACTGATTTAATAAGTTCATCAGTTAATATAGTTCAACCAGTTAATAAGGCTGATGAACCTTATTAACTGATAAACCTTATTAACTGATTTAATAAGTTCATCAGTTAATAAGGCTCTTTAACTGATGAACCTTATTAACTGATTTAATAAGTTCATCAGTTAATAAGTTCATCAGTTAATATAGTTCAACCAGTTAATAAGGCTGATGAACCTTATAAACTGATGAACTTTATTAACTGATTTAATAAGTTCATCAGTTAATAAGGCTCTTTAACACGCGATATGTCTTTTTTAAAAATCAGTTAATAAGGTTCATCAGTTAATATAGTTCAACCAAAGTAACTGATGAACAAAATGTCTTTTTTAAAAATCAGTTAATAAGGTTCATCAGTTAATATGGTTCATCAGTTAAAAAAAATAACAAAAAAACAAGAAAAAACAAAAAATTTTGAATCTTACATTAATAAAATAACTAAAGGTGCATTGTTATACAAAAATTAGTGCATTTAACTCGATTTTAAGACTAAAAATCTAAGCTAAACATTTCATTAAAAACGTTATGTGCAACAAATATGAGTAAAACATCATCTTTAACATACGATATCTCACTCATATCATATTGGATTCGAGTGATTCAAATTTCTGGGTAAAGAATGGCCAAGAAGCTACAACTTTCGTGTTTTAAGTTTTGCAAAATTTGGCCTTTAAACTAGACAAAATTAGAGCCGAAAATGCTAAAATTTTCAAGAAAATCATGACTCAATGAATATATCAAAAAAAAAGTTTCGGAAAAATTAAAAAGATTTATACCAAATTAAAGAGGATTAAATTTTAAAAATTATGGTGAAATCAGTTTTTTGTAAAAGTTTGTCGTTTGAAAGTTATTTACATTTGAAATTTAAGGTGGAATTAAAAAAATGAGTCAAATGACCAAAATGCCCTCTAACCGAAAATATTAAAAAAAAAAAAAAAAAAAAAAAAAAAAAAAAAAAAAAAAAAGTGGGTGGAAAACACATAACACTAGCTTAGTGGATAGAAACCTTTTTTAGCCTTTTTAATTTTTGATCCTTTCTATAGGATCGCAACTCTTACTTGTAAAACATTTATTTTGAGAAGTTGGAATTTAAAACACCTACGAAGCCCCACTCCACACTTTCTTGTTTTCCAACTGCTCCTTTCGTTAGTAGGGACGGTATCATGTTAATTTATAGTAGTGTTTTTAAGGTACGAGTTTATCGTTGACATCAATACTGTTTAAACTTTTGAACAAAATCTATTAGAAATGTTAGTAAATCGGAGCTCATAACATAAATGCGTGTGGACACTCCATCTGACAAGTCATTTACGTGAGTCTAATTTGTCACACGATTTTGAGATATAGGCTACATTTAGATCATTAGATGGGGTTGAATCAGTAGATGCGAAGTTACATCAACATGGTCCTGACCTATAATTCTAGTCGTTTGAGCCCTCGGTCTCCATCTTCATGACGACAATTAGGTCCCTTCGTTTCCCCGGTAATCGATCATCAAGACATGCAAATGTCTATACATTTTATTATGGACCAATAATGATCGATGTCGTTATCTTTTAGATTAATTCCTCGTACGTTAGAAAGATAAAGAAGACATCTATCTCTTTCATTACAGCTCGTGATACATAAACACATATGCACACATAACATGTGCTGCAAAAAGTCACGTCAAGAAAGAACAAACAAACTTTAGCAATATATACACATATACAAAACAACAAATAACACAGTACCGCATCTTTTTATACAAAACAACAAATAACACAATACCTATCTTTTTATAACATTTCCGTCCTAAATTAAATATTTAGTTTGAATTTTTAGAGTCTTTATTGTTCAACTTTTACTTAAAATACTTTTATTTGTATTATATAATATTTGATTTTAAATATATGAGTAGATTAGGTTTTAAATGTATTTTTTATCGATATAAATTTTATTATATAATACAAATAAAAATATTTATGGTTAAAGTTGAATAAAAAATACTCCAAAAAGTTAAACTAAACACTTATTTTGAGACGGGAAGAGTATAAGAAAAATATGTAGTACTATGTCCTTCTCGGATAACTCGCTCGTCCTAAAACAATTACACTTATGTTTGAACACGATGTCATCTATCAGTAAAATTTTTTAAGGATATTTATTTATTTTTTCTACATGCTATATATTCTAGTAAAAAAAAAAGTCGCAAATAGAATTTTTATTATTTTACTTCTTTCAGACATTTTATGTACGCTAATTATCTGCATATTTTTAAAATAAATAACACTCGAGATTTTGATACAGCTAATTGTCGGAGTGCATAAACATGCTAAAACGATATCAATCCCAAGCACTAGTTATAACTTATAACACATAATCTTTTTAATGTTTAAAAGACCCAAACGTTCCACATTATCTAAACTATCTTGTCTCATTTCTACTTCCACACCTACCCCTTATGTCAGAAACTAAGTTATGATATGGTGTCACATGTTAGTTTATGGCGTCGTTTTGCTTTATTTGGTTATTTATACATATTCTAGTTGAAAAGTACTTAGAAAATATAACTAGTAAGGTGTAAGACTAGAAGGCAAGGGAGGTGATCCCTTCACCTAGTTGGTAAAGTCACGAGTGACTCCTTTGGCCATCACCACAGTTTATGCACGAGGACTATAAATCGAGAGAAATTATGGTGAAACGATGGTTTATTATTTTTTATTTTGTTTGTGACTGTGTGGCAGTATTTAGTAAAATATATTTTATAAAGTGAGTATTTTAATGAAAAGTGAAGTGAAGCATGCCTTTCCCACGAGTGAAAAAAAGTGAGATGAGAGAGAAAGCTGAAGTGATGATGAAGTATAATGTGAACTTGTGTGCATTTTGCCATCTAGCCTAAATATAGTGAATACAAGACAAGTAGGTCTTTGAAATAACAAAGAGAAAAGTTCAAAATACATTTTTGTGGTATGTCAAATGACCGATTTACATCATTTTTCTTTTTTTGACTCAAAATTCATCTCTGTGGTTGTAACTTTGGAACAAATACATCCCCCAGTTAGTAATATCAGTTACTATAGACTAACGATGCAAATGATTTTTCGTTATCTCCTAACAAGAGTTAAAATAGTTGCATTGTTAGTCCTCATTGAGTTAAAATATTTGCATCGTTAGTCCTCTTTGATTATAGAGTTAAAATATTTGCATCATTAGTCCTCATTAAGTTAAAATATTTGCATCGTTAGTCCTCATTGACTATAGAGTTAAAATATTTGCATCGTTAGTCCTCATTGAGTTAAAATATTTGCATCGTTAGTACTCATTGAGTTAAAATATTTGCATCGTTAGTACTCATTGACTATTTTTACGTTTTTATCCTTTTTCGTCCGTTTTTCTTACGTTTCGTCCGTTTTTATCCGTTTTTCTCGTGTTTTTATCAGTTTTCATCCGTTTTTCTCACGTTTTTATCCGTGTTTATTCACTTTTATTCGTTTTCGTCTATTTTTCTACGTTTTCATCCGTTTTTCTTATATTTCATCTGGTTTCATCCATTTTTTTATATAATATGTATGAAAACGGATAAAAATATATGAAAATTTATAAAAACGTATGAAAACTTGACATTTGATAAAAATGTTTCTGAATCGATTTTAAATCGCAATTCTGACCCCTTTCTGGTCCGAATCATCAAAAGTGTAAAACACGAAAGTTGTCCGGAATAATGTTTTACATCAAGACCCGCGATATTTTAACATGAATTAGTGGCTTTTTTACTACCAAAACTTAAGCGGTTTACGACCAAATTCATGACTGCTTAGGTTTTGGTAGTAAAAAGCTACTATTTCAGGTTAAAATCTCGCGTGTCTTGATGTAAAACATTATTCCGGACAACTTTCGTGTTTTTCACTTTTGATGATTCGGACCAGAAAGGGGTCAAAATTGTGATTTAAAATATTCAGAAACATTTTTATCAAATGTCAAGTTTCATACGTTTTTATCAATTTTCATATATTTTTATCCATTTTCATACATAATATATAAAAAAAATGGATGAAACCAGATGAAATATAAGAAAAACGAATGAAAACGTAAAAAAATAGACGAAAACGAATAAAAGAGTATGAGCACGGATAAAAACGTGAGAAAAACGAAAGAAACGGATAAAAACATGAGAAAAATGGATGAAAACTGATAAAAACATGAGAAAAACGGATAAAAACGGGCGAAACGTAAGAAAAACGGACGAAAAAAGATAAAAACGTAAGAATAGTCAATGAGAACTAACGATGCAAATATTTTAACTCAATGAGGACTAACGATGCAAATATTTTAACACTATAGTCAATGAGGACTAACGATGCAAATATTTTAACTTAATGAGGACTAACGATGCAAATATTTTAACTCTATAGTTAAAGAGGACTAACGATGCGAATATTTTAACTTAATGAGTACTAACGATGCAACTATTTTAACTCTTGTTAGAAGATAACGGAAAATCATTTGCATTGTTAGTCCATAGTAACTGATATTACTAACTGTATTTGTTCCAAAGTTACAACCAAAGGGATGAATTTTGAGTCAAAAAAGAAAAATGATGTAAATCGGTCATTTGCCAAACTACAAGGATGTATTTTGAACTTTTCTCAATAATAAATGATTTATTATTTCGTGGTATTCAGTGATGACTTAGGATCAAATGAGAAGAACTCTTAAAATGAGAAGAATGAGAAATAACTATGACTGTATATTAGAGATGCATCAACTTGAATTAGATGCATTCATAATCTTTTAGATGTACCATAATATATTTTCTAGCTAAAAATTATATGCATATGCATATATTATATGCATTTTAGCAAGTTAGGAAAATCCTATGTATTTTTTGTCCTCTGCAGGTCAAATTTGTTACAAGTACTACTTTGCATAATTTTCACTTCTAAATTACTTTCTAAACTAATCAGGATGCATCTAAATGAATAGAGATGCATCTAATTCAAGTCGACTTATCTCAAATATTTAGTTATAGTTATTTATCATCTTTCTCATTATAAGTTTTCTTTGTAATTAGATCCTTACCAATGCAGTGATAGATAAAAGTTAGTACAAAAGAGTTGTTGAGTAGAAAAGTTGATGTGCCAACCGTGCTATACGTGATAAGCATTTTCAATTATAAATGCATTATGTACATCCCTGTCCTTTTCAGAAGTGCCAAAATCACACGCATAACATGTGCACATGAGTAGAAACAAATGTACTCGACAAGAGATAAATGTTTTGATGAATGGACGACTATGAGTAAGAGCCGTATACGAGTGTGTGCAAAATTTGCTACTGCACATGCGCCCCAAAAGATATACCATTTTGTATTGTTGTTGCCTAAAATATCATTTCCAACATTAAAATTTTGATGAGATATGAAAGTTAGTTTTGAATATTTGTTAAAATTTTATTTCAAGTTAGCGAAACTGATAAAAAAAAAAACACATAAAAATCAAAGCTAGATCATTACAATAGATTTTTACTTCCACGTTTATTACTCATATAAGTTGTTTTACACATGGTATCCGCTAACAAAGCTACGAGACTCATATCACTATTAACATAATGCTCCCAGAAAAATCGACAGTAGAATTGTAAGCATTACATGCCGTTTTATTTTACTTACGAAAATTCATTTTAAAACGCAAGATGTTATTAGTTATTTCGTTAAATAAAAAAGGTCGAAGAAATTCATAAAAAGATATGCGAAATACAAGACTAATGTACGAGGAATAAATTAAAGCTAGTATTGGCATTATACGTCATATTAAAAGTTAAAACCAGCATATTTTATTCATGAGACAAATAAGTTGGTAAATCTAACCTCACTATCAATTTTCAAATATTTTACTCTACATTCAATATTTATAATTTAATTCTTTTAACTTTAATTAATATATATATATATATATATATATATATATATATATATATATATATATATATATATATATATATATATATATATATGGGGCCATTCATGTGAGAAATCTAATTTTTGTGAGAACGCGAGAATTAATCCTAGCCACTCATTTTATCACCTTTAAACTTTGATCTAATGGCTATTATTAGCTAACTATTTTTTAAAAAAAAATTCAAAAATATGTCAAAAAAAATTCGAAAAAATTTTAAAAAAATTTCAAAAAAATTTCGAAATTTTTTTTGAAAAATTTTCAAAAAAATTTCGAATTTCGATTTTTTTTTTTTTTTTTTCACATGTGGCGAATTTTTTTTTTCACATATGACGGAATTTTTTTTCACATGTGACGAAAAAAAAATTTACATGCGAAGAAATTTTTTTTTCACATGTGACGAATTTTTTTTTCACACGTGACAAAAAATTTCGTGAAAATTAAAATTTTTTTCACATGTGACGGAATTTTTTTTTCACATGTGACGAAATTTTTTTTTACACGTGACAAAAAAAATTTTGTGAAAATTTCCAAATTTTTTTTCACATGTGACGAAATTTTTTTTTCACACGTGACGGAATTTTTTTTCTTCACATGTGACGAAAAAAAAATTTACATGCGACAAATTTTTTTTTCACATGTGACGAATTTTTTTTCACACGTGAAAAAAAATTTCGTGAAAATTTCCAAATTCTTTTTCACATGTGACCAAAAACAATTTCGGAAAAAAAAATTTATCGAAAACAAAAATTTTTAAAAAAAAAAATTCGAAAAAAAAAATTTTGGAAAAAAAAATTCTAAAAAAAATTTTGAAAAAAAAATTTCGAAATTTTTTATTTGAAAAAAAAAATTTCAAAAAAAAAATTTCGAAAAAAAAAATTTGAAAAAAAAAATTCGAAAATTTTTTTTCGAATTTTTTTTTTTTTTTTTTTTGAAAATTTTTTGAAAATTTTTGAAATTTTTAACAAATTTTCAAAAAGTTGGTTAACTAATATTAGCTATAAGATTAAAATTAAAGGAGGATAAAATGAGTGACTAGGATTGCTTTTCGCATTCTCACAAACTTTAGGCTTCTCATTTGAACGCTTCAATATATATATATATATATATATATATATATATATATATATATATATATATATGGGGCTTTATTTTCAGAACCTTGTTAAGTGCGGGAACTGCGAGAACTCCAATTTTGCGTTAGAAAACATGTATGTTTTCTTAAATACACATGCCTGCGTATTAAGGTGTATGTAAGAAAATATACATGTTTTATATGAACATGCATGTTTTCTAATGCATAATTGAAGTTCTCGCAGTCCCGCATTTAAAAGGGTTCTAAAAATAAAACCATTTTGCATTGATCTATTGCACTTAACAGGTTTTTATATAAACATGTATTATGTGTATTAAGGTGTATGTAAGAAAACATACATTTTTATATGAACATGCATGTTTTCTAATGCAAAATTAGAATTCTCGCAGTTCCGGCACTTAACAGGGTTATGAAAATAAAGATATATATATATATATATATATATATATATATATATATATATATATATATATATATATATATATATATATATATATATATATATTTCCACAACTTTTACATTCTAAAATTTATCCTCTTCAAACTTGCATTTTATTTTTTGTGTGAGAGCATATTATTATAGTTGAGAGCATATTATTATTATACTCAGTCTCAAGTTCAATTTACGATATCTTATATTAAGAAAGAGAAACTTACACAAATATTTTTTTGACACTATCGAGAATGAGGTGTGCTACACCCACCTACACTTTACAAAAATTTTCCCACACGCTGACGTGGCGGAGTGTTGATTGGTTGGTTTTCTGTGGCCCACAGAAAACCAATCAATCAACACTCCGCCACGTCAGCGTGTGGGAAAATTTTTGTAAAATGTAGGTGGATCTAGTATTTTTCATCGAGAATCATCTACTTTAACTTATCGTAGTCATTTAGATTATAAAATTTATCATTTATTAGAAGAAATATAAAATTATTTCACAACCATATGAATACGTGATCCACCAATTTAGAGTAACACTCAACTTTGTTATTAGATTTGCATACTTGATAACATTAAATCAGAACATATTTTTAGTATCAACATTTTACGACTATTGTTCGTTTCTAGTTTTCTTATGAGATTTGGTAATGAACTAATGATTCATTATAAATTCATATGTTAGTAGTAGTCTAGAGCTATAGAGAAATTGTCACGGAGAAGACCGGAAAAGAACGGGGAAAAAAATTAAAATACCAAACTCGACACATAATAGGGTTACGTATTCTCAACCCAGAAGACATAGGCGATTTCCAAAGCTTCCATATCCATTCCCAAGCTGAAATCATCAAGAGAGCAAGACTTTACACATCGTAAACATTTTGTTTACTTCGATTTGATTGTTTTCATACTTTACACTATGTTTAGTCTTTTGAATTTGATTATCGCGTGTTTGTTGTGTGTGATGGAAGTATAAGAACTTTTGTGCTTGCATAATGATGACTATAATTTGTTAATGATATGATCTGTTGCATTTAACTTGGCTTTGTTATTGATAAGTTATATGTGTGTTATAGACTTACACCTTTGATTTTACCATGACTATGTGTTGATGGTAATTGATTAGTAGGTTGCAAACTGAAAGTTGAGAGTTTGAATCATTAATATATTGACCGATATCACTTAGTGGTTAGCTTTATGTCCATTAACCGAATGGCATTAAAAATGGTGGACGATAGGGTTTAAGATTTGGTAGATGATAAATTGGCAACTTATCTAGTAATTAAGTGTATAGCGAAAGCACAATAAAAACAAGGTCATATAGATTAGTTGGGGTACTTAAAGCTTAGATCATAAATAGATATCACACACAGCTGTCGAGATAGATAGTTATAGGATAAAGTGTGTAGGTACTAACGACCCATATTAGACTTGCACTACATTCGACCCACTAAGGTATTGTTAATTAGACATTGCACTTGCATTCATGTCACTGATAGGTTAGTGGAGTAGCTACACAATCACATCTTTCTCTTATTGATTTCATCTCCATTTCACATACTTCGTAGTTTTTATTTATTGTTTCTTAATTATTTACAATATTATAATAATCGTGAGAATTCAAAAACAAGTTGTCATTTTTACATAATTTACTTTTAAAACATTTTAATTTCACTCGCTTCATCAATTGACTTAGTGTTATCGAGTCTATACTATATACTAACAGGTACACCGTCCGAAAGTGTTGGTAAGTTTTGTTAGATTCGGTTATAAATATTAAAACGAGATTTTACACATCATCACGTAATAGTTTATCTTTTGGTTTATTATTAGGAATGGGTTTACGTGTGAATTTGATTATAACATGGAATGAGTATAGGTATGAGTTTAGATATCATATCTTGTTTTATTGTTTGGTTTATGGTTGGATTGGGGTTTCTAATTGTAAAAAAGTGGATTGATTGCGAAACAAGTAAACCCACCACGTAAGGTGGGTATGGGAAAAACCTTATTTTGGGGTATCAGTCTGACATTTAAAACCCATATCATCTAACCAAACACCCTCCACCAATCTTATTTCCAATCCACATTCCCAAAATCCCTCAATCCAAACACACCTTAATATTTATTGCTTCCATCAGCTGGCAACTTGGCATTATTAAATTAAGAGTAAATTGCAAAATATCATCCTTATGGTTTGGCTACATTGCAAGTTTCGTCCCTAACCTTTTCAAAATGCAGGTAGCATCCCTGTGACGAACTTTAGGTTGCAGGTTTTGTCTATGTCCAAAGTAAAATGACTAAAATGTGTTGGGAATTATTTGTAAACAGACTTGAGTCTGTTGTAAGTTAAGTCTGTTAGTTAGTTAGTACTGCCTGTACTAAAGTTAAGTCTGGTAGTCTTAGTTAAGTCTGTTAGTGTTTTGGCATAGTTAAGTCTGTTATGTTTATGTCTAACAGAATAGATAAGTTAGGAGATATAATAGGAAACGATATGCACACGGTTAGATATCTTAGGAGAAGATATGCATGGATCCTTTCACACGTTTTGTATAGTTAGGATTAGGGTTTTCCTTATAGTATAAAAGGAACCCTACGGCATTGTGTTCTATGCCAAGTTTTCAAGCTTAATAGCAAACACAAAGTTAGTAATTCTCTGTGTTGTTCTTACTACTTGTGTTAATATTCCGTGTTAACATCAAGTATACATTGTTTAGAGTTTCTCATATAGATAGTTTGGATTTATCCAAGGTGTCTATTGTCTTACAAAGGCTGCTTAGATCCAGAAATTTTGGACCTACAAGTGGTACCAGAGCCTATAGAGGGACTCTAAGTAAGAAGAAACACATAACCACAAACAAACACAAATCAATCACTCACAAATCCTAAAAGATGTCTGCTCCTGGTGATGATACATTCTCTAGCCAACACAGTGATTCTGAAGAATCAAATCATGAAGATGCTGCTTCAGATAGTGGGAAAACAAAACAACAACAAACTGTACCTGCAACAACCACTATATCCAATATCAAACTCCTAATTCTTAAGAAGGAGGAGTATGATATTTGGGCCATGGAGATGGAGCACTATCTTGAATACATTGACAATGATGTATGGAAAGTGATTCAGAATGGTAATTCAAAGAAAAGGATCTCTGTTAGTAAGGATGGTACTGTTAGAGTACTTCCACCAGTCACTACTTCAGAGATCCATGCTGTGGAGAAGGAAAGAAAGGCAAGAACCATCCTTCTGATGGCCATTCCAAAGGAACATCTGGAGGTTACATGGGATGGATGATGCCAAGGAGATTTGGGAAGCAATAAGAACCAGATTTTGAGGCAATGCTAACTCCAAAAAGATGCAGAAGGTTGGTCTTAAACAGAATTTTGAAGCTTTCACTGTGTCTAGTTCTGAAGGGCTAGAAAAAGGATATGACATGTTCCAACATCTTTTCTCACAATTGGAAGCTCATGGTTCAGGTGTACCTGCTGAAGATGCAAATCACAAATTTCTCAGGGCTTTACCAAATGAATGGTCAACTGTGGCCATGACCATGAGAATGAAGGAAGATGTTGACACTTGGTCAATTGATGATTTGTACAAAAACCTAAAGGTGTTTGAACAAGACATCAAAGGAGCTTCAATGACATCAACAAGTGCTGTTAATGTTGCTTTTGTGGGACAAAACAAGAGCATTACTGGCAAAGTTAATTCTGGTGGTTTTAGTTCTGGCAGTTATGGTACTTCTTCAAGTAATCAGAGAGAAAGAGAGGTCCCTGCAGGATTTGCTGATGAGGTTATGTATTCACTATTTTCAAAATGGTCAAAAGACACAGATCTTATCAATGAAGATCTTGAGCAGATTAATGATGATGACATTGAAGAGATGGATATAAACTGGTAATTGGCAATGATTGCACTAAGGATGAAAAGGCTATACAAGAGAACTGGTGGAAACTTAAGTTTTGATGGGAAGACACCAATTGGTTTTGATAATACAAAGCTTAAGTGTTATAAATGCAACAATACTGGTCACTTTGCCAGGGAATGCCCAGCAAAAGTGACTCCTGATGAGAAGAAAAGAAGGGACTCAATCTATCAAAGCCAGGAAGAGATGCAAAAGAAAGAGAAGAATAAAGTTGGTTTGCTGACAATGGATGATGGTGTGGTTAACTAGGGAGAGCAACATGAGGAAGAGGATCCAACTAATCATGCTCTTATGGCAATAAGCTCAAATTTTGAGGTATCCCTATGTTCTAAACTATGCATTGATTCATATAATAATGTTAAAGCTCTTTATGATGAACAAATGAATCAAATAGAAGAACATGAAGTAAAAATTCTAGCTTATGAAAATGTTGTTAAAACTTTAGAGGCTCAAATTATTAATCTTCAAAATTAGCAAGCCAATTTAAATCAAAACTTACTTTTCAGGCAGATGCAATTTATGAAAAAGATGAAAAACTGAAAAAGTATAGAAGAATTGGCATGAAGGCATTAAGTGATAAAGAATATTTACAGAATAAGGTTGACACATGGGAAAATTCAAATAAAAACCTGTTTAGGATAATTGATTCTGGAATGACCCCAAATAGCAAAGTAAGTTTGGGGTATGAGATAAAATTAAACAGTGAGGTCTTAAGTTATGAAGAAGAAATGGAAAACACTGTTTTTGTTTGTAAAGAAGAAGATTTTGTGGATAAACTGTATACAAAAGATTTGTAAAATTTGACAACTTTAAAGGAGTTCCACCTCCTCTAAGTGGAGACTACACTCCTCTACCAGAAAAAGATTTTGATGAGTCATTGTATGTCTATGGCAAAAAGGGACCCCAAGTTCTTGAAACAAGTGTCTCATAAAACAAAACTAGTGAGTATTCTACCTGTCAATCTAATGACAGTGAAGGGTCCATTGGAAACATCTCTGACCATTTTGAATCAGAACCAGAAAGTATCCCAAGTGAAGTGTCAAAACCTAAATCTATTAAGATTCACAAACTTGTTATGTCTGCACCCAAACCTAAACCTATTGAACCTAGTTTTGAACCTCACATAAAATCTCCTAGGCAACAAGTAAACAACCAAGAGACACCTAAAAAGAATAGGAATGAGAAAAAGGAAAGAGTGTTAGGAGCAGGTTTTACTTTTACTCAGAAGAGATGTTTTGTGTGTGGTAGTCTTAGCCATTTAATTAGAGATTGTGACTTTCATGAAAAGAGAATGGCTAAAGAAGCTGAATTAAAGAAACAAAGAGTGGTAATACTGGTAATATAATGTATAAACCAGTATGGAATAATGCTAACAGGAATAACCATGCAAATAAGTTTATTCCAAGACTAGTATTAATCAATGCTGGTAGGTCACAAGTTAATTCTGTTCAGCCAAATTTTAGTTCTGGTAGGCAAAATTTTAATTCTGCTAAGCCTAATGTTAATTTTGGTTATGCAAATGATAAATTTGTTCAAACCAAACAACAAAAACCTACCAATACTTACTATAAAAAACCACATGTGAACAAAAAAAATCAAAGAACAATTTTGCTAAATCACATTCACCTGTGAGGAGACCCAATGTCAATAATGCAGCAAAAATGTCAAATTCTAATGTTGTAAGGGTAAAAGGGGGTCTGCTGTTAAGGGCTTAGATTGTTGGAAATGGGATCCATTTAAGAGTGAACTTACCTATAAGTCCCAAAGTAACATTTGTGGATCTTGTTCCTACAAGACATACAAGTATGTGGATCCACAAGGTAGACCCAAGCCTGCACAGGCCTGGGTCCTTAAGAGAAACTAATCTCTTAATTTTTTAATGTGCAGGATCATTCACTCATGAACATGGGAAATAGAGGCATATTTGATAGTGGATGCTCAGAGCACATGCTAGGTTACAAAGAACCCTTGGCTATGTTTGAAGAAACTATGCATATTAATTTATTTCCAGCAAGAATTGTGGATTGGAAGATCAGCAGAGATAAGTTTGGTAAAGTCTGGAAAGTAACCAGAGCTAATAGAAAGTCTGAAAATTACAAGAACATTGAATCATTAGTGAAGTCTTGTGATAGAGAAGATTTAGATACCTTATGGAAGCTGGTTCAACTGGATCTCAAGATTGCAGGGAAAGCTGATGTGAAGAACAAAAATTATTTGTGGAGCTCAAAAGAATGTATTAACCAAATTCTGCAGATAGGCATTGGAATTTTCCAAGTCAAGATAGGACTCTACTTTGGAAGTTCTATGACTCATGTGATGTTCATCATGTATCAACCAAAGGTGGTGTTGATATTTTCATGCTTGCTGATGTAGTGTATCCTTTAAGTACTGAAGTGTTTATTAGTATGATGTCCTCCAAGCTCCAGTGTGGAGAACAAACTGATGCAGTTGACAACCATATTCTCAGCATAGGTAGTCAATTGCTAAGTAAGATATGTAAGGAGCTTGATGATGAAACTCAAGAAAAAAGGAGTAAAAGAAGTTAAATCTTTGGGAAGCATTCTCTTATGGTCAAGGTTAATGTTTCATTCAAGAGATTGACCTTATATTTGAATAAGTTTATGACTCTACATTTCAGAATGTCTGCTGCTATATATATATTTTTTTTTGAAACTATTTTTTTTGCTTTAATTGAAGAGTTTGCTTTGAAAAATCTTGCTTCAACGAATTGGTAACTAACATTAGCATGATAAACCCATAGCTACATTTAAGGGGAGGTTAAATGTATTGTTTGTAACTTCTAGTTTCAATGCTGGTAGTTTGGTGTTTATCTTATGCTTTTAGAGTTAATTCTGGTAGCTAATGTTTGTTTTCATCAACATAGTATTGTATATCTTTGTTTTCAAATAATCTTTCCAAAAAAAGCATGGATTGGAGTTGCTTGGAATTTCTACCAATCTGGGTTGTATGTAAGTGTCTGTCATATGGGTAAAAATCTGTTAAGTCTGGTGAAGTCACCACTTAAGTATGGTTGACCATTTTTAACTCTGGTAGTGTAATTTATGTTACCGTTAGTACTGGTCAGACGTTAAATAATTTTCACTGTGTCAATAGTGTCGTTACTTCTTTTACGACGGTAAGAGGTATATAAGGATAAGATTTGATTTCATTTTTATTCTTATCTATTATTCACCTCTCTTTAAACTTTAAAACAAAATCACATATTCACGGCAACTAAATCGCATACTCTGTTTTACACAACCAGTACTTAAACCCTACCACGATTTTCATCTCAGTATTTTCAAAAGGTTTTTTCAAAACTTACTCTCTAAGAAAATATCAAGAATGAAATACTGTGACAAGCACAATCAATTGGGTTTTCTGAAGAAGCCAGACAAGAGTGATGATTTCCATCAGATAGTGGACTTCATGAAAGGGAGTCACATCAGGTATGCCTTACTTCATAACCCTACCATCTTTGACTCTATGGTCAAGCAGTTTTGGTAGACTTCTGAAGCCTTCACTCTTGATGATGGGACTACAGAACTAAGGGCCACTATTGATACCGTAGTATACTATGTTACTGAGGCATCCATTAGGAGTAGTCTTCAATTAGATGATGCCTCAGGCCCTGTTATGTTGCCTAATGAAGAAATCTTTGAAAGATTAAAAGATATTGGGTATCCTGTAGATGGGTCATTTACATTTTGGAAAGGTCATTTTACACCTAGCTGGAGATTTCTAATCCATCATTTGCTTCATTGTTTGAGTTCTAAAAGTGGTGGATGGGACCAATTTGGAAGTTGTTTTGGTATGTCTATCCACTGATAGGATTTACAATTTTTCAAGATATATTTTTGAGGCAATGATTGCAAATTCTAAAAATAAGAAGAAAAAATTCTTGATGTACCCAAAATTTCTACAAATGATTTTGAATGTAGAAACACATAACAGAATACCATACTTGGCTGTCCCATTTAACAAAAAGCTTTTCAGTAACATGCAAAGGGGATTTAAAGGGAAAAATAAGCCACTTTTAGCTGCTATGTTGCATGCTGGTGCTAACATTGCAGGTTCATCATCATCATTATCTGCAAGTGAGGCCCACTCACAATCTTTACATGAAGAGGACTCTGCTCATGCACATGGACCATCTAGCTCCTCTGAACTACACCCACAACCATCACCACAACAACATCCTTCACCCACTCCATCACCAAACAAGGACTATCCAATTGCCCAAGCCCAGGCTCCAACTCCACCTACTGAAGAGGAACCTATCCTTATGACTAGGGGTGTTATTGGGTCGGGTTGAGTCAGGTTTTGAATTTTTAAAAAGTGACCCGCAACCCGACCCGATAAGAAATCGGTTTATCGGGTTCGGGTGTTTATCGGGTCGGGTGATTCGGGTTGTCGGGTTATGAGATAAATCTAACTCTATTGGAAGTATATATTAGCTCATAGCACAAGAGATTCATATAAAGAAGAATTATTGCCATTGATATAATATATATTTCGAATAATAACATGCATAAATAACACAAAATGACTAAAATTTAGAACAGTATACTAAACTGTCCAATGACTAAATTTTCAAAGATAAATCCACCCGATCTTACAAATATGTAGTATAAGAACAGTACCAGAGATCCACATAAAGAATAATTTACAAATACATTGTATTCTTTCTAGTGTAAAATATATTTGAAGTTTATAAACATGCAATTTACCACCTATCTACAGGATCGCGACTAATTGCTTACAAAGTTTTATTGAAAAAAAGAAATATATAGCATTTTTCGGGTCTTATCGGGTTGACCCGATAACCCGATAAGAAAAGTAGTTCAACCCTAACCCGACCCAACAACACTATCGGGTTATTGGGTTCGGGTCAAAACAACCCGACAAGATTTTTCAACCCGATTTAACCTGACCTGATAAGCCTAATCGGGTTCGGGTTGGGTCAACCCGACCCTACTGACACCCCTACCTATGAGTTTGGAGACCCTCACACAATTGGTTCCACAACTTTTGAACAAGGTACAAGTTCTAGAAAAAGGATCTCAAACAGTCAAAGGTTGTAATGAGTAATGCAATTGTGAAGTTGGTTAGAAATCTTAAAAAGCTGGAAACAGTTATAAAGAAGAAGGGCATTGTGATTAGTGAATCTGAGCCAGAAGATGTTGGTGAAGAAAATTCTTCCAAACAGAGGAGGAATTTGGAAGAACAAATATTTCAGACTCACACACAGGGAAAATCTTCTCAAGATACAATCAGTCCTTAGGGAATGGAAGCAGCTGAGATCCTAATCACTAATCTTAGTCAAAGCCAACAGAAGAAGAGACTAAGAAAGAAAGTAGTGACAGAAGAGGTAATTTCTGCTAAATAACTTAAGTCTGCTAGTGATGATATGATTAAGTCTGCTACATAAGTTAAGCCTGGTGATGCACAAGTTAAGTCTGGTGATCATGTTAAGTCTACCAGTGCTTAAGATAAAGGTAAGAAGATACAAGAAGAACCCTCTCAACCTAAGAAAAGCAAGAAGCAATTGAGAGAAGAAGCAACTAGCTTGACTGAAATTTCAAGGATTCAAGAAGCAGACAAGGCTGAAGAAGAAAAATTAGCTGCACAATAGGCCAAGGATGCAGAGATTGCTAGGCAAATGCAAGAAGCACCTGAGAATGGAAGAAGTGCAACAAGCTGCAAAGTTCTATACAGATGAAGATTAGGACTTGATTAGAACAAAACTTGAAGTGAACCAAGGCATTTGGCCTAACATTGAAGGTGAAGATTTTGCTCAAAAGAGGTGCAGTTGGTTAATGAAAAGAAGTGGCAATTTAAAGACAAAGAGAAAGAGAAAAGAATAATAGGCCTCAAACCAAGGGTGAACAGAGAGAATGGATGACAAATTATGTGAAGAGTCAAGGAGAAGGATGGAAGTTGCATCAGCTCAGAAGATTGACTCATGATCAGCTCAAGAGTGAATTTGAAAAGTGTATCAAACATGTCAACAGATTCATTCCTATGGACTCTGAGCTTGAGGTAGCATCATTAAAAGGACATGGTTCAACTCTTCAATCAGAAGGTGATAAGAAGCAAAAGGTTGAAGATGTTGTTAAGCCTGATGTTGTTAAGAAAGAAGAAGGTGTTCCAAAACCCATTATAAGGTGGAACAGAAGAAAGCATATAGGGAAGAAAGGGAAGAAGAAATCGTCTCCCACAAAGTCTGATGTGGAAGATTACTTGGAAGAAAGAGTTTATGATCCTTCCTCTGACTCCTTCACCACGGGTTCTATTCCTGAAGACTACATCAAGGGCTAAGGTTGTGAAGTGGCAAATTATCATGAATCACAACAGGGTAGTCTACCAAATCATAAGGGAAGATAACACTGATGTTGTGTATGTAAACTTTCAAGGGCTACTAAATGATGTCTCTATAGATGATCTCAAAGAGCTGTATAGATTGATGTTGCTTAAACATGATAGAAGACCTGAGGAGGAGTATGAGAGAGTGCTATGGGGGATCTAAAAACCATGTTTGATCCACCATCCAAGACATATGAGATATGGAAATTACCTTATCAGCAACCTATAGTGCATTGGAGGTACTTTCATAGTTGTGCAGTTCACTGTTTATCTTTAAAAACTGTACACATATATATGTTGACTGAAGTAGAGTATCCACTACATCCCAAAATTTGTTAGGAGATGCTTGAGAAGAAGCTGTTGGATGACACAAAAGATGATATATGCTTCCAACTCCTGCAAGTGATTGAGAGACAGTCTTAAAAAGAGGTTGTTTGGGGTGTTTGAAAGAATTTTCAATGATAAAGAGAGATGGGCTTGAGAAAAGTTTACTTGGGGATTACTTGGTGAAAGTGCTTTGCACTGACACAACAAATGGTTATCAGTACACCATTTCTAACCCACATAAGGACTGGCTAATCTAAGAGCAAACGGCTCTAGGTAAAGATATCTCTAATCCGTTTATGGCTGACAATTTTCCAAAAATTGTATGGTATTCAACTCACCATATTTGTGATAGTGAAGAATTGACTAGCCCACAAGATTATGGCTTGTGGTAAAGGCTGTGGAAACCCATAATTGGTAATCAATTCACCAAGGTGATGACTGCATTCCACCAAAGAATTGGCTAGTCCAAAAGTAAACGGCTTTTGGTAAAGACAAAACAAATCCGTTGATAGCTAATGGTTTACTAAAAATCATATGGTTATCAATGTACCATGGTTCTTTAACCAAAACATTGGCTACTCCGGAGTTAATAACTACTTAGTAAAAAGACATCAAATCCATTAAATTTTCAATGATTTACCTCTCACAGGAGTTTACACACCGTGAAGTGATGAGAATAATATGAAACTTTAAGAATTGATGTACAGATGGTCAATGTTTCTCCAAAGATAAAAAATCATAATAGATGATGCACACATCAGATACTCAAGATTTTAAAGTGTTGCAACAAAGACTTAAAGAGTTGCAGTTCAAAATAATTCCAAGAAGTTAAAGTTCAAAATCCTCAGGAAGCTTTGAAGAAAGAAACTTGAAATTCATGGGCTATGAAGATCAAGTTAGGGGAGGATTGTTGGGAATTATTTGTAAACAGACTTAAGTCTGTTAGTTAGTTAGTACTGCCATTACTAAAGTTAAGTCTAGTAGTCTTAGTTAAGTCTGTTAGTGTTTTGGCATAGTTAAGTCTGTTCTGTTTATGTCTAACAGAATAGATAAGTTAGGAGATATAGTAGGAAAGGATATGCACACGGTTAGATATTTTAGGAGAAGATATGCATGGATCCTTTCACATGTTTTGTATAGTTAGGGTTAGGGTTTTCCTTATAGTATAAAAGGAACCCTATGACATTGTGTTCTATGCCAAGTTTTCATGCTTAATAGCAAATACAAAGTTAGTAATTCTCTGTGTTGTTCTTACTACTTGTGTTAATATTTTGCGTTAACATCAAGTATACATCCTTTAGAGTTTCTCATATAGATAGTTTGGATTTATCCAAGGTGTCTATTGTCTTACAAAGGCTGCTTAAATACAGAAATTTTGGACCTACAAAATGCCCTTTGTCAAAAACTACAACGGGACGAAAACTGCAACCCAAAGTTTCTCATATGGAAAGTGCCTGCACTTTCGAAATGCTAGGGACGAAACCTGCAATTTTACCTAACCACAAGGACAATTTTTGCAATTTACTCTTACATTAAATAGAAGTTTTAAGTAAATGTATTAACTTGAATGAGTCACTTTTTAAGTAAATATATCAACTTGCAATTGACTCAAGTGATGCTATGTCTAATCGAATTACGTATTGCCACCAAATGAGTCACTTTTTAACTTCATATTTTAGTAAGAACAAATAAATATCAATGTTGACAATATTATAGTTTAAGAAAAAGGTCGGAGTTTAATCAAGAATTGTAGGGGTTTATTTGATTGGCTGATTTGAGCTTCCATGGTTGTATGAATTGTTACCACAATTGATCATATCCTTGTTTTTGTTCCTAAAAAGGTAGATATGACAGTTTACCAAATTTTATAAGATGTTTTTATGGGCCTTTTTTTTTTAAGTTTTTGATAATGAAATAAATAGGTTTTCTTTATTTAAAAAAAAGTAGTTTTTGGTTTTGACTGAGTGGCTTTTTTATTTAAGATGAATACGATGTTTATGTGTGTTGTTTGATTTTGAAATAAGTAGGTTTTATCTAAGATGAATACATCGGGTTTATGTGTTGATGTTTCTTTAATTATGGAATGATCGGGTTTTAATTAGAGTTTAAAGTGGATAAGAGTTCATAAAGCAAAGAGGTTGAAGATCAATGAAAAGTGAAAAGACGAAAATACCTTTGTACTTAACGGATGTTTTAACAGCGTTAGTTAAAAGGACGATATATGCAAGATTCGTAAACAATTATGACGGCCTATGAAACAAACTTGGAAAAGAGAAGAAAGATGCGATTGTGTTTAAACCATAAAGACGAAAGTTATAATTAACTCTAAAATATATTAAGTTAGAAATCATTGAATGGTTCATATGTTAAGTTACTTTTATAGTTCATGAGTGTGCTTGTCGTATATTAAGTTAGGAATCATTTAATGGCGTTATTTGATTATGTAAAGTTGGTTGTGTACATAAGCAAAGTATACTCTTCTTTGTTTCTTTCATCTGTGTATATTAAAAAATTGATTACTTTATAAAATTTTATGTTTCTTCTAACAGACATGTTTTACAAAGTTATTTTATCTGTTATCTATTAGTAGAAAAAAAACTAATTTCAAAAAGGAAAGAAACTCATTTTTATTATGTTGTAAGATATAAATAAGGGTAAATTACAAATTTTATCTCTATGGTGTGTCAGTTTTGGAACACTTCCAGCCACTTCTAAAATTTAATTACAAAAAATGTCATTATTCTTCATGTTTTGTTACATTCTCCGTCCTTTTCATTAACGCTCGTTAGATTTTTTTCGTTAATGTCCCTCATATGACATTCACGTGAGGGGTATTAAGGTATTTTCCGTTTTCCCTCCTAAATAACTCACATACCCATTCCCTGCAAAACCCAAGAAACCCTTCCAATACATTTTAATCTCAACATTTTCATTTCAATTTCATCCCCAAATTTTCAAAACACTAGGTCTCGTTTATGATAACCTTCATTTCCTTTGAATTTGTTTGATTGTTTTTCCGAATAGCTAGTTAAGAACATGCATATTATGTGTAAAAACGACCTTACGTTGTATTCCAAAATTTGAATGTTTTATTTTGTTGCTTTTGCGTTTGGTGATGTTTTATGTTTTTACACACATTCATATAGAAACATGTTTATGTTGAAAATCCATCATAATTGTGATTTTACCAAACCACTAGAAAGACGATATTGTTTCGCATATATTGATTGGTTTGACTTAGTTAACTATTACTAGTTTTCTATACACGAGTTAGATGCAATGTTAGAGGATCTAGGTTACAATAAAGGTAGGATTTTGTTCACCCATTTTAGGATACCTGGCAAGACATTGGATGATACCATTAACGTCTAACCAAGATGTGCTCACTTTGTTGAAGTATGTTCCTAGATTTACAGAAATTGATGTGTATATTGAAAGTGGTGTTTCATTGGTTGAAAAGTACATGATTGAGGTAATGAATCAGGGTAAGGGTATGGTTATAGAAGAGACTTGAACATAAATAGAAGAAACAGGATGGTAGTCCGTATGTTTTTCTTTTTTCTTTTTCTATTTTTTATTTTTTTATTTTTTTGATTTTTTTTTCATACACTCTTGCACTACCATCCAAAATAATACATCAAAAGGATCTTGCAACCTCCATACACTTGAACTTTTACATACTTTGCACATAACTAACTAATGACCCTAATTAAGAAAATTAAAACAGTTGGAGTACTTTAAAGTTTAAACATTAACGCATATATGAGGGTAATAACATCACATTCTTCCCCATTACTCCATAACAACTAGTACTTTTACCCATGAGTCCCAGTCGTTCCAAAACCGTATTTATAAGATATAACTCGACTTAGTAACCATGTAACCAATTAGACAATTGACAAAGGGTTTAACAAATAACAATAATGCACTAAAAATAAGTGTATACAAGGTAGACTAAGGCGATTTGGGTGTACATTTGGGGGTGGATTGTTAACAATGTTCTTTATTAATATTTTGGAATCCACCGAAATATCACGAGAACCGCGAAAAAGATAGGCTCTGAGGGGTATACTAGGGGTATCGTGTACTAAAGATGAGTACATCGCAAAGGTGTGGGAAAATTACTTGACCAATGAAGTCAACGTAATTATAAAACAGGTTTAAAACAAGGGTTATCATAATGCCTCTTATCATATAGTAAATCCTAACTACACGAATGTAGTCTCACTAGCGGTATCGGGATGCATCACAAACGCAAGTTCTAGAATCTATATACTACTGGTACACTCATAAGCATTAAATGTAAATGTTTTTTTCTAATAATCTAAAGGCGAACCTCACACTTTTGGGGTGGAAATTTTTGAGTCGTAGGGTTTTTTGTGCTAGCTATATAATTACTATCTATGAGACGATTATTAAAACTAAAGTTTCACTCCTATATCTTGTAAAAAAATTAAATTTTGTGCTAAAATTGCTCTAACAAGTATTTCTCTTAGTTTTATTACACATTTACTCTAAAACAAAACAAAAATCAAGTGGAGTTATAGTTTCTAAGGTGACCCGTTTTACAATCCCTACACTTAAACCAAACATTGTCCCAAATGTTCCTAAAAAAGCATAAAAGTATAATAAAAGAGAAAAAGAAACTAGTGCTTCGCTGATTTGCTCGACGTGGACAATGTGATAACATGGTTAAATCTTCTCCAAGAAAATAATCATCAATCAATGCTCATCCAACTTCTTCTTTATCTTCTTGTCCAATATAACATGTAATTCACTTAATAAAACGAAACACAAAACCTCGCATAAAATCAACGACTAAATACTATTTATATAAAAATTATATCCTAAAAAGCAAAGTAAGATATAATGCTTGCAAAATAAATGTTTACAGATTCCTAAAAATTCAAAAATTCTGGAAATTTTCGAAAATTTAAGTTCCAGCAGAAAAACAAAATCTAGAAAACTATGCTGCTACAGTACTTGACGCCGTTGGGTGTAAACCCTGATGCTGTCAGGACTGACCTGACAAAATTTTTACGTTTTGTTTCTGGAAAATTTTTGAAAAAAATTTAATAATTAAAACTTGGAAATTCTGTAAAACATTCATTGTGACTCGATACAAGCATTTGACTCAAACAAACACACTAATATATATGCTAAATCAATATTTGTTATCTTTCATGTTCGAATTTCGTTCGTGTAAACAAATATGGTCTTCCCTACACTTATCTTTTTGTAAAATACATTTATATGCAATTAAGATGAAGTTAAAAACAAAATAAAGCATTTTCACAAAATTATTTGAAACATGAAAGATAAACAAATAAAGATGGAGTATATATATATATATATGAAATCAAATAAAAACAAACAAATAAACAATTAAAAAGCTTGGCTTGCCTCCCAAGAGGTGTTTTTCTTTATTAACAAGTCTTGTAGCCAGACTCAAAGTCATGCCCTACCTTATATCACTTATGCTCATATACCAAAGTGTGAGCCATCTAGTTATTGTCTCATCTTTCCTATACTCATTATTTAACTCTAAACATCCATGATAATATCTCTTATTCTTTTCATGAGGATATTTAAGTCTGCTCCTTTTATCATTCTCACTCAAAATATCAATGTGAGGAAGTCTATAACATGCCTCAATTGAAAAATCCTTAAACCTAGGGTGCAAACGGGGCACTTGATAGACGAAATCCTCATCTCCATCCGAGAATATAATCAACCCATCCATAAGTTTTTCATTTTACTTAGTTAGCCTTTTAAAGGGTTTTCCAAATACGACTTGGGTAAACCTGTCATCAACAAATTCTCCTAAGTTTTTCATGACCACAAAGTCCACCAAGTAAACAAAAATCCCAACAAGTACGTGCAGTGGTTCAACCCTAGCCACAATATTATCTCCATGATATTCTAACTCATTTACTGTGATTTTATTATAATTAGCACGAGAGATTACATTCATTGGAAAAGATGAGTTAAGGTAAGCGTCAAAACTCGTATATCCAATTTTACAAGGAAATTGCATATTAAAAAGGCTATCTTTCTCAATCCTAGTCCTAGGGTCAACATATTTGAGACGGTCCACGTCGTCCTCTTTTCTAATCACATCTATAACTTCTCCATGCCCTAGATCCTCATCAGAATCCGTAAAATAGAAAGGACCATTCTCATGGTCGATGTCATGGTCGGACTTGTCAATTTCAAAGTCATTGCCAAAGTGATGGTCGAGTGAAAGGTTTGGTGGGTTTTTGTTTTCCATAACGGGGGCCAGAACCGATAGCTATGAATAGCAGACATATATTGCGAACAGATACACCAAGAAAGAGATAGACTAAAGAAAGCTAATAAAAAGAAAAAACAATCTCACTTGTTATGAATCTAGTGAGTAGACCTAAACGAGATAGAAATCAAACCTAAGCAATAATTATTCCCCGGGAACAGTGCCAAAAATTTGATGCAAGATATTGCAACCTCACAAGGAGTTTTACTTCTCAAGGGATCTCAAGAAGTTTTGCAATCCTCCAGGCAGTGTACTTGATCGTTGTAGTGTAGTATAGGTAAATCCGTGGGATTGATCGTTCTCTAGGGGAATAGTATTGTTAGGTTGAAGTGTATGTCGAGATAATTCTAAAGGTGAGGGATGACTCCTTTTGTGTTTTTATGTTTTTTTAGAAAGCAGTAAAAAATATCGGTTTTGAAGGGAAGGGCGGAATTAGTTGCTATGCAACTAACCCAAAAACTACTTATAAACTAAAAAATTAAAATAACAAGAAAAATAAATTGGTGAACTTCTTATGGTGAGACAAATGTGTTTACTTAGATTTTCACTACTCCTTAGTTATCTTTTACTGATTTCTTGAATTGGCACGCCCTTGTTTTAGTTGAATCGTTGTATTCCTTAATACCGGTCGTGGGGGTGTGCTACATTTCCCAACTCTATGAATATTAATTTCACCTAAAACCTTAAAGTATATTAAGAAATTCTACAATCATAAACATCAATTCATGCAATAAATACAACGAGAAAAACCAATAGTGCACGCTACGGCTACCTTTTCTAAGACTTTCAAGCTAGTTACATAAAAGAGGTCAGCCAGTTTTCTTAGCCTAACGTGAAGCAATCAACTAAACTATAGACACCAAATCAATAATCAACAACTATGTTTCATTAGATCTAAGCAAACACAAATAAACTTAAGCTAGCATGTTAAAGTGAAGAAAAGATAAACAAAAAATCAAACAATACACAGACATATTGAATGATTAAAAGGATCACTTATCTTCAATAAAACATGGATGAAAAAGGCTGAAAAATCCCTACAATAAGTCTGGAATTCGTTTAGGGTTTTGTACCAAAAGATGTCACACCTAATGAAAATAAAACGCAAACTGTATATATATATATATATATATATATATATATATATATATATATATATATATATATATATATATATATATATATATATATATATATTTACAATGCTGATGGCGTCAGGTTATGGGTGTTGACGCCGTCAGCCTGCCGTGATTAGGGTTTCGTCTTGTGCAAGTCGTCGTTCTGACACCGTCATGCCTTATACTCTGACGCCTCAGCTTCAGTCTGACGTCGTCCCTTTATAAACTTTCTGAGCTGTCTCTAGTAATCTTAAAACGTGACTCCTTACTCTAAAATATACCTGACGCCGTCAGGTGTAAATACTTGAATTGTTTCTGAAGCGACGTGTGTTAATTCTTCTAGCTCCAAATTAGCAAGTGATGGCGTCGCCAAGTAGAACGTGACGCTATCAGGTCTGCTTTTCTGGCGGGTTTTTCTCAACTTTGTCGTTTTCTTCATTTTATTGTCCAAATACGTCCAAAAAGCGCCGAATTCCATAATTCTCGTCCCAAGTACCTAAAATACAAAAAAGCGATTTAAGGCAATATTTGATCATATAAACATGATTTTGGGCTTAAATGACCCTTTAAAAAGGTATCAAATAAATCTTTATCACGAGAAATGTCATCAGTAACTCTAATGTAGATATGACATGCACATTATGGAACGAAACTCTCCTGCAGGTAAGTACGAATTGAAGCCAAGATGGATTAAAAATAATTTTGTGTAACTTTATTAGTATTTTATCTATAGGAACTATAACTGATAAGAACTTAAACGACGTTGTGTAATAATTTTATAGACAAAAATACACCGTTGGTCCCTAAACTTTCCACGAAACATCACAGGGTACCTTAACTTTTAAAAAATGTCGTGTGACGTCCAAAAAACTTGAGATTTTGAGGCCGATTGCGTCCCTTGGCCCGTAATAGGAACAACAACGTATTCTTGGTGACGGCAAAATCGTCATTCACTGTAGCGATCTAGTTTCTAGCCGTTGTACATTGTCCCGGTTCTGTATATTACTCTGAGTCAAAATTATTTTGTCACTCATCATCCTTTAATCTTTCCCCCAAAACCTTTCCTCCTTCAACATGGTACGCTGCTGGTGTGGTAAGCAAGCTATAACACGCACTTCATGGACATCGGCCAACCCAGGGCGTCGATTCTATGCTTGTCCTGATGAAGTAAGTGCGTTTTAAGATTGATTGTATTACCTTGCTTTCGCAAGTAGCAAAGTACATTTTAACAACGGTGGTTCATTAATGAAATGTTGTATTAATGATTAGGGGTCTTCTTGTCGGTGGATAGGATGGTATGATCCTAAAATGTGTGCTCGTTCAAGAATGATCATACCAGGCCTTTTGAGGGGGATAAATGAGCTCGAGGAAAGATTAGAAGTTGCTCAAGGTGATGTGTGGAAGTGGAAGATTTACCTGGTGCTCAGTTGGATATTGTTTTTGATTGTTTATGCACTTGGTTAAGTTTTTAGCTTTAAAGTATGATGGACGTGTTTTGTGTTTTGTGGAAAATATAATTACTTGTTAGGCCACCTTGGTAGTGTTAGAACTGTTGATCCCAGTTGAGCAAACGATCTTATAGAAGTTGACTTGAATTAACACTTAAGCAATAACTTAAGAAGAACTGTTTTAAACACTTTCAACACTTCAATATATTAATTATACGAGCACTCAACAATGCTAGGGTTTTACAACCTTGAAGTGAAACGAGAATAATAATAATACGTACATACTCTAACCCTAGGCACCTCCTTTTATAGGCCAAGGACTCCTATTAGGTTTACAATAACTTTTTACACAAGATAATATCTTCCTAATCGTATAAGATATACACACTATCTATTCCATAATTATCCATCCGTGTAAACAAGTCTATCTCTTAAGCAGCAGAGTCCCTTAGCAGTAGAATCAACTAGCAGTAGATTCTTCATGAGCAACAGATTCATTATACTAGCAGCAGATTCTCATCAGCAGCAGTTTGACACTTGGTTAAATTCTGAGCAGTAGAATCTTAAAACCCAAAAATCCTCCCCCAAACTTAATATTTACTTCTAAATGATTAAGTTTCTTCAAAGCTTGATTAAACACCAGGAGGATGCTTCCAAACATACTACTTCTTCTTAGATGACTGTTGACCAAGAATCTTCTTATATTTTGATAACAAGTCAAAAGCTTGATCATCAGTATCATAAGCCTTTTGTAGTTTAAGCTACCTAGTACCATTCATCATCTGATAAACAATTTCCAAGCAAGAAGCCAATGGATAATCCTTTTCAATCAACATATATAAAGTGTGTGGCCCAATGTATATACATGAACCCCAGAACTCTGAAAAAGCATCCATTTTCTGACTTTGTATCTTCTGATATTTGTCCATTCTGAGTCTTCTAAAGAAGGATTAAACATAAGTTTCAAAGCTCTCCACATAATATAGTCAGACATAGCTTCTTGATTGTTATAGGTTACTGCACCAAACTTTGTAGCACCATACTTTTCTTTGAACAACCTCCATAGGGTACATATATCCTCTCTATCAAAATAGTACAACATTTGTTGAAGTCTAAGAAATCTAGATGTCTTTCCATCAGATCTTTTGACATCATGAAATGTTCCAACAGTGTCTTCATATCCTGTTGTTACTTGAATAATTGGATATTTGATTCCCACTGGTTCAGTATCAACTACCTCATGTTCTTCCCTCTTAGCAACCATAGTTAGAACCTAAATTTGTTGCTTTAAATGCTCAGGAGGAATATGTTCATAATCATCCACATACTCATCATTCCCTTCATCTTCATATTCAAAATTGCTATGCACTGCTACATTATGCTTTTTCCTAGCAAAGGTTTCCTTTCTTATACTTTTTCTTTTTGTGCTTCTGCTAGAAGAAGTCTTTTCTTCTTCAATAACCTCTGTTGCTTTAAGCTCTGCTGCACTAACTTTCTCAGGTACCAACTTCTTGTTCATTTGAGCAAAATGTTCTTCATCTCTTGCACAACCCATAGGAAAGAAAGTATCCATTTCCTTTTTAACTTGTTGATACAAATTAGACACCTCTTGATCTGTTTTGTGTTTCAATTGTACCAGTTTCCAAACCTTCATGTTTTTAAGATATCTCTCATGTTCTCTTCTTTGTTGAAGTGGAGTTGGTCCTATGAGAATTTTCTTCTTCCTTCTTATATCAGCAACTTCTTTCTTTTTCCTTGTTGTGAATTCTTTCATCCAAGCTGCAACATCAAATTCTGGAACCTCTTGTTCTTCAATTTTCACTAACTTGGAGAATTCAATGTCAGCATCCATTCTTATTTTCTCATCTACCCATTCCTCATACCTCTTCATATCCTCAGCTTCCCTATCAGCCTTTTCTTTTTGTTGTTGTAGTAGTTGTTGCTCAACAATATCCTCTTTCTCTTGTTCTTTCCTTGCAACAGCTGAATCATGCTCAATTTGTAACTCTTTAGGCCAATACACAAAAGGAATCTGGGAGTAATCTATTTCATCATCATCAGAATCTAGCATAGGTTCTTCAGTAACCTTTCCCTTCCCTTTATCAGCAGCAGTAGATGATGAAATTGAACTTGTATGTCTTTTTGGAGCAGCAGGTTCTCTGATTACTACCCCCTTTACAGGTACTCTTGGTAATGGAGGTGGTATAATTGATGTTAATTGTTGTGGTTTTGGTTGACTTTGAGCAACAGGTTGTTGTGTTGGTTGAGGTTGTAATTTAGGTTGAACATATGTTGTCTTCTTGCTTAACAACACCATAGCCTCACCAGCAGCTTTGTCACTAGATCCAACAGTAGAACCTTGTGCATCAGCAGAATCGATATTCTCATTAGCAGCAGGATCAGCAGAATCCTGAGCAGCAGAGTTTTGTGCAGCAGCTGAGTCATTGGTCTTGGCAGCAGTTTCCATATCCTTAAAAATAGAATCACCTAAACTTTGCAAAGCTTCACCCATCAACCCTGTAGCCTTTACTAATCGCTCAGGCCCCAAAGTTTTGAGTTTTTCCACCACATTATCTTGAACATAAATCAACTCCTCCATCATAGCTTCATTACTCTGCTTGTCTGTAACCACAAAACTATCCATATCTTGAGGAATTTCAACCTCCATAGCATCATTCATTATAACCTCCACTGAAACCTTACCAGTATCCACATCCAACCCAGCATCATTTTTCACCACATTAGCCTCCCCTGAACCCATTTCTTCATTCTATTCTTCATTCCTCCCTTGTTTGGAAGCACCCTCTTCCAAATTGACAGAATGCTCAGGAGAACTGACAACTTGAGATGTGCCTACTTTCTTCAATCTTCTGAAGGAGGTTAAAGATCTTGATTTCTTTAAAGTCTTTATCTTTCTCTGCAACTGTGTAATCTTCTTAGCTTGTTCATTAGAAAGAGTTTGAAGACCAAGTATCTTATCCTCCAAAGTGTCACATTTAAGCTCCAGGTTGGTACAGGTAGCCATCAATTTCTTTAAAAGTTTCATACTAGTCTCATTACTTCGACCTGTGTGACCTGGTCTGAGAGGTGAATCATTGACATTGTCATTTTGTACATTATCATCCATCAATTCATTTGTCACGGATCTGTCCTCATCACTTCGGCCTGTGTAACCTAGTCCGAGAGGTGAATCTTGGGACTTAAACTCAGTATCAAACCTAGTTTGATCATATGAGCCCCCTGTATTTGCCATGTGGCTAGGGTTTCCATCATTAGATTCAGATTCATCCGAACCTTCCTCACTAAATGTTGCCTTGGTTTGGGTCTTACTTCTGTTATCACTGTCTTGCTCTGCTGCTAAGCTAGTAGCAGTAGTGACAGCCCTTGCCAACATGTCCTCTCCATCACCTAGGACAGCCTCATCTGGTACATCCATACTAACACTAGCCTGAGGTAGCTCAGTCTTCTTTTTGGCTTTCCTATGGGTGTAGAGTATTCTTGGTTATGTGACGGATGCAGTAAAATTGGGTGTGTGATGGGAATCAGTGGGAGTTCCTAATCCTTCACCCTGAGTATTTTGCACAATTTACACCATATAAGGTGTAAGTGATGTAAGTGTGCCAGAAAATCCTTTTCCATTTTTAAGTAAGAAAGTAAACATTTTAGGAACCAACTTAGGAGATTCATAAGTGGCTTTATGTGTTCTTACTTTTGAAATTTGGTTTTCCACAAAGAGTTGAATAAATCTTGGATAAAGTAAGTATAAACCAGACTCTTTGATACTTTTAGCCATCCCCTCCAAAATCATGTTTGAAAAATTAAATGGGTCTCATTTGCCAAAGCATAACATAGCAGATGCTATGGTAGCACTGAACTCATTCCACCCAGAAGTTTTGGAACTCAAACAATGAAGAAGATTATGAACCAAAAATTTATATTGAGAACAGAGAAGCCCTTTTTGAAATTTTAAACCAGAATGTTGGCCCTAATATCCCAAATCTTGTAAACCCTCAAAAATGGCAGTGTTAGCAAGACACTTAGTCTCCGTTTCATCATCAAAGAGAAGAAGTTCTCTTATAGAGGATTCAGTGACAAGTACTTGTTGACCATCTACCATGGCCTTGATATGTTTTTCCCCATTCCTAGTTTTGACTTTTACAGTAAGCCAAAACTGTTTAATGTAGGAAATGTATATAGTAGGATTCACAGTTAATGCATACCTAATGGAAGTAGCATTTAAGAACTTAACCATGTCTGTGAAGCCTTCAGGAACCATCGTTTCATCCAATAAAGCAACATTATTATGACTTTCTGCCCAGGTGCGTGTTGATTCCATGAATTAGAGTTTGGAGAATTGGGGATTTTTGACTTTGAGAATAATGGAGTGTTAGGGTTTGAGGAAACTTCAATTTGGGGCGCGTAAAAACTAATTGTGAGATCCAATTAGGTATTTAAACTTGTTTGAAGAAGTTACATAACCACCCTCACACTTTCAACCATAGCAGCAAAACCCTGTGTATCAGCAGAACCAGCAGCAGAGTATTATAACTAGCAGCAGAGTGTTTTTGCCAGCAGCAGAGTTGACTACCCCTAATATTTTCTTGGTCAAAAAGTCAAAAGTCAAACTTTCCAATGCTTTATCCAGTTTACCACAATTAAGACGAATCACCAACCACATATTAACTCTTCTCAATCAATATAAAAAGGGATCTAATCACTTCCAAATTCATCATTCATAAACCCTAATTTCTTCCAAAATTACCACGCAATCAAATCAAATCAAATCAAATCATAATCATCATGAAATACAACCCAGAAATAATCAACATCTCGTCTGACTCATCATCTGATGAATCTTGGGATTCCACTCCACTCCCACCTTATGTTTCACCCTTTCGTCCTCCCCGAAATGGACGCAGAACAAAGGAACAAGCCCGAAAAAGGAAACATGACCTTAATGTTTTCAAGGATCTATTGAACCTCTCTCAAACTCAAAGCACTTCAAAGGGGAAAAATGTGATGACCCCTAGGTCTTTTGATGAAGAGCAAATAGAGGATCTTGCCAAGAAGCATGATATTGGTATGTCAAGCAAGGCCCCCATTTCTGCTATGTCATCTGACTCTTCAAAGGATCCCAATCCTTGGATCCCTATCCAACCACCTCCTCGAGAACTCACATCACCATTCATCTGTACCTCATCAGATGAAGAAGAACCCCAAAACAATCCTCCTTCAGCTCCTGAGAGACCCCAAGCATCACGACCAAGACCACCAATAAGAACAAGAAGGTCAAATCCTCCTCTCCCAAAGTCAAGGGAAATAGTTATTGGACTACCCTGCCCTAGACAAGGGTAAAGGAAAATGACCCATGGAGTAGTTTGGTAGTAATCTTTTGATGTAGTCTTTTGATGTAATCATTCTCTTGTGTTGGAGAAAAACTTTTGTAATTGGCATCACTTTGAATGAATGAAATTTTACTGTTCTTGTTTCATTAGTCTCTTGTAAAAACAGCAACAATTTTCAATAAGAAGCAACAGAAACAACTTAAAAAACAGCACAATCACTTTACAAAGCTTTACAAAAACATAATGAGATAAGAGTTTCAAAGATTGATTATACCAATGTTTGCAATTAAAAATTGAAACCTCCCCACAACAAAATGTTTTGTGAGTAGATCAGCAACATTGTTATCAGTATGAATCTTAACAACTTGAATTAACTTCTTTTCATAACAGTCTCTTATAAAATGATGCCTTATCTCAATATGCTTTCTTTTAGAATGAAAAACAGTGTTTTTAATGATGCAAAGTGTACTGTTATTATCAATATGAATCTTGGTGTTCATGAAATTTTACCCATAGTCCAGTTGTTGATTTTGCATCCAAAGCACTTGACCATAGCAACTTGAAGCAGCCACATACTCAGCTTCAGTTGTAGAGTTTGCCACCATAGTTTGCTTCTTGCATTGCCATGACACCAACCTGTTTCCTAAACAAGTTTGAGGATGAGCAATGAGTACTTGTGCTACTTATATTAGTCATAATGGCGGGAAAAAGGATTAGACGTCTGCTGGGAAGTACTCAGAGAGAGAGAAAAATGCGACTAGATAAAAAGACAAGAATACCCTCCAAAGTAAACATGTAACGGGGTTTTGGGAACTATAACGAGACGTTGTTGTTCCTATTACGGGTTGAGGGATGCAATCAGCCTCAAAATCCCAAGTTTTGGACGCCACACGACGTTTTTTAAAAGTTAAGGTGCCCTGTGATATTTCGTGAAAAGTTTAGGGACCAAGGTGTATTTTTGTCAATTTTATATGTATCTTATCTAAAGATTAAATAAAGGGGGAAAGGGGGGGGGGGGGGGGGGGGGGGTAGGTTCATTCGCTTTTTTTCATTTCACGTTCATTTATGCATAATCAAAATGAAATATGATAAATCGTCACCGAAAATAAACACGCACTTTCGAATTTGCAATTCATTTGTTATAAAAAGCTAATAAACAGTGTCGTATACAGATACTTCGCAACAATGCGTGGGCTGAAATCTTTATTCTACACATTTGTTCAAGTCTTTCTAGAATTAGTCGTTTTATTTTTAAATCTGGGTATAACCGTTTATATCTTACTTCTCTTATATCTCGTTTTGACTGGGATCAAGTATTATTGCGGTAAGATTTCGTCCTGTAGGAGATAAGATCAATAATTAATTGCTATGAATATCAAAAAAAAAAAAAAAAAAAAGAAAAAAAAAGAAAGAAAAAAGAAAAAAAATTTCCTTCTAAAATCACATCTATAAATCTCCACCCTTTCCACTTATCACATTTACACTTTACACCCCTCCTCCCAAATCTGAGGCCACACATTTTCATCTTCTTTATAAAAAACATTAACTTCCAACTCATCTCTCACCCACACAAAAACACACACACACACCATCTTTAAAACACTCACTTCCAAAATTAGCATCAATTTTATAAAATTTTTTAACTAAAATTTTATAAATTTATAATTAACGAATGACGGAAATTGGAGCGTATAAATGGCGGATAATGCGATTTGTGATGTCGTTGGTGATGATGTCAGCTTCGATTTACGTTTCTGCAGAACGAAATGTGACAGTAATTGATGAGGTGGAAGATGAATCGAATATGAATTATATTGTGAAGTTGGTGAATTATTTGTTTCAAACTGATGGATCCGGTTATCATCATACTTGGCCTGTAAGTTTTTTAGTTTTTATAAAACTTTAATGATCTGTTTATGTTTTTGATATTAGTTATAAGGTTGCAAGTTTCAAAATAAGCTTAAACAAACACCTGTAAAAAGTTGATGGTTGTAATAATTTTGGATAATGCAAAGTGGGTTAGTGGTCTTTTTTAGAAGTTTTGAGAAGGTAAGGATAAAAAGGTGAATCTTTTTTTTTTCAAGTGTGAAAAATGAATTTGTAAAGCTGATCTTTGTAAACCTCTTTAGAAAAGCTGTGATTTTTGTTGGGCTATCCAAAAAGGTAGTGGACGTGGGATTAGTCGGCTCGCAAAATCGAGTAGAAACCATGTAAACAAAAAAAAAAAAAAAAAGGCTGTGAATTAGTCCGAAAGAATAATTCTCAATTTTTGTGAGACTGAAATATTGATAATCTGATTTACAAATTCAGTCAAATAGAAGTCGTGGTGTTGGTTGCGGATCGAGATCTTCTCAAGTTCATATAAACATTACCGGTCATGTTGTCTCACAATAAAAAAGAAAACTGGGTCCTCAGTAGGCCCCACTGTTTTGTTTGTGATAGAACATTACCGGTCATGTTCATATAAACACGAATCTGATTTACAAATTTATAAATTCAGTCAAATAAAAGTCGTGGTTTCGTACATAAGTTATACTAAATTTATTGACTTTTAATGATAATTCGGATGCGTGCATAAATAAAACTCGTGGATGTGTATTTTAAATCATAAAAAGTCACTAAAGATCTAAAAAGTTCCTTAATCTATCTTTAAGTGTGGTATAATAATTGTTTTTAAGATGATTTACAACAGTGGATCAATAGTGTATGTTGTGATTAAGAATCAAATCAACGAGTGGGGACAGTATTATGCTCTTTAAGCTATATTTTAATAAGTGTGACATGAACAAATTGTCTTTCTGGTATGAATCATGTTTTTCTGTTTATGTGGGCTGTATCTTAGATTCTTATTGTCCTATTTTAATATGGATTTACAATGATTCCAAATGATATATTCACACTTTATTTCGTCTCTTATTTTGGTTTTGTGATATGCATATGTGTAACATTTTATTAAACAAATGTGCAAGTTGTCCAGCTAATGTCATAGCATTTTGCTTCCATAGTTGGTTAACAACGATACCATTACTTAACATAAATTATTAAGATTCCTAAAAGTAACCTTAAAGATTAAAAAATGGTATGTAAACCAAAAGAATGTAAGGGGCCGTTTAGTTGGTGAAAAATTTCTTAATTTTTCCATCTCTAAATTCCTGGAGAAAGGGATGGTTTTTCCTCTAGAGAAGAGTTAAGAATTTTGAAAACGCGTTTAGTTGGAGTTATATTTTTCTTTTTTTTAAATGATAAGAAGATTACCTCAAATTGCGACGGTAGCGACGACGGCGGGTGGTGGTGGCGACGGTCGGCGGTGAAGGATGACACGAGAGATTAGGGGTAGAATGGTGTATGTGTTTTTTTTGGAGTTGAGAAAAAAAAATGATAAAGAAAAAAGTGAGAATGGTAGAATGGGCTTTTCAATTTCTTAGTTAAAATTTTAAAAATGAGAATTTCATTTTTTTAAAAATTGTTGGAAAAAAGTGCGACTAAACGCTTTTTCAGTTTTTTCATTTTCTTATAAAAAATTTCTTGAAAAAATGGAGAATTTCTCATCAACTAAACGCACCCTAATATTCCTTCATTTTCTAAAAAATATCTTATGTATTCATTTTGCGAGTGGAAATTTAGTGAAAAGAGTTTCAAGCTAAAACTAAATGTTTGTTCATTTATTAGCACCAACGACACATAACTCTAGTGGCGAGGCAATGAGGCATTTGTGGGAAGTTGGCCCCATCCATTGCTCAACATAGCAATTCTTCACATGGTCGTCATCATTATAAATTATATACTGCTGGTTCTGCACCATATTTCCCTTTCGTCATTAATTCATGATTAAAGCATATCTAAATGCAGTTGACAAATTGACATATACTTCTCTTTAATATGAACTGTTTGTGCTTGTTGTTTGAGGGAGGGATTTAACAAAAGTTTATTGATTTTTAATGGATGACGGCTGGCTTAGACATTATTTGCATAGAATAAAAATGGTCAATTACAGTGATTATTTAAGTAATGGATTTAGACAAAGGAACGTTTAATAGTTACAGAATGTAATTTTGATGTGAAAAAAAAAATAATGTGATTCACAGGAAATGGAATTTGGGTGGAAAATCGTTCTTGGTAGCTTTATCGGATTTTGTGGAGCAGCATTCGGGAGTGTAGGCGGAGTAGGAGGTGGGGGTATATTTGTGCCAATGCTTACCCTCATTATTGGTTTTGATCCTAAATCCGCTACTGCGATATCAAAGTGTAAGATATAAACCTATCCAACACATTTCAGTTCATATATTTATATGAATTCACATCATTTATTTATAGTTTTGTCATTTAATCTCCAGGTATGATCATGGGTGCAGCAGCCTCGACTGTTTACTACAATCTTAAGTTAAGACATCCAACACTTGATATGCCCATCATCGACTATGATTTGGCATTGCTTATCCAACCTATGCTAATGTTAGGAATTAGTATTGGAGTTGCGTTTAATGTCATTTTTGCCGATTGGATGGTCACAGTCCTGTTAATTATTCTTTTCATAGGTATTGTTATGCTTTTATGCAATTGTATATCTTTATTCTCCCTTTTGGGGTTGTATGCTAATAATACCTTTAAATGTACAATTGTTATAATGCAGGCACATCAACTAAAGCCTTTTGTCGAGGTGTTGAAACATGGAAAAAAGAGACAATGATGAAAAAGGTATTGCACGATTTCATTTTGTTGTTTTATGGTATATGAATGCTTAGTATTAAACAACAATAGATGCCTAGGTTTAATAAAGGGAGGCTTGATTCAATCTGTTTCATTTTGAGCATGATTCTATTATTGTATTTCAGGAAGCTGCTAAGCGCTTGGAGGGCAATGGTATGTTTATTCGGCTCTCCTTTCATTTCAGCCAATTCTTATGTGTCTTATTCTTAATCTCGGTACTAAACTTCAATATTATTAATTTTATTATATGAATCATAGGTGGTGCTGAGACAGAGTACAAGATGCTTCCTGGAGGTCCCAGCAATGGAACCACAACGAAACCCGAACGAGCATTAAAAGAAGAGGTGAGATGGACAGATTTTATGTTTGATATGATTAGGACCATTATATTTAATATATTAACGTTTCAGTATATTTGTTTAATATATGAACATTCCAGGTCACTATTCTCGAGAATGTATGTTGGAAAGAACTAGGGCTTCTTGTCTTTGTTTGGATTGCATTTCTTGGTTTGCAGATCGCAAAGGTAATTTATAGCAGAACTTTTCGCAGTATAGTCATCTCACATATATTATAAGTTTCTCATAGCTTTATTATTCTATAAAGTATAGACTAACGAACTGTATATGTTGGTGACAGAATTATACTACGAATTGTTCGGTATTGTATTGGGTGCTCAACTTATTACAGGTATATTCATAAACACAAGCATATGTGCATCACAACTTTATGGATAACACACTAAATAATGTGTTAATAATTTTGTAACCCTCAAACTTTGACTCAATCTACGGTTTAAACCCTAAACTTTTCATCGAAATGGTTGTTCCTTAATTTTTTAAATTTTTGTTTAACCAATTAACTTTCATTATTTAAACAATTAAACCCCAAGCTAGTTAGCTTGGTTGTTTCTTTCCTTTCTCTAACCCCTAAACCTTTTTTCTGGTACACGCAAAAGTAAAGAAAAAGAGTTTAAGGGTTACTTAAGCCGTATATAGACTGAAAGTCTGAGGGTTAAACCATTATTAATCTCTAAATGAATTTAGTATCGTATCAATTACATCATCTACAATGTGTACTTATCTTGTAGGTTCCAATTTCTTTTGGGGTATCGGGTTATGAGGCAGTTTGTCTATATAATGGAAGTAGAAATATATCATCTAAGGGAGAATCATCAGCTACACTTACTGTAGGACAATTGGTTTTGTATTGCTCTTGTGGTATTCTTGCTGGTTTGGTGGGAGGGTTACTTGGTTTAGGTGGCGGTTTTATTATGGGCCCACTCTTTTTGGAGCTTGGAGTACCTCCCCAGGTCAGTTTTTTTTAAATATAACATTTTACTATCAAGCATCAAACTTGAAATAACAATTTAAATAATAAAGTAGAATATGTCAGCAACATTTTTTTTTTATCCTATTGAAATTAATGGAACCGGCAGTGTACGTACTCAAAAATATTTTACAGATACTACTTGAAAACTTCGCGGAATACAAATTCGTAAATAACTTTTCTTTATATGGTGTAGGTTTCAAGTGCCACAGCTACGTTTGCAATGACATTCTCGTCATCTATGTCTGTTGTAGAATATTACCTACTAAAGCGTTTCCCAGTTCCTTATGGTGAGTGCACTCTTTATTCATTAATGTAGAGGTGGCAGTTTTGACTTTAAAAATGAGTGATTTGGGTTGTAATTTGTACTATGGGTAAACTTATGCAACATAGTTAAAATGAGACGGAGCAAAAGACCAAAGTGTATTTTAATGCTTACAAATTGGGGGGAAAAAAGATTTAATATTGTTTCTGTTCATATATAATTCATTAACTACATATATAGTTCAAGGAAAAAAGAACAGAAATTGTTGGTGGGTCAGCCAAACCCATGTTGACCCATCTCTGTTCACCATTACTCAGCCTACCTGCCTGACCCATATTGCTGTCATTAAGTGAAAAGTTTGACTATTGTATCTGTGAGCAAGAAAAACAAAAGTGATCCTGGGTCTCATTTGCTAAATGTGAGTAGCTATGAATTTGAGACCCAGAAACACAAATAACTGAATGTAACCAGAATCTATGTAACTAAATATTTCTTTTTATTTTGGCAGCTGTTTACTTTCTAATTGTGGCAACAATTGCTGCTTTTATTGGGCAACATGTGGTGAGAAAGATTATCATGATACTAGGACGGGCATCTCTAATCATATTCATCCTCGCATTCACTATATTTGTTAGTGCAATATCACTAGGTCAGTATCTTGGTTTCCGTTAGTCAAATATATTTATAGGAAACGATAATACTTGTTTGTAGGGGTGTGCAAAACCGCCCGAGTCCCGACAACCGACCTGATCCCAACATAAATCGATGGTCCCGAAACCGAAATAGCTTCTCGGGTCGGGAGTCGTAATGGATTTTTAGCATTTTCGGGATTCGGGACGGGCAAAAAACCGACAAAATACAAGCAAAAACCAACTACTTTCGGGACGGGTCGGGATCGGGATGGGACGGGCCAAAAAATCGACTACTTTCGGGTCGGTATTCGGTTTATGATTTAGGTGACTTTCGGGATCGGGATTAGTCGGGTCGGGTCGGGATCCGGCCCGATGCTCAGCCCTACTTGTTTGGCCCCTATACTATTGAACAAAAATATTAGTGGTCACTACCAATCAATACCATTGTTTTTAAATCTTAGGATTATCAAATGTTTTCCTAACATGTAGATCTTGTGGTGAGTTTGATGGCAAAAGTGGTTAAAACAATAAATAATCTAGTAGCGTAATGACCATACTTTTTTTTTTTTTTTTTTTTTTTTCTGCATTCTTTACGGATCCCAACCAAGTTCATGTTTAACAGGTGGAGTTGGAATTTCCAACATGATCACGAAAATCCAGAATCACGAGTACATGGGATTTGAGAACCTTTGCAAGTACGGGGCCTAAATATAGGTAAAACATTTTTACAAACTAGAATTAGTCGAGTTGTATCCTACGGTGACTTGTCTCTAGTTCTGTGAAAGCTATACATTGAGTTATTTCATTTATGCAAAATCCAGTTTAGATTCAAAGGCATTGGAATCATGCTCCTGAGGCCACATCCAATCAGATAGTCACTGATTTATTATGGCCTGTGGAATACCGGTCTTGAAGTTGGCTTCTGGAATTCAATGTTAATTCATGGATGATTGTTGCATTTATTAGATTGCTTGCTTAATTAAATGAAATATTTGTTTCGTTGAAACTGTTTTGTGGTTCTGTTTATACATTCCTTTGTAAATTTAGTACCTGTTTTAAGCTGCTTCTGTTGTTCCTTTAAAGTAATTACAACTTATTAAGCCAAGTTAAATCACTCTCAATGTTAATATGATGTTTGTTTAAAGACTTAAAGCAATAATACGTAAACAAGTTAAACAAAGTATACAACAAAGTTTTTCGAACCAAATCAACTGAAAGGAGGAGTAAGAGCAACTCACCAGAAAGCAACCGCATACAACCAAAACAACTCCCACTCGGAAGAAACATGTCGAAATGGTACCAGCGTTACTTAATAATAGAAGGATTTGGCATAAATATGTAAAACTGTCCCTCCTAAAAAGATTATTAAAGAATAAATGGGTAATAGTTAGGAGAGGTGAGCCAGCGGCGAGCATAAGCAAGGTATTGTGATCGAATACCACTAGACAGAATTTCTTAATATGAGAGCGCCATTTTAAAGAACTTTTAAATTCTTATTTGACTGAGTCAAAGAATTTACTATGATTGTTTGCGGAATAAAAATCAAAGTTGAATGACAAAGTTTAGTAATCTCCTCACTATCTTAAGCACAAACCAAAGTTGTGTGTTCAAGTAACAACTATGTTAACCTCTGAAAAGATGTTTAGGTATTTAGTTCTTGCAAAAGTAATTGCTCTCGTAAATGTTTAACACATTAATATACGAGGTAAGCATTTACTCATTTAAAACATTATTTTATATAGACAATAGAGGTGGATACCCGTGGGGTAATAGTGACGTGTCAAACATTTAATTAGGAAGGTATAGAGTTACCTTACGCATTTAATGATTCTATTCTTAGAACAAGTCCAACTTTACTTTAGGTTACAGTGTTGACCATTGGTTTCCCTTTCTGTACCAACTCTTGTATTTTATTGACTTTCTATGATAAATAGCTTTCACTTATCAATTCAATAAAGTTCTCGCCTATTTGTTTAAGAGACTTACATATTTTTCATTAGATATCTAAGTTCAGGATGTTTTTGTTGTTGAGGAGATTCAGTGAGTTATTGTTATCATCACTTATTAGAGAACTAGGTTTGTGGATCAAACTTAATGGACTGAGACCATAATTAGGCTTTCAATTAACCTAGTTCTCTAATATCACTCTTTATCTTGGTTAAGAGACTTCACTTGCTAAGTACTGTCTCAAGAAGTGGCTGAGACTTTTTTTAGTGACTCCATGAATGTTTTGTCATTCAAGGACTACGTTTACACTTTCGTTAATTTCTATTCAAATCTAGTTGTGGGTCATTGGGCACCGAATAGGCCCTAACAACTCCAATTTTGTAATTGAAAATTTGCGGGTTTTCTCTATTCAATAAAATCATTCGATCTGGATAATGAAATCAAAAGCAGAATCTGAAATAAAGTTAGATCTATATTGAAAGTTAGTTGCAATGTTTAATAGCACACATATACCTATGTTGGAAAACTTATTTCCTTGCAAAAGAGAATGTTGAACCTTTGTATACTTTTCATTCAAAACCTTGACAATTTTAACTGGAATAATTCATAAAATAGTTGTTTTACATATGCTTTAACATAACTAACATAAATTAAAAAATGCCTGTTGAACTTTATATACTTTTCAATCGATTTGCTGCCGTTGAATCTGATAGCAGAATCAAAAATATGGAAGTTGATTCTCAAATGAAGTGGAACCTATTACAAGGGTTATTAGATAGCCTCTATATCAGTCTATCGTGGAGAGTTTAGTCTTGAAGAAATCTGGAATAATCATAACACTGTAAAATTATTTGTGGAAAAAAATATGATTGTGAATTTGCAACTCAAATTGATTTTAAGGGATTAGTTTTCATTATGTCTATCACTGATAAGCCGATTATGCTTTTGGATCAAGTGCAACTGTAGCTTTTCAATTGCATGTTGTGCAAAGGTTGTGTTTGTAACTTAGAAACACGACCAATCTGGTCAAAACGGACCAAGTTTGGTTGTAGCTTTATGTGTGACATAGTTGTCATGTATATAAGCTTTAAGACTGATGATCATTTGCAATGAGATACACCTAATGGATCTTTGGACAGTGCATCCTGTTGTCATACAGGCTTATTGTACTGCTTATTCTAATTTGAAGGATTCTACTTTCTAGAGGTTGTACATTTGCGAAATACTCTCTCTGTTTTTGTTTTTTAATTTTTCTTGATCTTCATGATTCTATCTCCAGATCAGTACAATAGTTCCCTTGGTGTCACTAAATATATGCATTGTGAATTTTTATTGTGAAAATGCAGCAAGTTGGTCTTCATAAGGTTAGTGTTGCTCTTCCTAGGGATGGAACTAGAACACAATTTGACCAGGTGCATTTACGAAAGATTATACAAAACGAGGAACACAATTTTTTTTGGACCAAGTGCATTTAAAAAAAAAAAAAAAAGAGTTTTTTTTTACAAAAATTAACACTACGTCGCAAAATTCCATGGGTGTCCAGGGACCCACCCTGGTTCCGTCCCTGCTCTTCCCATCTTTGCAAGGAACACATTTCATTTGCGTCATGAAATATGCATAAACCCTTGGTAGAATCTCACTTTTTTTTGTTTGAGAAACAATGTGCACTGTAAACTAACTATGCTGAACTTTTAAATTTTTGTCTGATCCTTCAAATTTGGATGAACTTTTTTCCCCATATAATATACCAACTTTAACTTGACAGGAAATATGTGAATACTAGTCAATGGTCTAAAAATCTTTAGTCGTAACAAAATAGTTGTCTGTAGATCTTGATCAGAATACGATATGCTTTTGATTATTTTCAATTAGGATTTATCTATTGTGACAAGTGCGTATTAGACACATCTTTAGACACAAGTTTAGATACAGTTATCATTGCTCGATGTAAACATTAAATCATTGACACGAAATGGCGATGACACACAAGGTGTTAATAGTATACTAACTCATTGTATCCGTTTGAATAATAAAAATCAAAATTTCTATATCCAATAAAAAAAAAATCCATTGTTTGTTGATTTATCATACATGACCGTTTTTTCTAGTTATTTTTATTCCGCGTGCGTGTATCTCAATGACATTTTTTAATCTCAAGTTGGATTGAAGTAGAAGCTTGTTGGTTTATAATACTCATATTTAAAGTCAACATATTAAGATGGCTACATCAGGTTTTTGAAAAATAACAAATATCTAAGATATGCCAGTTAGTATATATGTAGGTGCTTGGCACATAAGGATATACTCCGTAAACAATAACAAAAGAAACTGTCATATAGCTAGTTATAGAAAGTCTCATATTAGCTGATTGATCAGGTTTTTGGAATTGAGGAACTAAATGAAGGTAGATACAAGGTTTATTATTTTTATGGTTATAGGAAAAAGAAAAAATAAAATAAAAATGTGACGTACGTAGTTTTAGCAGCTCATTGACTGGTATTAACACAATTCATAATATAATCTGTCTGTTCACTGATATGAAAAGTTTAATATTATTCCCTAATAAGAGACCACACCATTTAAATTCCCCCACAGTTCTCTTTTATTGTTCACTCACACACTCACGAAACGCACATCAACTTGTACAAGAACTAGCTTGTTTGTGTAAAATCTATAAATCTTAGATGGAACTCAGAGTGCATAAATATAAATTTTTGAGATTGGTGGCGATGCTGCTGATGAATGTTATGTTAGCTGCAATGTTTGCTTCAGCGGAAAAAAGTGTGGTGATAGAAGACATGGCTGCAGTTGCTGAAGTTGATGAAACCAAATTCGGGTATATTGTGAAGTTGGCAAGCAAACTGTTTGAAATGAATGGGTTGGAGTACCATCATGTTTGGCCTGTAAGTATTTATTCGTTATGATATTTGGAATCATCAGTATGCAGGTTTCAGAACATATAATTTTACTTATAGCTTTGCTTTGGAATTTAATAAATGATTTTGATCACCTCACACGAGGTAGAGTGATTTAGTGACGTAAATCATTTTCTGGCGTCTTTTAGAATTGAAAAAAACATTATGCTACTTTTAGTTCATTTGAAATGAACCCATCTGAAGGTAGATGAATAAATGTGGCTTGAGTTTAATGACAATTCTGAAGCAGTGGTATCAAATTTGGCATGTTTTCTTTTTACATTACTGAATCGGGTCAACCTCCGGCCACATGCAATTATGGTTTTCAACTTTTCATTAAGGTTAATTAAAGTCTATTAACATTTGCATTGACTTTTTTGCGGGTTATCATGTTCTGTTTTGTGGGATTTATTTTGTGTTCAATCTAAAATATGAAGACAAAAATCACCAAACAGAAGGTGAACCTAGAATGGAGGTTCATAATATAATACTGTACTGTTCCTTTTAAAGAGCGTTACTTGGAGCGCTTCTAAAAAGAGAGGTTTTGCTACCATGGTCTGCAAACATTGGTAGTATCAAATACTCACTATACAATATTATGATTCTTAATAATAGTATTATGTATGCATTAAGTAAGAAAAATGTTTTTTTAACCAAGAGAATGTAATATTTCTATCTGTACCTCATTGTCCTTTGGTCATGATCATATAGTATTGTAACTTGTATGCATTTGACAAATTGACTAATAGTTTATTTAACTTATACAAAGTCAACTGATTTGCAAATGCCGCATGAGGGAGGTAGCTACCTAAGATTTAATCGATTTCTTTATAGATAGTGGTTAATAATAATGATATATTTACATACATAATTACGTATATGCTGCATCAATCTCTTTTATGTATTAGAGAATCAGGTCATCAAGCTTAAAAGTATGAGGATAATATTCTTAGAATACATACATAGAAGAATGCATAAACGAAGACAATGCATTTTTAGTTTATTTCTGAATAAAATGAACTGTTAATAATACCAGAATGAAAATTTATGTGAAATTATATCATGTCATTCACAGGATATGGAATTTGGGTGGAAAATATTTCTTGGTAGCTTGATCACATGCTGTGGAGCGATATTTGGAAGTGTTGGTGGAGTTGGGGGTGGTGGTATATTTGTGCCAATGCTTACCCTCGTCATTGGATTTGACCCCAAATCCGCTACCGCCATTTCAAAATGTAATACATTAGCATATCCTATACATGAAAAAATATATATCTAAATCATTACAATATAAACATATTAAATGATTTTGATTTCTTCTCAAGGTATGATAATGGGTGTAGCAGCAGCGACTGTTTTCTACAATCTTAAGCTAAGGCATCCAACACTTGATATGCCCCTCATTGACTATGACTTGGCTCTTCTTATCCAACCAATGCTCATGCTAGGAATTAGTACCGGAGTTGCTCTTAATGTCATTTTTGCCGATTGGATGGTCACAGTTCTTTTAATTATACTGTTCATAGGTATTCTTATGTTTCTATCATTCTGTGATTGCCAAAACTGTTGCAAATCTTATGAAATGTTACATCTATAGGAACATCAACCAAGTCCTTCCGTAGAGGTGTTGATACATGGAGAAAGGAAACAATCAAGAAAAAGGTAATAAACAATTTAATTTGTATAGTATGGCATTTGGAAGCAAAGTAATAAGCACCAATATGCTAATACATGGTTCTTCAAAGTATCAATTTTATTTATGTGTTTTTTTCTTTTTCTTTTCAGGAGGATGCTAAGCACGTTGAAAGCGATGGTAGTTCATTTGGCTCTCATTTAATTTTATGCAGCACAGAAAAGATATACTAATTACAAGCTTGTTGTGTCTTTCCTTTTGTTGCAAAATTTCACTATTGTTACATCTACTATTTCAGGAGATGTTGACGAGGCAGAGTACAAGCTTCTTCCTGGTGGTCCAGGCAACGGAACCAAAACTGAACTCGAGAAATCATTTAAAAAAGAAGTGAGAACACTACCAAAAATTCCCTCTTCCATTAGTCTTCTTTCTTTCTTTTTTTTCTTTTTCTTTTTTCTTTTTTTTTTTTTTTTCTTCCCCTTCTAAGAACTTGTTTAATATAAGAACATCTCAGGTCTCTATCTGCCATAATGTTTGTTGGAAAGAAGTTGGGCTTCTCGTCTTTGTTTGGTTTTCATTCCTTGGTCTGCAGATTGCCAAGGTATTTTAATACTAGCATATTTTTTCGTTATATTCTACAGTTCTCTAGCTTTTAATGTTTCCATGAACTAACACTTGGGATATGTTGGTTACAGAATTATACAACTACTTGTTCAACATGGTACTGGGTGCTGAACTTGTTGCAGGTTTCATTCTCAATCTACTTATGTGCTCATATAGGTATAAGTTTCGTCGTGTTTATATATAATATTTATAAGATTAATGTAATTTACAGGTTCCAATTTCTTTGGGGGTATCTGGGTACGAGGCAGTTGGACTATATAAGGGAACTAGAACTATATCATCCAAGGGACATGCGGTCACAAACCTTGGCGTAGGACAATTGGTTTTTTATTTTGTGCTCGGGTTTTCATCTGGTATGGTTGGAGGCTTACTTGGTATCGGTGGCGGTTTGATTATGGGCCCACTCTTTTTGGAGCTTGGAATACCTCCTCAGGCGAGTGTTTGTTTTTTCTAGTTTACTACTATCCAAAAGTATCACCAGACTTTCTATAATGGTTCAAGTGGTGAATATACATTTTTATGTCATATATTGGTAATTAGTTTGTTACACTATAATTACCAAACAAGACAGATAAATAACCTTTACTTACCAGGTTGGGACATAATAGGTATTATTACCAAACTAGACCATCTCAGAAACTACACTGCTCTCTATGGAAAGCAGGAAATGGTGTTCTACAGAAATAGTACTATTTTTGAAAGCTTAATGGAAATTAGATTTGTTCAAAGTTTTCTTGAAAATGTTGTGTAGGTTTCAAGTGCCACAGCAACATTTGCAATGATGTTTTCATCCTCTATGTCAGCTGTTGAATATTACCTTCTAAAGCGTTTTCCAGTTTCTTACGGTACGTGCATTCTACATTCATTTATTCAATCTGAGTTCGCCATGATTCAATGATTTTGAATTCTAAGTTGCGTTTGCCTGAGAGAATAATGACTGGTTGGGAACACGTCAAGATGTCTAATTCCTTTTTACTTGTCAAAATGTGCCGGTTGGGTTGATCTGAAACACTTTTTGTATATTTTATATCGATAGTTGGCGTGTATTAAATATTACGTAAAAACACAAATTTGGTTTTAAAAAAATATTACTTAAAATGATTTAGGAAGTTTTATGCACATTAAAAACTCACTGTTGAGCGACTTTTGGCCCGGTTGACTATCTTTTTTTTTTTTTTTTTTTTTTTTTTTTTTTACCAATTTGACCCGTTAGAGATAAAACATAGTCTAAATTGACCCTTTCATAAGCTATTGGTTCAAAATTGCAACATCTAAAAAACAGGAGTCCTTTTTAAACGTGTTCATTAACTCTTTCTATATTTTGCAGCCCTTTACTTTCTTATCGTGGCAACAGTTGCTACTATCTTTGGGCAAAAAGTTGTGAGAAAGCGAATTATGAGACTAGAGCGAGTGTCAATAATCATATTCATCCTCGCCTTCACTGTATTTATTAGTGCAATCTCTTTAGGTGAGCATCTTGGTATAATTTTCGGAAAATATTAATTTTGTCCCCATGCTATTGAACAACACATATGTCAATTTAGTACAGAAATTTACTGTTATGGCTACTACCATTCTAATAGTTACACTTACAATATTATATATGATTTTGATAGGTGGAGTTGGAATTTCAAACATGATCTGGAAAATTGAGCATCATGAATACATGGGATTCGAGAACTTATGTGAGTACAAGCTCGAAAATTAGATAAATTATTTATCCAAACCCAAATTGGTTAACTTGTTGACTTTTGGCCCACGGCGAAGTTGGCTTCGAATGATTTGATTTGATTTGATGATGATTGTGGCATTTTGTTAGATACTTGCTTTTATGCAGTTGTACACTCATTTGTAATGAAAAGTTTGTTTCATTGAAACCGTTTTGTGATTTTGTATAGATGTTTGTTGGTATGTAAGCACTTGTTTTAAGCTGCTTTCGATTATGTTATTGGAATAAGACAATGGCAAAGTTTGCAGGTTCTATGATTGGAACTATTGTTTAGCCATTGCATATTTAAACCGCATCGGGTATTATCTAAACCCCTATCTAAGGGTGTGACTGCCATTATTAAAAGTAAATCCTACGTACCAAACTGATAATATTACTATGATTCAATTCCATTGAACTAAAAGTAGCCTCCCAAACGCACCCTTAACTAGTTAATTAATATCAGCATTAATTTTTGTATTTCAAAAATATTCAAAAAATAATTTGAATTAAGAAAAATATGTTAAAAATATACAAAAAGAAAATTTAACTTATAAAATTCGAAAATATTCAAAAATATTATTGAGAGATATTTTTCACAGAAAATTACTTTTGAAAATATGTAAAGAAAAATTTATGTAAAAAAATTCAAAAACTTGAATTATGGTAAAGGATTTTCAGTTTTCTTTACAAAAATGTCTGTTAAAAAAATGTTAAATTTATTTTAAAAAATATATATTTTGAAAATGATTTATTTGTCAAAAAAATAACAAATTTTAAAAATAAAATTGTCAAAATATATTCATTTTTTTTATAAATATTGTTGCCTTATAGAAAAAAAAATTGTAAAAAGAAATTCAAAATATAATTGAATTAAGAAAATTATATTATGAAAATTAATTTTCTGTCAAAAATATTAAAAAAAAAATTATGTTAAAAGTTATTCCAAAAATTTCAATTTTTTTTTTTGTAAAAAATTTATGTCAAAAATAATTTTGCGTTTTATGTTAAAATTTTACAAAAATATACACATTTTTTTTAATATTTTTTGACAAACTTTTTTTTTGTAAGGTTTCTTAATTCAAATTATTTTTTGAATAATTTTTAATTAATACTAATATTAATTAAATAATGACATAAATAATAAAAAAATTCAGAGACTAAATTCGTAATATCTCAGAAACCACAGTGACAGTACTTTTAAATATAAGAGGGTATTTATGTTATTTCAAAATAGCAGAAAAAGTAGTCAAAAGACCAACCCATAATGGGTCACAACCACAAGGAGAAGATCCATTATGAAAAACTAGAACGGTACCTGCGCAATGCGGCGGCGGGTACCGCGTGATTATATTTTGCGTTATTTGGTTACACGTTTAGTTATCTTCATGCTTTATAAGTAGAGATATTAGAGATGGTTAAGCCAAATAATTTTATTTTGAACAAAAAACAGCTTCCTAACAAACTTCCTAACCAACTTGCTTCCTAACAAATTAATTTGGAAATCTTTTCCTAATAAGCAAGAAAAAAATATGAATTTTAAGCTTTTATAATTATAAAATGATATAAGATCATTTGAGTACCAAACTTTTTTTGTATACCAAGGGACTAATCTTCACCCTCCATCTTCCCTCAATCTTTATTTGATCTAATGGATGAGATTAATTACAACAATTTAAAAAACTCACTTTCATCATTTTTTTTTTCAAATATTAATATCTTTTAGGCATAATTACATGTATATCCTTGAAAATTTCAAAAATTACATATATATCATTTTTACTAGTTTTTAATGCATAAAGTATAATGCTTTTAATGCATCAAAAGGATATATGTGTAATTTTTGAAATTTCCAATGATATATATGTAAATGCTAACCGTTAAGCGAAAAAAATATACCGTTACGACGAGCATTTAATTATCTTTCTATAGATAGACACTTTGATATATTTTCGACAATTTTTTTTCTTCGTTTTTTTCACGTTTTTTTTCGTGGCCGAAAAAATCATATATGATATTGCATATCATATATGATACGTAATATCATATATGATATGTAATATCATATATGATATAGCATATATGATTTTTTTCGGCCACGAAAAAAAACTTGAAAAAAAATATTTTTTTTTTGTCGAAAGTATATCAAAGTGTCCGTCTATAGAAAGATAATTAAATGCTTGTTGCGATGGTGTAATTTTTTTCGCTTAACGATTTACGGTTTAAGAGCTATTTAAATTATAAAAAATTGGTGAAATATTAAAATGCTTTTAATCTCAACAATTATTTTTTTTAGATAGATGGTGGAGATTAGTCCATTAATATGTAAGAAAAGGTTGGTATTTAATATAATTCTCCTATTATAAAATAGTCTGACAGTAGTATAGATATAGATTAATTTACCTCACATGACCAAAGTGAAAAAAAAAAATAAAAAAAAAAATGACAAAAAAAGTTGTTTAGTAATTTAACTATAAAGTTTTTCACAAGGATGAGTCCACTTTCCAATAGAAACTCAACCTGCCAAACCATAAGGACGAGTTTTGCAACTTACTCTAGATTAAGCTTAAAAGCTTTACAGAAAGTTCCATAAACACATAACCCACGCAATTAAAGTACTCCGTAACACCTACCAATGAACCGTCGCTCGAGTCCCTTCGTGTTCATGTTTACCTCCAATTTAAAGGTAAATTACTGATTATTTATGTCCTCCTAGACTATCGTTCTTACTAACTTACTCTTCTTTATTTGCAGTGATTTTGTAAAAAATGTCTGGGAATAATCGTCAAAGCAACCGAAAATCTGATAATAATAATAATAATGATAATAAAATCAAACAAGTGCATACTTGTTTCCAATGGGCCACGTAAACCAAGTTACAAATCAAACGGACTCTTTTTCTTTCTTTTCTTTCTTTGGGCCGAAACCAAAACATAAGCCCACAAACCAAGCCCAAACGCACCCTATTTGTTTTTCTCCTTGTTTTTCTGTCGCGATACATGCCCAAAACCACCATATTTTCTTACGATTTTTATACACAATACATATATATTTTTGCTTGTCTCGTTTCATCTAGTGCCCAAGAATCATGAACCATAAAACTTACATACTACTTTGCTCGTTTACTACCCTAGAAACCACCCAAGTGAAACATCAAATGCTCCATTTGAAGGATAAGTCCAAACGTGGCATCACATTCCTTCCAGCCTCCCATGCTCCCTAATGGCAAACTAACGAACACTATACATCTTGTGAGGAGTCAGGAATGAATAGGGAACAATCTTACACAAATCTCGCCTTGTAAACTCTCCATTGGACGAAAGGAGTGGCGATACTATTCGTTTACATGCTACTACCCATCTCATGTGAACTTATCATGTCTCTACACTTCATACACTCACTATATAAGCTTCCACATGCAAACTCAATCACTACATACACTTATACGTACCATATTACACAAAATATAACGAGGGAAGGAGTATTGAAGGACGATTGGATTGCCCAAGTGTACCACGACTCAAGTGAACCTAGGACTCCAAGCTAAACGTCTCTTGAACCTTTGGTGGAACGTGAAGTGAACCACGAAGCTCTCGTACCCTCACACGATCCCTACACTACGTTTTACTCCACCTTTTAAAGGTGAGGTGAGACCTTGAACCTATTTCTATTTTTAGATATATATGTTTATGTTTTACGCACCAACACTTACTACTAATAACTCGTAAAAATATAAACACGACACCTATGTTTTATGTATCGTATCATTTGTTGGCTAGGCCATTAACAAGACCCTATAAGTGTTTTGAACTCATATTAACGTATAAGCTTAAATATCACACGTTTCTAAGTAGTATTGGACCTATAAGAATTATACTAAAAGACTTAGATTATTTTTGATATTGAAAACTAGTGTAGAACGAGCTTTTGTCATTTACTTTGATCGTATAACTAAACATATCGACACATGACCACCCAATATTTGAACATGAACTAATTGTCTATCTTGCAAAGTAACGAGACTAATAAATATTTAGACCTAACAACTTGATTTGATCACCTAAACGACCCTAAAGCAAAACGTGATTTTCATAAGTTTTTCAGGAAATTAAATTAAGTTTGGGCCGTTAAGCCCAATAAGCTGTTATTAGCTTATTTCGATAAGCTGATCATAAAATCTCTTTTGAAATATTTTTAGAACTTAAAATAATTGATTTTGATAAACCTAGTGTTCCCCCAAACCCCTTGGATCACAAAACGTTAACGGGCCCTTATTTTGGACTCGTTAAGCCCAAATAATGAAAAATAAGAAAATTAAGCTAATAAGCTGTTGAAATAAGCTATTTTGAACCTTCTGAGCTTATTGGAATAATAAAAATGTTAAACTTTAAGTTTGGTACTTTTTGGATTATTTTTGCAAATTTTCGTTAACGAGGGACTAAAACTGTCAAACTTGTAAAGTTTGGGTAAAAAATGTCAAAAACTATTTTCTAAGGTTATAAACTGTTAATATGGAAACTTAGTATTAATAAATGTAAATATTGATATGATTGGATCTAAAATGTAACAATATATAACTTTGGACTAACGATGTAAATATATTCCGTTAAGGGTAAAAAGTGTAAATTAGAGAAACTTAAAGGATTTAATAGTAATATTGATTTTGAATAATAAATTTATATATATATATATATATATATATATATATATATATATATATATATATATATATATATATATATATATATATATATATATATATATTAAGATGATAAAAGTATAAACGTAACTTATGTAAATATATACGTATAAAATTCGTATAACTATAATTAAATTTTAGACGATAAGACAATACGTAATTATTTTCTTTTACATCTACGATGTAACACATCATATACACATTATGATTTACTAGAAGAGTACCCGCGCAATGCGGCGGCGGGCACTCAATGACTATTTTTATGGCGAACAAATGTTTTTCATGTCCTCCTTTAAGCATAGTAAGCCGACCAAACAACTTTTTTTTTTCAACAATTACATAATAATTCAAATACATCTAAAACATTACAAATAAATCTTCAAATAAAATGACTAAACTACTAATCTATCAACACATTTACCATAACTTTTAGGATAAAACTACCCGCCCATGTAGATAAGCCCATTAATTGTCCAGATTATCGAATGGTCCAACTACATTTACTACATGATGATGATTGATTAAATGGGCTGTTATAACTCAAGTAAATGGTTTTAATGAATATTAAAGTTGGCACAATTATGACATTTATTACATTTGAAGGTTAGCATGTTAATTTTAATTTCCTAATAAAGAAATGTTTTTGGTCTTAAAATTTTAAGACTTCTAAATATAGATGTCCTAAATACATTATAAGGTAGTATAGATTCATGACTAATAATTAATGTTCGCAATAAAACGAGACTTAGAAACTGAAACTTGCCATATCTTTTAGATTGTGTGTAAAACCGTTGCCTTGCATCGTTGAGATTACGATTATTCGACTGTACTACTAAGGTGAGTTCATAGCCCACATTTAACTTGTTTTTGTGGGGGAGATACATGCTTAAAAACCGAACACAAGTCTTTTCTTGATATTGTTATTGCTTAAGTAGCTATTGCCAAAAGTCCCTCGATCATGAACCTTAATCACTTGCAGGGTGAACGTAAATAATTGTGAATAGATCTATTAGGGATTGACAATCCCCATTTGGTTGCTAGAGGAAAGTCACCAAATGCACTTTATTTGATATCATAGGTTACTGCCAAATACCTATCTTGGGGGCAACTTATTTCACATCATTATTATGGATAATTTTGATGTCTGTTAAATCGTTGAGTGTCATGAGCTTAAGGCAATAATGGATGTGATTTTAAACTTGTTTATTTGTATCGATATTACAATGAACATCTATCTCTTGTATTCAAACTATTAATTATAAACCTATAAATTTCACTTTAACTTTTGTTGACTTTTAGCATGTTTATCTCAGGTAACTAAATGGAATGGATGGCAAAGGCACGAAGTGGGCAAATAAAGAGATGCTTATTTTTCTTTGAATAAAAACTTGTTGTTGAATAAGGAAACATCTTGGAAACATGGATATTCGGTATTTTGAATAAAACTTAAAACGTCTCATTTGAGTCGTTTTCTATAATTGTGACAAAGATCCTCGATATAATACCCCAAAAGTCTTCCGCTGTCAGTATAAGTCTTCCGCTGTATTGTTCATTTTTTTTGGGGTGTTATAAGTGAAAGGTCGGTAAGGATTCAAACAATCCTAAAAGACTTGCAAATGTACTCTTTGCCGTTTTTTATGCATTTATAATTTACTTATGCAAGTAATAATAATTTCCTTATATAGTTCGGTTTCACAGAAGAAATATTCTTATACCTTATACATAAACGTATTCGACCGTTACTTTTTTTTTTTTTTTTTTTTTTTTTTTTTTCTCTTTATGTAATAAAGAAGCTATAATATAAGCATATATGTTAATTTGGTAATTTTATGATCAAACATGAGAAGTAAATAGCACAAACTTATGAAAATACAATTTTCAAACAAAAAGGTACATTGATAAACATGGTATGATGGTTATTAATAATCAAGGAAATGAATCAATCTTCAAAGCTATCCGCCAACCTTCACCCAAAGCACTCATAGTGTCTAACCTCTGTCACGGTTAGGAGAGGCCCTTCATCACGGTTAGCAGGGGCCCTCCATTACGGTTAGGAGGGGCCCTCCATCACTGTTCGAAGGGGTCCTCCATCCCTGTTCGAAGGGGCCCTCCGTCACGGTTAGGAGAGGCCTTTCGTTACTCTTCGGAGGAGCCTGACCTGGTCTTACCCACGTCCCCTCTTTCTCCTTAGCCTTCCCGCTAAACCAGGAAAAGTGGGGCACTAAGCCCTAGCGGTTACCACAAATCATAGGACACCCCCATGATCTCCTAAAATCATGGGACGCCCCCATGATCTCCTAAAAACGTGCAAGAGCTCTTCAAGGCCATTTTGATCACTATAAATAGTTTTGGACGGGCTAGAATTCTGGTATGCAATCTCTCTCACCTTACTTTACTACGCTTATACTTAAACTCTTATACCGATCACTTATTCACACGCTGGAGGTGGTTCGCAAGGCTCAACCCCTGCGTAATCACTTAACATAGTGTTTTAGTATTTCTTATTTCAGGTTATCTTGCACTCGGCATCACCACCATCACCCCTAATTCTGTTAATCACCATTGACGGCCTGGTATGTGCATCTTTTTGTACGATCAGTGGCGCCATCCGTGGGACACGCAACAATAAGTCCCGTTTTACCGAGTCAAATAGAAAAATAAAAATAAAATTTCTATTAATTAACTACTAATTATATATTAATTACCTAATTAAACTATTTTAAATTAAAAAAAAATAGAAAATGAACAGTAAAAATTATAAGAAAATTCTTAAAATTATTTTACATTATATAAAAGCTAAAAAAAATATAAAAACTAGGTCTTACTTAATAAAAACTAATTATGCTATTTAAAACTTAATTATTAATTAATTATAAATTAAACTAATATTAAATGTAATAAATACCAAATGATAATATAAAAATCTGATCAAATTACTATAAATACTTTAATATAAGAGGAATTTAAGAAAAATAAAAAAAGCTAAGTACTTAATAAAAATCTAAAAATGAAAAATAAAATTTAAATTATATTAAATAGAAACTATCACTTATTATTAAATTGGTTTATCTTGATTTTTCTTTTTGAAAACTATTTTACAACTAAAAACACACAACTTTTGTGAAAACAATTTTTTTACAACTTAAAAATAAGCACTGTGGATGCTTATTAGCACCACGGTTGACTTTTGTTGACCTAATAAGCAAATAAGCTCAAATGAGCTTTGATGAGTGTGTAAATACTCATCATTTTTACCTTTTCTAAGCTGCCAAAACATCTAAAAACACTCAATATTGTATCAAAATAGTGAAAATATCCCAGGAATGTGTTTTATATGTTTCAAATGCAAAACAATCAAAAACAGATGAAAAACGCACAAAGTTTGCATAATTGGCAGTTTCATAAATTGGCAAAACTAGTCCCTGAAGGTTTGAAATTAATAAAAAGTCAACTTTAGTCCATGGGAAGTCAAACATGTTCACAAATAATCCCTGGATAAAAGTTTACACAAACTGGCAATTTTTACCACTCAAAATCCAAAATTGGCATAAAAGGTCTCTGGAGTTTCAAAAAATGACATAATTAGTCCCTGGTGAGAATTTTTGAAAGAAAAGTCAACTAGGGTCCTTGAAAATTTTAAAGTGTCAAAATAAGTCCTTGAAATTCAATTTTCAACAATTGACAGTATTGGTCCCTCAAGTTTGGAAACTTTTTAATTTTGGTCCTCGGGTGTTATAAAATGGAAAAATGCATAAATGGTCTTTGGTTTAATGAAGTTGGCATCTATGGTCCTTGTGATAGCTTTGGAGAAAGTGCAATTCAGGTCCCTCAAAGTTTCAGTAATTACAAAAAAGGTCCTTGTGTTGTTTCTTAAAAAAAAACCAAACGGATCCTTAAAATAAAACACAACCAAACCCACCTTTTGTCCAGCCCACTCCCAAGCCCACAACCAGCCCAATCCACTCCCCCGGTCAAACATCCAGTCAAACCCACCCTTTTCCCTTACCTCCAAAACCACCACTGCTAATACCATCCCTGGTTTCCCCCCCCCCCTTGCACCACTTGAGTCTGCTACCACCACCCTTATCCTCAAATCACACCTCCCCAATACACCAATCACATCCCACCCCCCCTAGGTCTGTGACAGAGCCAAATTGCAAATCTTCTCCTTTCCCGCCAAAAATGATTAGAGAGCAAAAGTGATTAAAAATTAAATCAAGTTGATGGGAAAGCTCCAGTGGGACCCACACAACCTTTTTGGATGTTATAAAGAGCAAGAGAAGCAGTAGAGAAGATGTAGTAGTTTAGTTTTAGAATAGTTAAATCGTAGGTAGTAATTTTTCCTTTTCCAGTTGTAATTTTAGCTAATCAAATGTTGTACTCAGTTTAATTTATGCAATGCAAACTTTATTTAACCTTTAATCTCAGTTTTCTTCATTAAATTTATAATTAGCAAAATTCAAGTGAAAGTGACAAATTCATTTGAATCTTGTTAGTTGTTGATTCAGTTCATTTAAGCTTTATCATGTTCAATTAAAGTTTTCTTTTAGTTTCTAAGTTTTTTTTTAGCAACTTGGTTCAAGTTATTAAATAATCTAGAAAATACCTCAAAAATAGAAAATAAATCAGTAAAAATAAAAATCAGAAGGAGAGATGAAGCAGTGTTAAGCAATGAAGGTTTTGGATATTTGTATTGCTTTAGAACTCATGGGGAGTATAGGTTAATGGTTTGGGTTCTGTATCAGCCTAGTCCATTTGCATCTCATTTCAATGTAAGCTATCTTTCCAATTCTTGAAATCTTCATATTCATTGGTAGTTTTTGTGTTTAGTATGTTTATTTTAGTTAAGTTTGGCTTATTATAGCTTAATGTGTGCTTGTGATGTAGTCTTGTGTGTTGTAGCTCAAAATTGCACTTCCACTGCCTAGATTAGTTTCACCAACAGTCCTTTGATCTTGTGGTTATTTGTGGTATTTAAGTAGTCATTTAGCTTTTAATACAGTTTGGTAACTTAACTTGATAATTAGATTGTTCAGTTTAAGCCTAAATTTGCATAGGTAAGTGGAAATCAGTCTTAAAGGGGTGTTTGGCACAGTGGTCTTCATGTTGGAACCAGAGTTTTACTCTTTTATCAAGTCTCGGTCATTTAATGTAATAGGTTGCTTAGGCTTGTATGTTTATTTAATGTTAAGGCTTATGAAGCAAGCCCATGGGCCTTAAGCCCATTTCGTTTAAGAAAGAAATGGAGGAAGGGAGTGTTGCCCTAATCCTCCCCTATAAATACTTTGTAACCTCTCATTTGAGAGGTGTTGGTTATTTCATATTTCTAAGGAAACTCTTTCTTTTCTATCTCTCTTATTGTCTTAATCAACCATCTCTCCTTCTCTTCTCTTTTCTATCATTCTTATACTTGTGTTTACATAAAGTGTGACCTAACAAGTGGTATCATTCGCCATATGAAGGTGTAGCTTTGTTTTTTCATTAAGTTTGTTCTTAAACTTGTTTTTTCATTCGAATTTTTTAAGAAATTATTGTACTTTCTTGCTTGTTTATTGGTTTTTATCACATATTTGCTTACAAACTTGTGCTACAAATCAACACAAACAAAAAGTTCACATTTTTTCCTTATAAAATTCGAATAGGGTTTTTTGTACTATTTTTTCGAAATTTTTTATAAAATTTGAAAAATTCTTAAAGTTTTCAACTTTCTTAATGATCTCTTCATTTTACACCTAAAAGTACAAGAATCTTGAAATAAAAACGAGTTTTAGGATTGCTTTCTTTGAAAAACAAAATTTACCTAGTTATCGAAATCTTTACTTGGTACCATTTCGAGATCTCTTCCAAGTGCACTACCTCGACTTCGTTTGTGTGGACTCGGTATTTTCTTTCTTGTATAAGAAAGTTAAGTACTTCGACTTTTGGAAAAGTTTTCGAAATTGTATAATTTCGAAAACTGTGTATCACAATCTGACAGTTATCGCAAACCTTGTTTCTCGATAATCTGAAAGTTATCGCAAACCTTGTTTCTCGATAATCTGAAGTTTCTCGATAATCTGAAGTTTCTCGATAATCTGAAGTTTCTCGATAATCTGAAGTTTCTCGATAATCTAAAGTTTCTCGATAATCTGAAGTTTCTCGATAATCTGAAGTTTCTCGATAATGTTTCGCAATCATTGAAGTTGTGCTAAGTTTTTTCGATACTTGGTTAATACTACACTTTCTATAAGATCCAATTCAACACAAGTTTCTTTCTAAATCTCTCAATACTATCTTCTTAAATTTTCAAAAAAAAAAAAAAAAAAAAAAAAAAAAGTTTTTTGGCGGGAAAATTTGAGTAAAATTTAATTTTTACAGGCGACTAAACGTTCAATTTTTACGCGAAATTCAAATTTTGGTTTAACAGTGAAAATTTTGGCCCAAAATTCAAATTTTTAGGCCAAAATTCAAATTTTTTCGGTGAAATTTGGCGGCAAAATTTTTTAAACTCAAATTTTTCCTGTGACATTAGAATGGAAAAATTTTTTAAACTCAAATTTTTCCTGTGACATTAGAATGGCATTTTATAGTGATTTTCAAAATTGTGGAACCTAAAATTTTTCAAATTAAATTTGGAGGGAAAATCTGATTTCACTATTTCGACCTTGAGTGTGACATTTTCTTTGATTATTTCGATTACGTCGCAACAATCAAGGGGGAGAGTAATGTCATCAACAATGTCTCAATCACATTCTTCCAACTACCTTTCTCATGAATATTCTCATCAGCAACAGTCATCAGCAATAGGACATTCTTCCAACTACCTTCCTCATGAATATTCTCATCAGCAACAGTCATTAGCAATAGGACATTCTTCCAACTACGTTCCTCACCAATATTCTCATCAGCAACAGTATCATCTACAAAAAAGTCACAGCTCCCTCATTGATCATGTTCTGCTCTTTGGCAATGAATCAAGGCCTCCGATGTTGCTACCAGGAACGTATACTGTTTGGAAACGGAGATTTTTACAATGGCTCACAGATCGTCCTACTGCAGATTTCATGCTTAAATCTATTCAAGATGGTCCATACAAAATGATATTTCTTGTTGACTCAACTGGGATTATCAGAATACAAACTGATGAAGATTTGAATGCAACTGAACTTGCTCAGTACGATGCCGACCAACAGGCTGTATGGTTCATAACAGTGGCACTTCCTAACTCAATTTACATGTATATGGACTTTCAAGCCAGTGCGTATGAATTGTGGAAATATCTTGAAGCTATGCATCGTACAGAAGAACTTCATCACTTTGGAATGAAGCAAATTCTTGAATCTTGCTTAAGCATGAATCCACTGAAGACCATTCTCCCTGCTCCACCAACTCCTGCTGTTGACCATGGATCATTAATCTACACTCCAAATGGTCTCCTCTTCAATCCTCCGAATGCACCTGAGCCTTTCTTCATTCCACAGTACCATCCTGCAACACTACATAATAATGTGCAATCTCTTCTGCAAAATCTAGTGAAGATTAGTCAAGTATCTTCCAAGAAAGGCAATGGCGATATAACTTCAACTTCTGAATGCTTAAACACAATGAAAGATACTGATGATGAAGAAGATCTTATCGAACCAAGCATGGCATTCTTGGCATCTACAGAAAATATTGCAGATGAGGAAGCTCAGGATTATGATTCAACTCCAGTCTTTGACGATAATGCTGAATACAATGCCACACTTAGTCAAATGGAAGTTGAAGGGGGTAATCTCAATGATGTTTTGCAAAGTTTCATGGGAGATATTCCATCTGATGATGAATATGCAGATTTGGAAGCATATACAGCAGATGTGATGTCAATGTCAAATCATGATTATGTTCAAGAACATAATTACTTCGGTTATCCACGACCTGCTACTTCAAACCTCATGATCCAATATGATTCATCTCCGCAGCAGACTTCAACTCATCTTGTTCCATATGACAACGGTGATGCAGTGTACTATTCTAATTCCAATGAAGATGACGATGAGGATTTCAAAATTCTGAATCGAGAACACGAACTTATTGCTCGTGCCTTCAGCAAATTCTCCAACAAGACAAACAATTGTCTTCGTTCTTCTTCTAACACAAGGAATCAAGCTAGTGTGCAAGGTGAAAGAGTTGGGATACAAGGAAGTAATGCTCTAAGGTTGGTTGGGAATGGTGAGAATACTGCATATGTAGTTAATGTAGGCAATGAGGTTAAAATATTGGAAGATAATTCGGGTGTCATGGATGATACTGAACCAGTATACGACACAAATGCTTCTGATGACTCTAAAGACCCATTTGAGAGAAAGATGACTGAAGCTGAGAAAAGAGCCATCAATTCTACAGAAAATTGCTTAGCTCATTTTGAATCAGTTAAGACTCAATGCAAGATTCTCTCAGATGCATGGTTTCCTACGGGGGGTACCTTTAATGCATTCTTCGGAACTGATATGGATCGTCTAACCTTCCAAAGGAAACTCCGAGAAACCATTGTTCAAATTGAAAAGCAAATTGAACAGGGAAGTGATTGCATGGCAGGATTTAGAGCGCTCAAGGCTCAGTTCAAAGTATTCATGGCATTGCATTTTAAAGCTCTCATACACTATAAATATGAAAGCAATGTATGGAGAGAGAACATCACAAGTATGGAGGTTGAAGATTTTAGAGATCAACTTGTTTCACGCCTAAACCGCTTAGAATTTATGCTTAATGAAAGATCACTTCATCTGAGTGCTATCAAAGAACAGAAGTTGCAGATTCAAGAAGAGCAAGTTCATAAAGTTGATACAGTGGAAGATAATTTGGTTGCCATGGAATGCAAAGGGACAGAATCAGAAGTGCAGGATGACAACAGCAGATTGGGGAATGATAAAGATGCAGATTGTGCAGAGATCAGACCCTTCTATGACTCAGAGCCCAACTTTGACAAAGGACAGATGGATGAGGAAGATGTCATACCCATCTATGACAAAGAACCGAACTTTGACAAAGAGCAAATGGTTGAGGTACAATCTACTGTTGATTATATTATGCCTGCATATGAGAAACAACAATCTGAGCAACCTTACTTCAGTAATGAAGGAGAGGTTGACCAGAATGTTGTTCAATGTCAAGACAAACATTCTGAGTCTGAGTCTTTACATGATAATCTAATGACTGAAACATCAAATCAAACTCTTGAGTCTGAAAACCTTCTTCTCAAAAAGACCATTGCCCAGTGTCATAAAAATTTTTCAAAACTAGAGGCACATTGCATCTCACTTGAACTTCAAATGCAAAACGAATCTCTAAATTCGGGCAACAATGGTCAATTCTTGAATGAACAAAGTAAACGTGTGGATACATTAGTTAAAGAAAATGAGCTTTTAAAAGGTCAAATTCAAGAAAGGGTGTTTGCACATGCTGCATTGCAAAACAAATTAAGAAGACTGACTGGTCAGAGTGTGGATACTAAGTTTGCAAAACCATCAATCTTGGGGAAACCGCCTTCTCATACAAACAGAAAAAAATCAGTGGTTAGACAACCTACTGCATTTAAATCTGAACGGCCTAAATTTTCAAAATCTCGGTTTGCCTCCCAAGTTGTTGAGAAATACAATTTGACAAAACCAGTCACTCCACATTCTTGGCCTAAGAAAAATGCATCTGTGTCTGCTAAATCTCAACACGTGATTATGCCTGGCTCATCTAGGATTAGTTCGAAAACAGTGTCTATAACAAGCATTAAAAGTAAAGATTCTTATGGAAAATATGACATGTGCAAGAACTATGATCTAGAAAAGGCTAGGAAAAAGGCGCTACTTCAAAAGGATGGAATTCTAGGTTCAAAACCTCGTGTGATGCCTTCCACAGTAGTGCAAAATACTTCTAGTAGTAGCACACCAAAACCTAGGAGTTCTCAACAAACTAATAGGAATTGGCTAGCATCTAAGAGTAGTTGCGTAAATAATCATGTTGTTTGTGCTTTAAAATATCTTCAAAAAGGAAATTCACTTGAAAAGGCTCAATCGACTAAGACAAACAAACCCGTTGAACCAAAAGTCATAAGTCAGAAACCTAAGAAGTGGATCAACATAGGACGTAGGTTTTCTCTAAGAAGTGATGCTCCCACATTTCATACAACTGCATCTAAAAGGAAAACATCTCCTAGATCTAACATTAGGTGGGTACCCACGGGTAGAATTTTCAAGTCAATTGGTCTTAGGTGGATTCCTACAGGAAAGATGTTTGACATTTGCACCAAAACTAATGTGATCTCCACAACTTCTACCTCTGAGACTAGAATGAAAACCATCGGTATTGTGTGTTCGAGTGTCAAGAAGATAATTGACACTACATCTTTATGCTTCTAACATCTGGAACCCAGTTACTCTTGGGGTTCCTTGTTCTCTGTTTTCTTGTCTCTTCTTTCTTTCTCTACAGATTCAACAGGAATGGCTTTGGAACAAATCAGTTTCGGACCCGAGCTTAATGGAATGGTTTCTGAGCACAACAGCTTAGGACCCGCAACCAACCGTTTAAAGCACTTCAGCAATGGTTTCTGAGCACAACAGCTTAGGACCCGCAACCAACCATTTAAAGCACTTCAGCAATGGCTTCTGAGAACAACAGCTTAGGACCCGCAACCAACCGTCTGAAATTTCCGGAATCTTCGGATGAACCGTTGTCTATCACTCGTAAAGAATTGGAAACCGTGTTTGTTCCCTTGTTTGATGATACGATTGTCAACCGTCCCTCTGAGGCCTCACCTAATTCCGCTGCACATCTTGATCACCATCAAGTACCTGATTTACCTCAACAACCAACAATTACTGTTGAGAAAGACGGTCCTCTAATTGCATCTTCAACAACAGCAAAACAAACCGTGTCCAACTCACGACAATCAGCTGGAGACTCCATACCTTATTCAGTTCCACAAACCGCAGAGCATGACCCAGAGGCGTTCTTTAAAGTGTTCTTTAAACCGTTTGTATCGGCTCAACTCATTCCTGACATTGCTGAGTCGTCTACATGCAATTTGGATCCTGCTCACATGCGAGATACTTACCATTATCACCCTTCGACACAACATTGGAATTAAATAGATTTGGAAAAACAAGCTGGACGCAGAAGTCACAGTGATTCGCAACAAATCTTGTTTAGTTACAAAGGGATACAGTCAATGAAGCAGGATTGTACATCATTGTCATCATCAAAAGCTTAGTATGTAGCCATGTCTGCTTTCTATGCTCACGTCAATTGGAGGAGAACTTAGCTCACGGACTTCGGCTATGTATTTGACTAGATCTAAATGTACTGCGACTCAAAGTGTGCCTTTGCAATCTCTTGCAACACCATTCATGATTCCAAAGCCCAACAAAGTGCTCTCCGCTACCATTTCATCTCAGAGCATGTCGAGAAGGGTATAATTGAATTAGATTTTGTGGGAACTACATACCAGTTGGCAGACGTATTTACAATGTCATTACCTCCATCAAGGTTTGTTGATTTTGTTCACCATATTGGTATGCGGTGTTTGACTCCAGATGATTTGCAAAATTTTCTTAAAACCTAAAAGAGTCAAACATCAAATTCTTTTTGTAAATATTTTATCATTAAGAAAATACAAAATCTACAAAAAGAATCTTCTTTCTCTTGTACAAACTTCTAATCTTCAAAACTATGTTCCTCCATTAAAATAAATTTTGCTTTACACTGTCAAAATGGAACATGTTTTGAGGGGGAGAAAATGTTTCACAAAATCATGAAGTTTGCACACCTAACTTTTATTCTTCAAGGATAAAATGTTTCTTCATCATTCGGATGAAAACTCATTTTCAAAAACTTCTATGATCTCTCGAATTAAATTGTACAAAAAGGTTTCACAAAATATATGCTAATTCGAGGGGGAGAAAAGGAATTTTTTCTGCAACGATCCCAAATTGATCTAGTTTGGACTTCAAATGGAAAAGTAATTAACCTTTAATGAGTAAAGATTCACAAAAGTCTTAAACTTAGGTAAAAGGTCCTTGCATGGAAAATAAAACAGGCTCTAATCAACGAATCAGACTAACGATTTTTTCCTCGATTTTATCCACAATTGTGAGTTTCAAATTTCTTTATGGTTGTTGTCTAATCGTTCCCTAAATGTTTCAAATGTTTTCAACGGTCAAAAAGGCATAATCAGAAACTAAGGTTAATGTAATTATCGATCGGGGCATTTCTTTTTTATGTGTTTAGTCTAATTTGTTATTTCATATAGCTTTAGAGAACACTAAAGTATGCTCTATTGGTGTGTTTGCACGATTAGAAACAACATAGGTTTGAAATCAAGTGATTTAGGGTTTAAGATTTCGATGTCTTTGCTGCTACTAGGACGTTTGTTTGTTCAATATTCTTGCATGATGATGCTAACATGTGTGCAAAGTCTCTAATCATAACCCCAAATCATAATCATAGTTGGAAAATCTCGAGTGATAGGATGAATTAATCTGTGATCTTGTTTGTTAAATTGAGAATTCTGAGCATTTTGGTAGATTTAGAATGAGTTTCTTGATTCATCTGTATACTTGTTTGTGCCCGATGCATTGTCTCTGTGTGCAAGTACATGTCATCTCAGTGAAAGTCAAAATTTCAACAATTGTCAAAATGTTTCTCACGGAACATACTTTGAGGGCAAAGGGTTAAATGTGTTAAAAGGCTAAAACTGGTAAAAGGATTCAAAATGGTGAGAAACAAATTTTTTCCAAAACTCTACACTCTCGTTTTACTCCGGTAAAGCAAGTGTGAAGACCAAAGCAAGGTTGTTCTAAACTTTTCAAATTTTCAAAATCTGGAATGCTTTGGCTACGATATAAGAATGACTCTGATTTGGGGATCCCTAATACCGGAAGTTTTCCATTCATCACAGAAACAAATCTTCAAAAAGAACCCATGAGGTTCAACTTTAGATGGAAATCTTTTTCAGATTTTAAAACTCAAAAGAGAGACTCCGGGTCTCAAACAGCTTTTCAACAGTAAAAGAGTTTTGAATTTCAAGCATTCTTTGTTGTATAATACTTGATTGTGTTTTCTAAAACCTTGAGCAGAGTCGTCTCACGAATTTTTCAAAAAGTATTTTATAATACGATTCAAAATTCTGCTCAAGAAGACTTTCTCTCGAATAACATTCATTATTTGAGGGGGAGTATTTTGTTTAAAGAAAACTAATTTTGGATTAAAACAACGACTTGTGCACTCATTTCAATGTACAATTTGGTTTTCAAAGAAAGGAAAGTGTCTTGCTAAACCGTTCTTTAAAACCAAACGCGCATTTTTCCTTGAAAACAAGAAGAAGTTCTCATGCAAAGCTTATCTTTAACTCTCTTAATCTTGAGCAAAATTTATTCAAAATTTTTTCAAAAGGTTTTTCAAAACTTTTCAAAATTTTGCTCAAGATTTTTCAAATCTTTACTCCCCAATTCGATCCATAGTTCAAAAAATGTCAAAACACATGCTCGTTTTGAGGGGGAGTAGTTTGAAATCAAAATGCTTTGTCAAAATCATGTTTTTATGGCTTGTGCACACATAACAGTGTACAACCCGTTCTTGTACAGAAAGGACCCTGTGGTACGCTTCAGTGCCTCAATCCTAACATAAGGAGCGAAGGCTTCTTACTTTTGAGTAGAATTAATCAAACCTTTTCTGATTTTCAAAATTCTGCTCAAAAGACAAGTATTTCACCTCAATGAGTATTCACTTGTTGTGGGGGAGCACTTGAAAACTCATCGTTCTCAAAATCATAAGTTCTTGTTGATTTCTCCCCATAAGACTCAAAAAGCATATTTTAATCAAATGTTTCTCAAAAACAACATCTTATATGCTATTTTTGAGGGGGAGAAAAGAAAAGTGATTAAAATATGAAAGTTCAAAGTTGCTTAAAGATTGAATCTCATGCGAGCTAGACTCAGATTGACCCAAGAATTGAAGAAACAAAAGTTAGTAATCTCGAAAAGACTTATCCTCTACGGGTAATAACATCAAGTTAGTTACCTGAGCTAGTTGTCACCTAAAAGCTGACAATGGAACTCTCTAACTAGCCACGTAAGCGTGTCTCGAAAAGGATTTGTCTTAGTAGAAATGTACCGTTTCGAGAAACTTTCTGTGAACTTGACCAGGCCGGGTAATAACTTCAAGCTAGTCTAACTAGTGATGTAAGCGTGTCTCGAATCGGTCTGGTTCACCGAAAGTGGATCAATTCAAAAAGTGCTCGCTCCTCCCGCATGTGCAAATTTATTAATGACACATGAGCACATGTGAAGGGGGAGCCCTTCATAAGAAAAACACAAAACTCTCAAAGTGTTAAACAAAATGTTTGATAAACACAAACACTTTGAGAGATTTTTCAAAGGTTTCAAATGGCAATTGTAGGATAGTCGTGGAGTTATAAGGTGACTAAGGTTAGGAAATAACCGTCCTATGATCCGCCTAAGCCGGAGGGATCTACCCAAGGACATCACCAATAGTTAGAACTAGAAGTCCTTAGGTATGATACGAAAAAAAAAAGGAGTAAAGAATGAAAGGAGAAAGAAGGGGTTGAAGAATTAAAAAGAAAAGTAAAGAAAAGGGTGAAAAGAAATAGCCCTCCATATGTTCAACCTTAGGGCAGACACCGGGTTCAATTCGTATGCTACTGGTTGTTGCTAAGGCAACGCCGGTATTGAAGATAAAGCCGTCATGGACCCAGTGACGCACTGCACTTAACCTTCTAACCACTCAAGTTCTCTTAAAAGAACTTGTTTCATTCTCACAGGGAACCAGTGTAATTTAGAAACTGGAGACACCTCCCTAGTCTCCGCTTAGGAAACCTAAGTGTGCACTTATTGAGTCTAGAGCCATGAGATTCATCAAAAGATCTCCTAGGAACACTTAGTACTTCTACATCTGGTGTTCTACATCAATGGACATCAGATGTAAATTATCGAGTCCTTCGCAGATCTTAGCAATCTGCCGAGAACGTTTATGAGAGAATTACGTAAGTATTTCTCAATGATTGAACGGAAACTCCTGTCAGGGTCAACATCAAACAGCCTTGACAGGTCACTTCGGTAACTCCTCGTGAGTTACGCTTAGTGTTTGCGGTGGTTTCTTATCGGTCTACAGTCGTGGAGTGATCCCCAGCGACTCACCCAGTCATTGAGCTACCTAGTAGGTCTCGTAAGCTTCCTCGGAAGTATCTGATATGGGAACGGCCTTGATAAGGATTAGAAGGAGTCTTCACACTATGCTGTTGACAATCTCTAATTCCTTATCTGTAAGTACCGGTTGTTTATTGCTAACTATTTTCTTTCAGGGACACATCATTTCCATAGAGACGGATTCCACATGCTCGTACATGCATCTTGAAGTCATCTAAAAGCTCCCTCAAGGGTCTGTGCAACACATAGTTCAAAGAAAGATTCTACGCCAAAAAGAAGAATCTACAGAGTATAAAGACTAAAGATCTTATGTCTAAGAAAGGGAACTACGTGCATGTATAAGTCAAAGTTCAAAGATGTATGAGCATGTTGAAATGGCAGACTACCACCACAGACACAGAAGTGACGAACGGCAGACAACTTCATAACATGATCACTACACTATCACCAAAGAAGAAAGACTCAGAGCTTAGTACATTCTTCTAACAACATTTTGGAAGACGTCTAAAGTTATTCAAGTCTAAAGTCAAAGACAGAGATGATGACGTCTAGCAACCGTGATGACCGACCCTTAGGGGGAGATTGTTGGAACCATACTTTTGTATTTTATTCAAGTCTCGGTCATTACATTTTGTAATAAGATCATCACAACCACATCAACAAAGAACAAAGAACGATGAATGATTTTGAAGACGTCTAGAGCTTTGAAAGTCAAAGATTAAGACGAAGACGTCAAGCAACCTTGATGACCGACCCTTAGGGGGAGATTGTTGGAACCAGAGTTTTACTCTTTTATCAAGTCTCGGTCATTTAATGTAATAGGTTGCTTAGGCTTGTATGTTTATTTAATGTTAAGGCTTATGAAGCAAGCCCATGGGCCTTAAGCCCATTTCGTTTAAGAAAGAAAGGGAGGAAGGGAGTGTTGCCCTAATCCTCCCCTATAAATACTTTGTAACCTCTCATTTGAGAGGTGTTGGTTATTTCATATTTCTAAGGAAACTCTTTCTTTTCTATCTCTCTTATTGTCTTAATCAACCATCTCTCCTTCTCTTCTCTTTTCTATCATTCTTATACTTGTGTTTACATAAAGTGTGACCTAACACTTCACCACTGTGCAATGGTCTCTAGGTGTTGAATTTGGTTTGTGTATGTTCCACTAGGTTAACTTAGGTCTTAGAAGCCATTAAACCCAACACCACTTTGCTAAAAAGTCAAATCCACCAAGTTTCCCCCCCAACAGTTAACTGTTGGGGCTGTGAAACCTAAAATCCACCCCATTAGCTTATAACTTAGGTATTTTGCTTAGATTAGCTGTATTACATGTTATCATAACTTAATAAACTCACTAGATTCATTACAAGTTCAACTTAATCAAAGTTCAAAGTTTTATCAAAAAGTCAAATTGCTTGTTTTCAGTTTTTTCCAATTATTGTAAGATTTTTATAGAAATTTGTAGTAAGATTTAGCATTTGATCTTTTGAGGTTTTGTAGTATACCACCTCATCTCCAAGTTTCTATAGTTGTTATATTTTTAGGATTTATCTGGTGGGCCCCACAACCCTCCAAAGAGGGCTGCAGGGCAGACTGCTCCCCTGCACAACAGATACCTCAGCCACTACCACCACTTTGGTGGTGGTTTGTGGCCACCACAGTGGTCCCCACACCTAGGATTTGGGTTCTCCCAACCCCCTCCTACCAAGCTTCCCCCTTTGACCCTTGGTTTGACCTAGAGATAAGTGGACCCCACCTGGAATAAGTCCTCAAGACTGTCCCATTCTGTGTTGAATTTTAGTTTTCAAAAGTGCTTATTCCATCTTTTTAGCTTAATCCATGGTCATAGTAGTTTTTAGCTTAATTAAGCTCAAGTAACTTATTTGTATCTGTTTTCATCAAAGTGGGACCCATCCAAGCTCATTTGAGCTCATTTTCCTTTTTAGTCAACCAAAGTCAACTGTGTGACTTTTTAGCTTAATCTCAGCTTATTTTCAAGTTGTAAAATAGTTGTTTTCACAAAAAGTATTTGTTTTTAAGTATAAAACAAGTTTGTAAAAGCAAAAACAAGAAAAATCAATTTTAAAGTAAGTGATAGTTTCTATTTAATTCAATTTAATTTTAATTTTCATCTTTAGATTTTAATTAAGTATTTAGTATTTTTATATTTTTATCAATTACCTTATATAGTAAAGTAATTTTAGTAAAATTTTCAGATTTTTATATTATCATTTAGTATTTATTAGATTTAATTTTAGTTTTACTAATCATTAATTAATATTAAGTTTTAAATAGCATATTTAGTTTTTATAAATTAAAACCTAGTTTTTATATTTTTCCTAGCTTCTAAATGTTATAAAATAGTTTTATAAATTTTCTTATAATTTTCTAAGTTAATTTAGTATTTATATTAATTAAAAGTAGCTTAATTAGTTTAATTAAGTTAAATAGTTTTTAATTTATAAAAAACCCATAAAAAGACAAAAATATTTATTTTTATTTTTTATACTTTCTTCAAGTTCTAATTTAGGTTTAGAAAATATTTTTGCTAATTTTTAGTTTGATTTATATCATTTGTCATTTTTAGTTAATTTAAATTAGATTTTAAATAGTTTTATTAAATAATATTTAAATAATATTTTAATCATTTTCATAATTTCATTTTCATTTTTAATATTTAAGTTTCAAAAAGTGTCAAAAGCACCCCCTGTAGTTTGTTAAATACCAAAACCCCACTTTTTCTGTTACGTGATCTGAATTGTGAATACGTGTATATATTTGAGTATCTGATTTTTGTAAATATTATATATGTGTACCAATACCATAATAACAGTAGCAAAATCAATTCCACATCATCTGGGCTACTGTCCTCAATGCCACTTTCTCATAAACGATTCCCAAAGCACCATTTCAATCTCGCTGGGACTTTAACGACCCGGGGAAACACTGTACTATCCACGGAGTATTGGGACGAGGCTGTCTTTGACTTGTTGACCTTGGTCAATAATACCTGACGGTTTAGACCCAATCAAATTTTGGCGCCGCTGCCGGGGAGGTTGTTGCGTGTTTTATAAAATCGTTTTAAGTTTAGTGGTTTTCAAAACCCTCCCTGTACAAATTTCACACAAATTTGTAAAAAGTTTTTGTAAAAATATAATCATATCAAAAACGTTCATTAACACTTCTCCTGAAGTGTTGAAAACACCAAAAAAATTAAAAAACAAATCAAAAACAAACTGTGAAGTTAAATTACTTCGTTTTCTTTAAGATTACAACCTGAAACAGTTGGTTTAAAGTAAGTTCTGACATTAAATTGCGAACTGAAGAGGAAACCTATTTACTTCCTCCCGCCAGGCTGCGAGTAATCTTAAAGGGACGATTTCGGTTAACGAATCAGTTCCAAAAATATTTCCCAAGTTTTCTGCACACACACCCATAAGCCTAAAGCAGTTTTTCAAATTAATAAATACAAACCCACAATAAGTTCCCAAACTTAAGATTAAAACTTACCTTTATATCCCTGTGAGTGGTGTACCTTTTTCAAAGAAGCCATTCACTTGTGATTTCTGGTTTAAGTTCACTGTGGTTTTGCCTCGATTTTGTTTTGAAAAATTGTTTTTGGTGCATGTGCACTAAACATGTTTCTCAAAAATACCAAAAACATTCACCTTTACCCTCTCACCTTTTTGATTCTTCATCCCTTTACCCTCTATCCTTTTGATTCTCACTTCTTCCACTTGTCCTGTAATTAATGGCATCTCTCGATGACGATTTCTTTGAACAAAGGGCCTATGAGAGCAACATTGAAAAACTTATGGCCTTGTCAAAGATATCGAGATGTCGTGTTGATTATGATGGACCATCGATTCCTATTCCCTCTCCAATGAGGGAAATGGAACGAGAAACCGGGGTGACAAAGGACCCTGTACTTTCCTCTGACTATGGAAGTGCTAAATACGTCCAACCTTCGGTTCTCCAAAAATCTAAGCTCGCAATTGCTCCCAACCTTTCACGATATACTGTTATAAGCAAAAACCAAGAACTTAGAGCTGTGACTAAAAATAACGGCTTACCTAATCTTCACATTCAAAAACCCGAGACCATAACGGAAGTGGTGGAAATTCCTAGCTCTAAGAGCACACCAAAATTCCTAGCTCTAAGAGCACACCACTTGTCCCACCTCCGGCTTTTGTTCCTTGTGTCGGTTGTGGTGAGCCACTTTTCGGTTTTCCATGTCATTGGTGTACATGTGTACAATGTGGTAACGATATTCGAGACGGGAGTTGTTTGTTTTTTGGTTCGAGGAATTCATTTGCTTATGATCCTAATCAAAACTCATTCAACAACTCCTCAAATTTTTCCAACTACCCATCACATTCATACGAGCAAGAATCATATTATCCAAATCTCAATAATGCTTCGTATCAAAATACACCAAACCAGACTCAACAGTTTTACTGTTGTGAGTATTGTGGAGGCCCTCACTACAGTTCTGATTGTCAAATTAGGGATCAGTTTGTCTATGAATAGGTTCCTTGTAACAATCTTGAATTTGGTTTTAACCAGCCCTCACAATACACAAACCCTCAACCACCGCCTCAGGACGAGTTAGCTAGAGCTGAATTGATTACTAAAATAATTATGAATCAAACTCAATTTAACAAGACCATTCAAGATAGTATAAACTGTCTTAAGGATTTGATTCTTAGAAAACAAAAGCCTCCTGTTAACTCATTTTATTTTGAGGATGAAAGTGATGAGGATGAGCCATTTCAATAGGAGAAACCTAAGAAAACTTCAGATATCTTGCCAATGGGGGACAAGGAAGTCAAAAGCAATCCTCTTAAGGAGATTGATGACCTTGTTCCAATCCCAGAGGTATCTGAGAAACCTCTTGATTCAACTTCAGTTGAAACTACTTCAGTAGAAATATAGGGAGAAAAGAATATGATTGAAACGCTAGCAGTAGAAATCATGGAACTTGTAGAAACCATGACTGCTAGTCCTTCTCAACTCCCTCAGTCTGCTGTTATCACACCCGAAGTTCACACTCACTCTCTAATCATGGGGGATGAGCATCTTAGCACTGTTCCTAATAAGGAATTGGACGAATTAATAAAGTCTAGTGCTGAGATCCTTGTCCCAATCCCAAGAGAGTCACAGGGAACTTCTGATCATATGTGTGATCTACCTGCTCACCCTGAAAATCCAAAAGATCATTTTGAGACTTTCTCCGATTTTAATGATGATTGTACATCTTATGGAGAAGTTGAGTATGAAGAGGCACCACTGCCTCATTCGGATGTTGAGCCTCTTATTGAGGAGTTCACAAACGAACTTACTCACATCAATCCGCTTCCTTTGGGAAATGATGATGGTCTCCTTGATTTTGAAGCCGATGTGGGAAAAACTGAAAATCTTTTAAACTCTAATCCCAACATCGAGCTTAATACTTCACATGCTGATGAAAATTCTTTATCTTCTGGAGACATCAGTCATGTGGAAGGATTGCCTTCTGAGCTAGTTAGCTTAGAAGAAGAGAATGATGAGATTGACAATGAAATCAAAGATGAAGCACTTCGTGCAACATTAATGAAAGTCAATCTCCTCATTTCTAAAATTGAGGCTTTCAAAGAGAAACCTATTTCATCTCCTATCCCCATAAAGGATAGTGACATTCTCTTCGATGACCCTATACCGGAATTTGAAGCCTTTACTTTTGATCCTATGGGAGAGAAGATTAGTGGCAGTACCACTTCTCATTCTCATAATTCTCTCCCCGATTATGAATCATTTACCTTCGATGAGTTCTCCTGTGAACTCACGCACATCAATCCAGAATATGATTCGTTCACATTTGATGAGTTCTCCTGTGAACTCACTCATATCATGACTCCTCCGGAGTATGATGACCCGGGGGGAAATGCACTCAATCATGAGAATTTGCAAATTCCCACCCACCCTCCCGGGATGTTTTCGAGCTTACCCTTTGAAATCCAAAATCAGGCTAATGAGCCTGCCTTCGAGGAAGAAGATCTTATCATGATTTTCATCATGGTTTTCTTCCTTTTCTTCACATACAGGATAACTTCTCCTGTTCTTCACTCCTTCGGGAATGAAGATACCATCTTTGATCCCGGCATTTTCATTTACCATTATCTTGAGCCGGGATTATGTCTCATCGGTGTGGAACTTTCACGTGCTTCAAATGTTTATCCAAACATCTTGAATGAAAGTCCGATGGAGATTGTCTTTTCCACATCATGCTTCCCCAAGGACTAATGAATTCGGGGTCGAGTCAAGCTAGCTACTCGGTAAACAAAAACAGTAGCATGCTTATAGGGTTTTCACCCTAAGTGTGGGGGAGTCCCCCATGCTATGATTACAAAAGTGAAAAACAAAATTGTGTTTCCACATTTAGCTTGTAATGTTCTCCTTTTACGTTCCAAGAGTCGGCATAATAGCCGGGACTTTGAATATTGAGGACAATATTCATCCTAAGTGTGGGGGGGGTATTTCGCTATTCTAGCGAATTTTATCACATTTTACTATCTTATACCCCCGTTTTTGACCAAAATTTTTCAAAAATTTTTCACTAAAGTTCAAAATTTTTTGTGGTAATCAGTCCGCCAAAGTCTAAATGACTAATGGATTGGCTAGTCCAGGAGCAAACGGCTCTTGGTAAAGACATCTCAAACCCGTTGATGGCTGGCAATTTGCCAAAAATTGTATGGTTCCTCAACTCCCCCGTATCCTCATAAGCAAATGAGTTGACTAGCCCGCAAGATTATGGCTTGTGGTAAAGGCCGTGGAAAATCCATAATTGGTAATCAGCTCACCAAGATGTTGACTTAGTCCATCAAGATGCTGGCTAGTCCAGAAGCAAACGGCTTTTGGTAAAGACTACTCAAATCCGTTGACAGCTGGTGGTTTGCTCAAAATCACACGGTTATCAGGTGTGCCACAGTTCTTACACCTGGCTACTCCAGAAGTGATGGCTTTTGGTAAAGAGTTTTTCAAATCCATCAAGTTTTTCTCAAAAGATTGCTAGGGACTAGCAATGTTTTAGTGTGGGGGATTAATGAGTGTGTAAATACTCATCATTTTTACCTTTTCTAAGCTGCCAAAACATCTAAAAACACTCAATATTGTATCAAAATAGTGAAAATATCCCAGGAATGTGTTTTATATATTTCAAATGCAAAACAATCAAAAACAGATGAAAAACGCACAAAGTTTGCATAATTGGCAGTTTCAGTCCCTCAAGTTTCATAAATTGGCAAAACTAGTCTCTGAAGGTTTAAAATTAATAAAAAGTCAACTTTAGTCCATGGGAAGTCAAACATGTTCACAAATAATCCCTGGATAAAAGTTTACACAAACTGGCAATTTTTACCCCTCAAAATCTAAAATTGGCATAAAAGGTCCCTGGAGTTTCAAAAAATGACATAATTAGTCCCTGGTGGGAATTTTTGAAAGAAAAGTCAACTAGGGTCCTTGAAAATTTTAAAGTGTCAAAATAAGTCCTTGAAATTCAATTTTCAACAATTGACAGTATTGGTCCCTCAAGTTTGGAAACTTTTTAATTTTGGTCCTCGGGTGTTATAAAATGGAAAAATTCATAAATGGTCTTTGGTTTAATGAAGTTGGCATCTATGGTCCTTGTGATAGCTTTGGAGAAAGTGCAATTCAGGTCCCTCAAAGTTTCAGTAATTACAAAAAAGGTCCTTGTGTTGTTTCTTAAAAAAAACCAAACGGATCCTTAAAATAAAACACAACCAAACCCACCTTTTGTCCAGCCCACTCCCAAGCCCACAACCAGCCCAATCCACTCCCCCGGTCAAACATCCAGTCAAACCCACCCTTTTCCCTTACCTCCAAAACCACCACTGCTAATACCATCCCTGGTTTCCCCCCCCCTTGCACCACTTGAGTCTGCTACCACCACCCTTATCCTCAAATCACACCTCCCCAATACACCAATCACATCCCACCCCCCCTAGGTCTGTGACAGAGCCAAATTGCAAATCTTCTCCTTTCCCGCCAAAAATGATTAGAGAGCAAAAGTGATTAAAAATTAAATCAAGTTGATGGGAAAGCTCTAGTGGGACCCACACAACCTTTTTGGATGTTATAAAGAGCAAGAGAAGCAGTGGAGAAGATGTAGTAGTTTAGTTTTAGAATAGTTAAATCGTAGGTAGTAATTTTTCCTTTTCCAGTTGTAATTTTAGCTAATCAAATGTTGTACTCAGTTTAATTTATGCAATGCAAACTTTATTTAACCTTTAATCTCAGTTTTCTTCATTAAATTTATAATTAGCAAAATTCAAGTGAAAGTGACAAATTCATTTGAATCTTGTTAGTTGTTGATTCAGTTCATTTAAGCTTTATCATGTTCAATTAAAGTTTTCTTTTAGTTTCTAAGTTTTTTTTTAGCAACTTGGTTCAAGTTATTAAATAATCTAGAAAATACCTCAAAAATAGAAAATAAATCAGTAAAAATAAAATAAAAAATAAAAATCAGAAGGAGAAGGAGAGATGAAGCAGTGTTAAGCAAGGAAGGTTTTGGATATTTGTATTGGTTTAGAACTCATGGGGGTATAGGTTAATGGTTTGGGTTCTGTATCAGCCTAGTCCATTTGCATCTCATTTCAATGTAAGCTATCTTTCCAATTCTTGAAATCTTCATATTCATTGGTAGTTTCTGTGTTTAGTATGTTTATTTTAGTTAAGTTTGGCTTATTATAGCTTAATGTGTGCTTGTGATGTAGTCTTGTGTGTTGTAGCTCAAAATTGCACTTCCACTGCCTAGATTAGTTTCACCAACAGTCCTTTGATCTTGTGGTTATTTGTGGTATTTAAGTAGTCATTTAGCTTTTAATACAGTTTGGTAACTTAACTTGATAATTAGATTGTTCACTTTAAGCCTAAATTTGCATAGGTAAGTGGAAATCAGTCTTAAAGGGGTGTTTGGCACAGTGGTCTTCACCACTGTGCAATGGTCTCTAGGTGTTGAATTTGGTTTGTGTATGTTCCACTAGGTTAACTTAGGTCTTAGAAGCCATTAAACCCAACACCACTTTGCTCAAAAGTCAAATCCTCCAAGTTTCCCCCCCAACAGTTAACTGTTGGGGCTGTGAAACCTAAAATCCACCCCATTAGCTTATAACTTAGGTATTTTGCTTAGATTAGCTGTATTACATGTTATCATAACTTAATAAACTCACTAGATTCATTACAAGTTCAACTTAGTCAAAGTTCAAAGTTTTATCAAAAAGTCAAATTGCTTGTTTTCAGTTTTTCCAATTATTGTAAGATTTTTATAGAATTTTGTAGTAAGATTTAGCATTTGATCTTTTGAGGCTTTGTAGTATACCACCTCATCTCCAAGTTCCTATAGTTGTTATATTTTTAGGATTTATCTGGTGGGCCACACAACCCTCTAAAGAGGGCTGCAGGGCAGACTGCTCCCCTGCACAACAGATACCTCAGCCACCACCACCACTTTGGTGGTGGTTTGTGGCCACCACAGTGGTCCCCACACCTAGGATTTGGGTTCTCCCAACCCCCCTCCTACCAAGCTTCCCCCTTTGACCCTTGGTTTGACCTAGAGATAAGTGGACCCCACCTGGAATAAGTCCTCAAGACTGTCCCATTCTGTGTTGAATTTTAGTTTCCAAAAGTGCTTATTCCATCTTTTTAGCTTAATCCATGGTCATAGCTTGTAGTTTTTAGCTTAATTAAGCTCAAGTAACTTATTTGTATCTGTTTTCATCAAAGTGGGACCCACTCAAGCTCATTTGAGCTCATTTTCCTTTTTAGTCAACCAAAGTCAACTGTGTGACTTTTTAGCTTAATCTCAGCTTATTTTCAAGTTGTAAAATAGTTTTTTTCACAAAAATTATTTGTTTTTAAGTATAAAACAAGTTTGTAAAAGAAAAAACAAGAAAAATCAATTTTAAAGTAAGTGATAGTTTCTATTTAATTCAATTTAATTTTAATTTTCATCTTTAGATTTTAATTAAGTATTTAGTATTTTTATATTTTTTATTAATTACCTTATATAGTAAAGTAATTTTAGTAAAATTTTCAGATTTTTATATTATCATTTAGTATTTATTAGATTTAATTTTAGTTTTACTAATCATTAATTAATATTAAGTTTTAAATAGCATATTTAGTTTTTATAAATTAAAACCTAGTTTTTATATTTTTCCTAGCTTCTAAATGTTATAAAATAGTTTTACAAATTTTCTTATAATTTTCTAAGTTAATTTAGTATTTATATTAATTAAAAGTAGCTTAATTAGTTTAATTAAGTTAAATATAAAAAACCCATAAAAAGACAAAAATATTTATTTTTATTTTTTATACTTTCTTCAAGTTCTAATTTAGGTTTAGAAAATATTTTTGCTAATTTTTAGTTTGATTTATATCATTTGTCATTTTTAGTTAATTTAAATTAGATTTTAAATAGTTTTATTAAATAATATGTAAATAATATTTTAATCATTTTCATAATTTTATTTTCATTTTTAATATTTAAGTTTCAAAAAGTGTCAAAAGCACCCCCTGTAGTTTGTTAAATACCAAAACCCCACTTTTACTGTTACGTGATCTGAATTGTGAATACGTGTATATATTTGAGTATCTGATTTTTGTGAATATTATATCTGTGTACCAATACCATAATAACAGTAGCAAAATCAATTCCACATCATCTGGGCTACTGTCCTCAGTGCCACTTTCTCATAAACGATTCCCAAAGCACCATTTCAATCTCGCTGGGACTTTAACGACCCGGGGAAACACTGTACTATCCACGGAGTATTGGGACGAGGCTGTCTTTGACTTGTTGACCTTGGTCAATAATACCTGACGGTTTAAACCCAATCAAGCTTAAGTGGGACCCACTATGATTAATTCTGGTTCAAACTAGTTGAGTGGACATGTTTAAGCTAGAAAAAGCAAGTGGGGTCCACAGATTAAGCAAATAAGCCAACAATAAGCACATGGTTGTCTTGACTTAACTCTGAAAATGGGACAAAGATGGTGGCCCTTGCAGCCCTATCAAATGAAATGCAAATCCCAAGATAAGCCCAGGGACTTGAAGAGGGGTAGGAGGGTGGTTGAATGGACCAAAAATGGGGATGTGGGGCCCACTGTGGTGTCCAGAAAACCACCACCAAAGTGGTGGTGTTGGGTGGTGACCTGCTGATGCAGGGGAACCCCTTGCCCTGCAAGTGTGTTTGGAGCTCAGTGGGGCCCACAATAAAAATCCCAAAAATACAATGAAGGGGGGACTCAAAGTTGAGCTGGGGGACTTTGCACCCAACAAGTTTCAAGGTCTGAATCACCATACAAAATTCCACATAAATCAAGCCATTTTTTAGATTTCTGAAAAGGGTAAATTTTGACTTTTTCTTTTTGAACTATAACTGAAATGGAAGTATTAAGCTGCTAAGATACTAAATAAAGCCTTACTATCAATTTATGAACATAAATGGTGGGAATGCAATGCATAAAACCTGACCGATCACCACTGAGGTGGATCTCAAAGAGATTTTGACTAAATTCAAGTGGAACTTGGTTTTTTAAGTTTCTCCTGAGCTCTAACAAACTAAGGAACCAAATTATAACTCAACACAACAACAAGGACTCCCTAAGCCTGTTAGATTAGTATTACCCAAACACCCCTTAAAAATCTGTTTTTTTTTTTTTTTTTTTTTTTTTGATTGAAACTGATATAATCTAAACTGATGAAGTAAAATACTAATATATGCTATTTAGACTGTGTAAAAACCAAAATGAACCTAGATCAAGCACTCTAATAAGCAGGGACTATATAAGCTAAAAGGGTGAAAATGCATGAAAACAAGTAACAGTTAATGAGCACAGGCAAACAAACAACTACTAACCACAATTAGATGAATTAAACCATAATAAACCAACTGAGTACTAAAAACAACAGAAATAAGCACATTAAGCTAGGAATGGAATTTTGAATTGAAACTTACACAAGATCCTAAGCTTGAAACAAGATTAGTGGAAGAAACCTGAGGACCAGATTATATGAGAATGCTAAAAGGACTTAAGTTTCCATCTTCATCAGCATAACAAGCTCCATTACTCATCATTCAAGGTATAATGAAAATAAAAATAAAAATTGGTATAATCTAAAATTAAGACTAGAAACTGAATTAGGTAATTAAAATAGGTTTACATTATACTAGAAATGAGATTACAACCCTTCTAAACTAATGATTACAACTGAGAATTATTCTACATTAAATTCGAGATAAAAATTATTCTACAACTAATCTTAACTATCTAAAACTACTACTCTTGGCTTCAGGCCTTCTCTTTTGACTTATAGGGATCCTGTGGAGTTCCTGAGACTTTCCCACACCATCTTGAGCCATTGGATTGGCTTCTTATGATCCAAGCCGTTTAATTTTCCTTTGGCTGGAAAAAGTGATTTTGGCAGTGAGGGATTACTTGGAGCAAATTGTGGACATTAAATGTGTCTTGGAGGGTTGTGGAGGCTAGGTATGGGTTGGTGAGCTGGAGGAGGGGGGTTGGCAGGGAGTTGGCATTTACAGGATTACAAGTGGGGGTGTTGAGGTGGAAGGAGGGTGAAGGTCAAAGGGTTGTTTGACCCTGGTTTGAATAAAAAACGGGGAAGGTTTTTTTTATTTTTGATGGTGGGCTTTTGTGTTATTTGGGCCAAGGGAAGGGTGTTGGGTGGATTGGGTGTTTTGTTGGACCAGGTTTGGTTTTTGGGGTAATAAAAACGAAAAGGGTCCATGTGGTTTAGTGTTAAATACAAGGACCATTCATGTAAATTCAGAAAATCAAGGGATTGATTTTGTAATATTGCCAAAGTACTTATAAGGGTAATTCTTGCCAAGTACCAATAATCAAAGGACCCTTATTTGTAATTTCCAAAAATTGAAATCCTAAGGACCTTTAATGTCAAATTTAAAAGTACATGGACCAAAACTGTAATTTCTCCAAACATTTTACCCAAGGACTAAAAATGACTTTTGTGACTTCCCAAGGACCAAAATTGATTTTTCTTTCAAAAATATCCAACCAGGGACCAAAACTGCCAATTGTTGAAATTCCAGGGACTAAATTGCAAATTTCCAAAACTTTTGAGATTTTTCACCAAAGGACTAAATGTGACAATTTATGATTTAAAAAGGACCTTTGGTGATTTTTCTTTTAAAATATGTGCTCAGGGACTATTTTCGCCAATTTTTGAAAGTTAGGGGACTGAAACTGCCAATTTTGCAAACTTTGTACGTTTTTCATCTGTTTTTACTCTTTTTGCATCTAAAACATATAAAACACAATTTTGAAATATTTTCAGTATTTTGATGCATTTTTGAGTGTTTTTGTATGTTTTGCAGTTCAGATTTGACCAAAAATGATGAGTGTTTGAGCACTCATCAAAACTCCTCACGCATGTGCAAATTTCTTAAAAAGGCATGAGCACATATGAAGGGGGAGTCCTTCAAAAGAAATGCAAAACTCTCAAAGTGTCAACAAAAATGTGTTTATATTCATAAACACTTTGAGAGATTTTCAATAAAATGGTTTCATGGCAATTATAGGATAATCATGGAGTGATAAGGTGACTAAGGTTAGGAAAAACCGTCCTATGATCCGCCAAAGCCGGAGGGATCTACCCAAGGACAAATCCAATAGATTAGAATTAGAAGTCCTTAGGTATGATTGGAAAAAGGAGAAAATGAGAAAGGAGAAAGAAGGGGTTGAAGAATTAAAAAGAAAAGTTATGAAAAAGGGTGAAAAGAAATAGCCCTCCATATGTTCAACCTTAGGGCAGACACCGGGTTCAATTCGTATGCTACTGGTTGTTACTAAGGTAACACCTGTATTGAAGATAAAGACGTCATGGACCCAGTGACGCACTGCACTTAACCTTCTAGCCAATCAAGTTCTCTTAAAAGAGCTTGTTTCATTCTCACGGGGAACCGGTGTAATCTATCGACTTATCTCTTAGAGATAGTTGATATTGAAGCAGGAGACCCCTTCCTAGTCTCCGCATAGGAAACCTTAGTGAGCACTTATTGAGTCTAGAGCTATGAGATACTTCAAAGATCTCTTAGGAACACTTAGAATTTCTACAACTGGTGTTCTACATCAATGGACACCAGCTGTAAATTATCGAGTCCTTCGCAGATCTTAGCAATCTGCCGAGAATGTTTATGAGAGAATTACAAATGTGTTTCTCAATGATTGAACGGAAATTCCTGCCAGGGTCAACATCAAACAGTCCTGACAGCAGGTCACTTCGGTAACCCCACAAGGGTTACGCTTAGTGTTCGCGGTGGTTCTTTAGCGGTCTACAGTCGTGGAGTGATCCCAAGCGACTCACCCAGCCATTGAGCTACTTAGTAGGTCTCGTAAGCTCCTTCAGGAGTATCTGATATGGGAACGACCTGGATAAGGATTAGAAGGAGTCTTCACAATATGATGTTGACGAGCTCTAATTCCTTATCTGTAAGTACCGGTTGTTTATTGCTAACTGTTTACCTGCAGCTATACATCATCTCCATGGCGAAAGATTCCACATGCTCATACATGCATCTCAAAGTCAAAGGAAAGTTCTCACAAAGATCAAAGGATAGCAACAGTCAAAGAAAGATTCTACGCCAAAAAGAAGAATCTGCAAAGTAAAGTGACAAAGATCAAAGTGAAAGAACGGGAATAACAAATGTATGTATGACAAAGACTTAAGACGTATGAGCATGTTGGAATGACAGACAACCACCACAAACACATAAGTGACGAAAGGCAGATGACATCATTGGATCACTTCAACATCAATGAAGCATGATGAACTGGAACTATGATTCATCTAGTGATTCTTAAAGACATCAAGAGCTATGAATGATAAAGTTTAAAGACAAAGATGATGACGTCGCGCAACCTTCAATGACCAACACTTAGGGGGAGATTGTTAGAGTCGTATTTTTATTTATAAAAAGTGTTGGTCATTAATGTATTGTTATAGGTTGCTTTAGAATATCATTATGATGAAGTTTATGTTTAGTTTTTATGATTTTATAAAGTCTAAGGGCTAGTTATGTAATAATATCAAAGATATGTGAAGCCCTAGACAAGCACTATAAATACTCTTGTAAACCTCATTGAGAGGTTGGTTCTCTTAGTTATATCAAGGTCATTAGTTCACACACTAGAGTTCTCACTCTCTCTCTCTACTTACTTTCTCTCTCTAAGATTTAGGCTTCATTCAATAGTGATTAAGGTTGTTCTACGGTCCTACATGGTCTTACCCACGTCCCCTCTTTCTCCTTAGCCTTCCCGCTAAACCAGGAAGAGTAGGGCACTAAGCCCTAGCGGTTACCACAAATCATAGGACACCCCCATGATCTCCTAAAATCATGGGACGCCCCCATGATCTCCTAAAAACGTGCAAGAGCTCTCCAAGGCCATTTTGATCACTATAAATAGTTTTGGACGGGCTAGAATTCTGGTATGCAATCTCTCTCACCTTACTTTACTACGCTTATACTTAAACTCTCATACCGATCACTTATTCACACGTCGGAGGTGGTTCGCAGGGCTCAAACCCTGCGCAATCACTTAACGTAGTGTTTTAGTATTTCTTATTTCAGGTTATCTTGCACTCGGCATCACCACCATCACCCCTAATTCCGTTAATCACCATTGATGGCCTGATATGTGCATCTTTTTGTACAATCAGTACTCTTGTGTCTCACAAAAATTAATGATTAAATTACAGGAAAAGAAGACGAAGAGAGTATTTAGGGCCCGTTTGGTATGCGGGTGTGGGTGGGTATGGAATGAAAGAAATATCAAATAACTTGTTTGGTTTAGGGGGTGCTTGGTTGGGGGTAATGGGGGGTGGGGAATGGTAAAGGTAATGATTAAACATGCCTGGTTATGACTAGGGAATGCAATCATTGTTCAGTATTGGGTAATGAGGCATTACCCAGTAAATTGGGAGGTATGGTAATGATTACCCACCACCAGCAGCAACCACCACCAACAGCACCCACCACCAGCCACCACTACCACCAGCCACCACCATCACTACCACCACCAGCCACCACTACCAGCAGCCACCACCACCATCAACCACAACCACCACCACTAGCCACCACCACCACCACCAGCCGCCACCACCACCACCAGTAGCAACCAACACCAGCACCACCACCATCAGCCACAACCACCACCACTAGCCACCACCACCACTACCACCACCAGCCACCACCATCACCACCAGCAACCACCACCACCACCAGCCACCACCACCACCACCACCATCAGCCACAACCACCACCACTAGCCACCATCACCACTACCACCACCAGCCACCACCACCAGCAGTAGCCACCACCATCACCACCAGTAACCACCACCAGCAGCAGCTACCACTACCACCAGCACCACCATTAGCAGCAGCCACCACCACCAACCGCCACCACCACCACCAGCCACCACCACCACCAACTGCCAACCACCACCCGCCACCACCACCACCACCTTGGAGGTTAATGTGTTTTTCTTAAACCAAGCACCATCAAAGATAATGATAATCTCATTCCATTCCTTTGCATACCCTTTGCATTCCCTTTACCTTTCCCTTTCCCATTCCCCATTTTGAACCAAGCGCACCCTTATTTTTGATTCCCCGGTCCCATCATTTTCAATGAAAGATGCATTCCCACCCACACTATCATCTTTGAGTGATATCAACCAATGAGATTCTATTTTTTTTATATGGGACCACATATTATTTTATATTTGTTTTATCCTCAAAATAATATTAATAATATCCCACTTATTTTTAAAATAATAATATTTAATTCATTAATATTTTTTTTCTCATTCCTCAATTCTTTCAAACCTTTCCCAAATCCAAATCTAATTCAATCCCACCTACAAACCAAACGCACCCTTAATAATTTAACTATAGAGAAAGACCAAATGTTCACTTGTAAATTTTTTACAACTATGAGTGCACTTTTTAAAGGATGGGAACCATGATGACGAGTTTTGCAATTTCCTCGCTTTAAAGCTTTTTACAGAAAAGTTGGTTCCATAAACACATAACCCACGCAATTAAAGTACTCCGTAACACCTACCAACGAACCGTCGGTCGAGTCCCTTCGTGTTCATATTTACCTCCAGTTTAAAGGTTAATTACTGATTATTTATATCCTCCTAGACTATCGTTCTTACTAACTCACCCTTCTTTTTTTGCAGTGATTTTGTAAAAAATGTCTGGGAATAATCGTCAAAGCAACAGAAAATCTGATAATAATAATAATGATAATAAAATCAAACAAGTGCATACTTGCTTTCGAGTTGATTCTGAGCCTATACCAAAGGTATAATTTTGTCTGTTTTACTTTTTTAGTCTATTAGGGTTGTTAATTAGTACTGTATTGCTATAAGTGGGTGTTTGGGATTATGTTTTGTAAGTGTGAAAAAAAAAAGTAATTATCTGATCAACAGAAAATAGGGTTTGGCGATGTATTTTAGAAAAAAAGTGATTATTTGCATTTACATAGAGCGAAAACACGGCTTAGGAAATCGCAAATCGCACAAAAATGTACTAAACTTTATGTCTATTTGAGATGAGAATTTAAGTTAAAGGTATTCAATGCTTTTTTCTTCTTCTCAAATTGAGGTATCAAATTTATTTATTTGTGCAATGTAAGGTTTTTTGACTTTTCGAAAGAGGTTACGGGTCATAATTTTTTTTAAGCTAAAATAACTTTTGACGAAAGAGGTTTCTGGCTATATTCGGGTTCTGTCTTTGTGGCGGTGGGTTCAAACCTTGTGGATTAGTTGGTCAAAAGGTCGGAAACCATGGTTACCCCCTTAAAAAAAGAATGAAAATTTAATGATTTTAGCTAAAAACATGACCGATAAGTCGATAACATCTTTCGAAAAGTTGAAAAAACGTTACATTGCATACAAAATTAAGTTCAATAACTTAAATTGAGGAAAAAAAAGCTAGTACCTTTTGTGCGGTTTGCTCCTTTGGAAAAGCACAAACACCCTCTAAATAGGGTCTTTTGAAAGTTTACTAAAACAAATATTCTATAAAGTGTTGGGGTATACGGTATAGTGAGAATGCATTTCGGAATCTTTTTGAAATCGTAGTTTTGGAAACTTATAACCTGTTTTGCAGTGCGTGTGATTGTGTATATTTTAAGGATGTATTTGGCATTGGGAATTGAAAGTGGTTGTTTTTGTACAAAGTGTTTGGGTGTAGTGAAACTTATTTGAATTATATGATTATACAGTGGTTAATCATCTATAATACAAGTAGTAGGTTAAGAGTAGCTAAAAGGTGGTGTTTATCAGTACGTTTTGAAAGTGATTATTATATGACTATGATTATTTGAGGGTGAGAGTTATAATTTGTAAATCAGTCAATGAAAAGTTGCAACAGAACTTTGAGTATTTTTTCATATACGCTTTTTTGTAAAGCTAAAAAGAGGTAATTAGTACTTCTGTAATTGTGATAATTTATAGGGGTGTTTGGCATTGTCTTTTCAACGTGATTCTCTCATTTATGACGTTTTGGTATTGTCAAAATTATTCTGATTGTATATTTATATGATCATATAGAGGTTAAATATTCGATTTTGGTTTCGAAATAGGAGTAGTTGTAAGTTGTAACCTTAACTGCTATAGACTACTTGGGACTTTTGAAACCATGGCTGTTTGGCATTGCAATTTAGAGTTGAGTATCCGATTATTCGGTTTACATGTGGAAGATAATCAGTTCATAGTGTTTAGGTATATTGATACTGATTAGGCTGATTTGATTGTTTAATGTTCAAATAATCAATTTTAAAAGATTTTATCATTTAATTGATGTGAATAATCTTAGGTTACAAGTGATGAATCTCTGTATGGTGCTTCCTGTTCTGAAAAGGATAAGTTACCACTCAATGAAAAGTCTGCTGTTGAAGACACATCATCTGGTAATCTAGATTTTAAGGAGAAGCTGAATTTATTGGATGAGGATTCTACTTCCAAGAAGCTGAAGAATATCAGCCATGAGTCTCAGGAGAATAAGCGATATGATATTTGTCACAAAAGTGTTAGTAAAGCTGTAAAACTAAAACCACCGATGGCTGTGATAAACAGAGAAAAACGAAATCAACTTAATCGCTCAAAGCAAGGGCAAAACATTATTATGTTGAGGCCTGGTATGGTACTCATGAAGGGCTATATATCTTTTAATGATCAGGTACTGTTTTGTTTTTAAACAACGGATTATCCTCAAACTTTCACCAAATTGGCTGTAATCTGTTTATAACTTTTTGTCGATTTAGTTGTCCTTCACTATCCTTTAAACATTGTTTTAATCCCTTGACTACTCTTCTCGCATTGTTTTCATCCCTTAAACCGTCTGATTAGTGTAATTTGGATTACACCAAAATTAATTCTTAAGCAATTACCGAAAGGTTTCTAATTATAGAAACTGAATTTTGATTATTGTTTAATCCATAGTCATGATTATATTTCCAGGTTAGTATTGTGAAAAAGTGTAGGGAACTTGGTCTGAGTGATGGAGGTTTTTATCAACCAGCATACCGTGAGGGAACAAAATTACATTTGAAAATGATGTGTCTTGGTAAAAATTGGGATCCTCAAAGCAGGCTTTATAGTGATACAAGACCGAGTGATAATGCTAAACCGCCTGGTATCCCTGATACATTTAGTGATATGGTGAAAAAAGCAATACGAGATTCGAATTCGTATTTGGAGGAAAAGAATCCAAATGCATATGCAGGACAACTGATTCCATCCATGTCACCGGATATCTGCATCGTCAATTTTTATACAGAAAGTGGCAAGCTTGGTCTTCATCAGGTTAGAATTCTTCTTCCCATATTTAATTAAAACTGATAAAATTTGTTGAGACTTCTCATTGTTTTTTGCAAGGTTGGCACATAATCACTTTTTGCATCAAATAACAATGTAATCGTGTCCTGTTTGGGTAGTTTTGTAACCAGAAACCATAGGAACAGACTTTCTAAGATGCTACGGAGTAATTTTGTTTTTTTTTAAATAAAAGGATAAAAAGTTTTATTTATTTATTTTGAATTATTATTTTTTTTAGTATGTTAAAAGTATAAAGATTAAGGGTTACAAAATGACCCAAGAGAGACATTAAACAATTTTTCAAAGACATTGAAACAAAATTTTGTTGCTATTCAATGCAAATAACCATATCAATTTCACAAGAAATTACAATATACTTTTTTCACCAATGCGCATGTAATTTCGTTAATAATTTGTTGCAACATACTTCCAATTGCTTAACAACGGAAAGAATGCATTCTGTAAGGACATTTTTCTAAATTATAAAACCGAAATGTAGAAACTGAAACTGTTGGTATCTTATTTAGGACAAAGATGAAAGCCAAAACACTCTGAAGCAAGGATTGCCTGTTGTCTCATTCTCGATTGGGGACTCAGCAGAGTTCTTATATGGAGATGATAGGGATATTGATAAAGCAGATAAAGTGATATTAGAATCAGGAGACGTGTTGATATTTGGTGGTAAATCAAGACTAGTTTTTCATGGTGTTACATCTATTCTTCCTAAGACTGTTCCCGTATCGCTTCAAGATGCAACTGATATGATCCCAGGTAGATTGAATCTCACTTTTAGAAGGTATTGACCAACTTCAGGCTTGTTTGTTTGGTGTTTAATTTGTAATCCAGTGAAGCTTGTTGTTACAGTAGTAGATTTTGGGATCTAGATACGTTTAATGGGAATTGTTTTGTTGGATTTACTAGACTATGCAGCAAGTTGTATCACTGAATGTTTGCTATGTTTTTATCTGCATATATTTTTGGTTTTGAAGTCTTATAATGGAATGCAATGTCTGATGTGCTTCACTACAGTACTTATATCAAATTGTTTGGCATCATATGCATTGGTGCAGTGCTAATTTGAATCTAAAGCATAAAAAAAGGTATTGTTTGACAAGATGTTGGACTATCAAACGATGACGACATTTACCTGATAGCAACTGTACGGAAAATGGCACTTACTAATCTAAAAGAAACTACGCCAAATGATGAACACCTTTAATTGTTCTAAGGCGGAATGATATCATAGGGCGCGTTTAGTTGAAAGAAAACACTTGTTTTCTACAAAACAATAAAATTAAAGATTGCGTTTAAATCAAATTTTTTCTAACACATTATCTACAAAATACAATACATGCATTTCTCAACTTAAAAAAGAAAAATACAAAACACATGAACCTGTTATTTTGTAGAAAATTTAATCCCTCCTTTTTATTACAAAAACTGAAAGTAGAAAATTAAAAAAATTTTCTTCAACTAAATGCACTCGTAAACGACACTGATCAAGCCACATAAACCGTTGTGTTATGTTGCTATTTTAACTTTGTACGTTTTGGCTACAACGTCTTGACTCTCTTTTAGCAAGTACTTGCGCAAAACTAGTGCGATATATTTTGGCCTCTTAAAGTGTACAAATTTTCATTTAAAAGATGACGGAAATGATTATATAACCACTCGGTGAGTTGGGAGTGTGAAGCCGTGAAAATCGATCTAGGACTCGACTGACCAGGCGTACTCGACACATTGGTTTGGTTATCGATGTTGCGAAATGTACGCAACTACGCTACGCATTTTACGGTTAGCAAGTCTTAATTCAACTACCGAAATTCAATATTTTAGTTTTAAATAAGTCAGAGGGCCTATATTGAATATAAAAAATACTTTTGGATCTCTTTGCTATTTTCTGTTATAGTCAGTTAAATTCTCTTATTTTGTGGAGTAAATATCTTCATGTATATGCATCCACCATTTTCATATACCTTCAACTCAATTAAAATCCAAATCTGCTCTAAATCCATTTTTCGATCATGTCGTCGCCGTCGTCAAGAATAATCGTGTTGAGGAGCACCAATGGACAAGATTTCGTGATAAAAGAACCCGTAGTACAACTCTCGAGCACAATCAAACAAATCATCAAACAAGACCGCTCCAAATCTGTCATTCCTATCCCCAAAGTTAACGGACGCACTCTCTCGAAGATCATCGGCTACTGCAATAAACACGTCACTGATAAAGAAAACAAGGAAGCTCTGGAAGCATTTGATTATGACTTTGTTGAAGATTTTGATGATCTCACACTGGTGCATGTATCATATGTTGCTAAGTATCTGAATATAAAGAGCTTGCAAGAACTTTGTGATGAAGAATTGCGTTTTTGGTTGAAAAGATCTTACAATTTACGTTTCGCTAATTGATTACTGTTCATGTGTTTGATACATAATGTTGCTTAGTATTTTCATTTTCAGGAATCATTTTTATTTCGTTGCTAGCTTTTTGTATACATCTTGTATTGTTGATCATCATGTAACTTTGATTTGTATTCTGTTTTTACGTGCCGAATGAATAGAATTTGATGTTTGAATAACGATATGATTGTGTTATTTTTACTTTCATTTTGTTCAAACAATGTTCTGATCGATGATGTGCTTCAACTTACATGATGCGCTCTAACGACACATTATCACGAAACACAAAATGAGTCTCTTATTAGATGCAAGTGAATTGCTGCTGTATTATTCAGATACTAACAATTTACAATAAAATTGCAAAATACAATCAGACTTTAATATAAATTAATGAGTCTTTCGATTAATTCTTTCGATTATGGACGATCGAGAATATTAGAAAATGCAGTGATATGATCACAAGCAAATAAAATCAAGAATTATATGCGATCATTCAAACTCATCATCTTTTATTCATATGTAACACATAGATGGAAAACAAATCAAAGACAAACGCTCATTAATTACATGAATCTACTATCTAACTACTCAATCAAACACTGAAATCAAAACATTCATAGAATTGTAAACAGAATACACAAAGAACCATCCATCAGACAAGTGTACACAAAGCTGACAAACACTTGATTTCAAGAACACGAGCTGCATCCGCAAGACTAATCAAAGTCGCTTCATCAACATTAACAAACTCAGTATCAAACTCTATTAAAGCGTCTTCATCTTCTTTGTGGCTCACATGCTTTCGACAGTAGTCGATGATCTTGGAGAGGATGTTTCCTGTGACATTAGGGATTGGGATGATGACGGTTTTGCCAACTGTTTGTTGTATCATTGGTTTGATATTTTCCATTAGTTGCACCGCAGCTTCTTCGATCTCGAATGATTGTTCATCGGAGCTCTTCAAAACGATTGTCTTTGATGACTTTGACATGATTGAAAACATATTTTGGTTTAGATGATTTTGAGTTGTAGGTATGAAAATGGTAGATGGATGCCTCATGCATGGAAGATATTTATATACATGTAAAACAGATTTAATTAACTCTATTTAATATATTCAAAACAGACCCTCTAACTTATGTGAATACTACAATTAGAACCATTACTTTTAAAGTTTCTTGTATAGTATATATGTTGAGTTAATGCAAGGCTTTAAAATGTTACAACAGAATATAACAGAAATTAACTACATATTTATAAAAAAGACCCTCCAGTTTCTGCTAAGTTATAAACTTAATACTTTTGTAAAATCCTAACACTTTATTCAAATATTTAATTTTCTATTAGTTGGAGGGCCTTATCAGTAAATTCTTATAAGTTCGTTTATTCCAGTTAGAGTTCGTTAAATCTTCTTTGTTATACAAAAATATATTCCCAACATTTTTCACACCTTCAACTCAACATTTCAATTTAATCTGTTCTTAATACAAATTTCAATCATGCAAAGAGTCATCCATCTCCAGAGCTCTGATAACCAACCTTTCTGGATGGAAGAAGGCACTGCGAAATTATCGCTCAAACTCAAACGAATAATCGAAGCAAAAGACTGCGTCAATGACATCATCAGAATCGACAATGTGAAAGGCACAACTCTCTCGAAGGTAATCGACTATTGTCGTAATTACATCATCAGTAAGGACGATGCAGAAGCTTGGAATTTGTTTGAAAAAGAGTTTGTTAGAAATGCGGATGAAGTGAGTATGATGTATTTGACGGATGCTGCTAAGAATCTTGAGATTGAAAGTTTGTATGAATTGTGTTACGCGTCGTTGATTGTAAAAAGGTGCATGAGATTATGTAAATGTTTTACAAAGAACATTTGGATTAGGTTACTGGTAATAATTGTCTCGATACTGTTCTTCGTTCACTTGACTTGAAAAAGTGAAATTCATGAAAGTGCGTTGGAGTATGTGTGATACGATGGATTTCTGTGAGAGTTGTTAGATTGTTGCTTAATACTGTTTCGAGTTCTTGGATTAATTCTGAAAGGTAGTTAGTTGGTTCAGTTTGTTCTATCAAATTCGTTTTAGATTTCTCTTTTGTTAATTTCCGTATTTGTAAGATGGATTTCTCAGATGTTCTTATAAAAATTCAGTTTCAGTTTACTTTCTGTTTTCACGTATAAGAGATTTCTATTTTGACATGATCATTGTGTTTATTTCCTGGCTGATGTTGTTCGAACACCTTTGTTAATTTCACAAATTATAATTGTAAAATTAATTTGGCATAAAGCATAAAAAAATGTGTCTTGTTCTCAAACAGCACGAAGTATAATTAAGTCGAGAAGTCAAGGGGCAATTATATATATCGAATGCTCGGGTTTTATTACCAAAGAGGTACAGTCTTGAAATATTTTTGATAAAGACAAACAATATTTACAGATTTGACATGTAAACAAGGAATTAGTATATGTTAAAGTGACTAGCTGCATCCTGGCACTTGTGAGTACAGCGCAAATTAAGTAAACCACATAGATCATTGTGCTTGATTAAGTGCTTGTTAAATCTTTGAATTCGTATTTTTGCCTAAAAAACACTTAAAAACAATTAAATCATGTTATTAGTATGTTTGGTTCACAACACAATTTGGACTGAAAATAGAACTAGGACCCAGGCTAGAAAGAACCAAAACAAACTTGAATCCTCATGACTGATTCGGTTATCGGTTCTAACAGATCTCTTTTAGTTAAAATCTAGTGATTATTTTCTGCCATTTCAAAAGTTTATAAAAAGTTTTTTGAGCCTGAAAGCCTAAAATTACATTGATCAGGACTGAAGTAGTTTCAACCAAAGCAAAACTACCCTCTCAAACTGTTTATTACAGTAGAATTTTGGTTTTCGTTTTTGTACATATGGTGAATGGTGGTGTTGTTTCAAGCTGCGGTCTTGTGCTGGAAACTTCGGATTCTTGTAATTTTGCAATTTTCTTTTATTGATTTTTTATTTATTATATATTCCTATGTCACTTTTAGAAACAAGTGATATGTGTACGGATAAATTGCATCTCACTTTTAGTAAATTGATCAACTTTAGGCCATATTTTAAGCTGTGATCCAGTGAAAAGCTCGTTTTAGTAGATGTGCATTATAATTTAAACCCCCAATGCTTATTTTCATTAACTATAATTTCATAGGTAAAAAACAACGAGCTAACCCGACCTGTGACCCATGTGACACGTTTACTAAATGACTCATTTCGACCCAAACCCAGTTTGACCTGACCCATTTCGACCGAAACCCAGTTTGACACAAAATCCATTTCAACCCACCCAAAAACCTAACCTTGCCATTTTGCCACCTACACTATCATAAAAGAATACAATGTTTGATCTCTTTCATATAAGCATTTAGTGTTTCGATAGATAAACGTCTTGGCATCATACATTCATAACATGCTTAGTTTTGATTCAAAGAATTAAAAAAAGATCTGTTCTAGCTTGTTTCATCCCGGTTAACGAATGTTTTGATTACTACTCTTATTCAAAAAAGAAGAAAAAAAAACAAAACAAAACAAAACAAAACAAAAAAAAAAAAAAAAAACAAAAAAAAAAAACAAAACAAAACAAAACAAACAAATTTAATCAATGCAGCTATTTGTTTTCTGTAATTAATTTCTGTAACTAGATCATCATAAAATTCAGTAAAAAAGTCCACAGAAGTCTGAAATTCAGTAAATTGATAATTTGATGTGTGTGCGGACTGCGGGTAGATCAAATTTCACTTTTAGTAAATTGACCAAGTTTAGTCTTCAAGCTTGTTTTTTGACCTGTGATCTATGTTTTTTAATCTGATATGCAGGACAGTGTAACAAGTGATATCAGTGAAAGTTTGCTATCTTTTGACCTGTAAATAATTTTGGTTTTAAAGCCTCATAGAATATCTAATATGCTGCAGTACATAAATATAAGCCCCCGGCCAGTACTTCTTAACAGAATTAATCAACGAACTCTTAAGAACACTAATCAAGAACCTAACAGCCTTTACTGAAATCCATTGCACACACTATGAATGTATTTCTTTTTTGCGTGTTTCTTTTCTTGCCAAGTGAACGAAGAACCGCGTCGTCGATACAAGTATTTTAAACATTTTGGTCCCCTGACATTCATTTCTTTCATTTTGCCTTTTACAACCTAACTTAACGACTTTGTTAACAACTTTAAGCTGCATTTTTAATATTTACATTTTGCATTAACGTAAAAAGCTTATTGAGATTTTGGTTTTCACATTTAACCAAAATACTAATGTACTTTGAATATTGAGAATCGTTTCAGTGTACATGACTTAACAACTTAACGTAATGTACTTTTTTGGCAAATACATGAACGTGTATTGATTTTGATAAAATTACAGTTTTGTGAAGCATATTAACTCTTAAACCAAATGAGTTTATAACTTACTATCGAACCTCAATAACGTGACCTCGATCATGACTTAATTGATGAAATTGACAGATTATAACAAGCAAAGAAACCACAATTATCACACAAATCAAACGTCGCATCTTTTATTCAATTCACAAATTTTGATTTTATCTACATTATGACGATACACGAAGAAAAAATATCTAAACCAAATGTTGATTCATTCACGATACAAGATGTATCAAACTAACGACATCAGCATGTAACAAATCAAATCTAACAACAAACTAAGAACCTTCCAGAATTAACGATAACAGTAACAAGTCAAACACGGGTGTACCAGCGAACTAAGGACCTTCTGAACTAACGACATCATATCAGCAACTAATTCAAGAATTTACCAACGAACTAAGAACCATCTGAATCAACGATAATAGCAACTAATCTAAGAAGTACTAGAAGGCCCTCCCGAACACCTTTTCGCAAGCGCTTGATCTGTCACCTCAACCAACATTTCCTTCATCGGTTTTAAATCTTTACTATTCAACATCAGAAGGAGATCATCCGGTTCTGAAACAGCCAACTTTTCAATCAACGATTCGCGAGACAGATTATACAAACCATCAATCTTGAGATTCTTAGCGGCCTCTACCAGATACAACAGACTCACTTTATCAATATTGTTAACAAATTCTTGATCAAACAATTTCAGTGCTTCCTCATCAGCATTGTTATTTGGGACGTGCTTACTGCAATACTCAATTACCTTCAAGAGAGTGATACTGCTGATATTTCTGACCAGATCATCTTTTTGGTCGATTATTGTTTTGAGTTTGACTGATAGTTTTGCAGCCTCTTCGTCGATCGTGAAAGAATCACCGTCAGAGCTCCTCAAAGAGATTGTGTTTGACATGTTGAATTGAACTAGAACAGATTAGAAAGATTGTGTTTGAAGGTATGAATTGCATGGATCGAAGATAGTTATATACAAACCAATAGAAGATGGAACTAATTAAAGTCTAACAGAAAATAACAGAAATTTGAAAATATTTAAAATGTGCATATAGGCCCTCCAAATTATATCAAACTACAGATGCTAGACTTACGTGAGTGTTACATATGTATAATCACACTAAAAGGGTAACTGGGTAATTTGGTTGCAACTTACAAACCTAACTGATTACCTTATTTATTTTATTTTTTTCAGTATTAATTATTTGAAAGGAACTGATTGACTTGTTAGTTAGTCATGACTAAGTGGAGATGACTTGACTTATTTTATTTGTTATGGAAAATTACCGTGTGGACTTCAATGTAAAATAACATAAAAGCGGTTAACTTACTCGCTAAATTTTTAAAGTGATTTTGTTGACCCTTCAAAATACGTCATGAGTGAGTTGCAAAGTTCCAGAGCAAGTGAGAAATTGTAATCTGTTTCAATGTTTTGAAACCCAGGTTTGGGATCGACCCGGCCGAGTCACCGGGTCAACCCGGTTAGACCCGGTTTTATGCACATTTCCAAAAATCCATTTTCTACTATCCAAAGTTTAATGTCCAAACTCCAAACACTACTCTGTGAAAAAATAGCAAAGAACCTGCATATAAAACTTCATAAATGTAGTTCAAAGTTCAAACTAAAGACAAAAATAATCGAAAGTTTAAAGCACAAAAATGGCATCAAACAGCAGAAAAATAGCACAACACACCAAGTTAAAGGACATAACAAATCATAGCATGAATTAATAATGATTATAGCCTAATGCTAATCCAAAATGAACCTAACATCAAAATGCAGTAAATAGGACAAGCTTTCAGTGTCATTTAAAACAAAAAATAACCTTAAGCCCTTAAGGTTCAAGCACAGGGTCCTAAACTCCTAATCATGCTAAGCACTTTGGATATCAGAACCCAAATTCAATCTAACAAGTGGAAACTAATCACAAATATGAGTGAATATACACCATAAGAAAGTCATATCAAACAAAAATAGCACCTTAATAATGAAAAAAAAAAAATCAAAATTAAAAAAAAAAAAAAAAAAAAAAAAAAAAAAAAAAGAGAGAATATCCAAACCCGACCGGGTTTGAAAACCCGGGTCACTCAAAACCCGGCGGATCTAACCGGTTGACCCAGTTTTAGAAACCTGGGTTTTTTGACCGGGTACCGGTCCGGCCGGGTCGACCCGGGTTTGAAAACATTGATCTGTTTAGTTTTGGTGATTAGGGTTTTTAGAGATAACTCTAGGATATATAATTGTCTAGCTTTTCCATTTTATATATCTTTTTACTGTGATATCAAAGTAATAATAATAATAATAATAATAATAATAATAATAATAAATCAGGGATTAAAAGTGTAATAGATCGATGATCGAAATTTCGAGGGAATTAATTAAATTAATCCAAAATGGTTAGGTCAAGTCTTTTGAGGTTGTATGTAAACACATTTTACAACCTCTTAAAAAAAATTACTGTAGTATATATAAAGAAGTTAGAGGGCCTGTACTGTAAATCTTAAAATGTAATAGGTGCTTTTTGTAGATGCTACTTTTCATGCCATTTTGGCATTGTTTCTTTCCTGACTACACATAATTATAATTTGATCTAAATTGGAGGGCCTGTTTTGCACATATCTAATAGTTTAAACCCATGCATTCTGTTATTTCAGTTAGAGGTCGTTCACTTCTGTTTTCCATCTCTATGTATATATCTTCACTTCATTCCATGCATGCATAAACCCTATTTTCATATATCTTCAACTCAATATTTCATTTTAGTTACAATTTTAATCATGTCAACAATCTATCTCAAGAGCTCTGATGATCAACCTTTCTCGATGGAAGAAGCTGCTGCGAAGCTATCTCTCAAACTCAAAAGTATCATCGAAGTAAAAGACCGCGTCAATTACTTCATCAAAATTGACAATGTGAAAGGCATCATTCTCACAAAGGTAATCGACTACTGTCGTAATCACTTCATCAATAAGGACGATGCAGAAGCTTTGAAATTGTTTGATCAAGAGTTTGTTAGAAATGTGGATGAAGTGAGTATGATGTATTTGACGGATGCTGCTAAGAATCTTGAGATTGAAAGTTTGTATGAATTGTGTTACGCGGCGTTGATTGATAAGTTGAAGGCTAAAGAGTTGCATGAGATTGAGGAAATGTTCAACAAAGAAGATTTGGATCAGGTTACTGGTATTTGTCTCGAAACTGTTCTTCGTTCACGTGACTTGAGAAAGTGAAATACATGAAAACACGTCGGAGTATGTGTGATGGATTTCTGTGAGAGTTCTTAGATTGTTGCTTAATACTGTTTCGAGTTCTTGGATTTATGTGTACATGTGATGGATTAATTCTGAAAGGTAGTTAGCTAGTTGGTTCAGTTTGTTCCATCAAATTCATTTTAGATTTCTCTTTTGTCAATTTCCGTATGTGTAAGATGGATTTCTCAGAGGTTCTTAAAAAAATTTAGTTTCAGTTTGCTTTCTGTTTTCACGTATAAATGAATAAGAGATTTCTATTTTGACATGATCATTGTGCTTATTTCCTTGCTGATGATATTGTTCGAACACCTTAGCTAATTTCACAAATTATATTACAACTGTAAAAATAATTCGGCGTAAAGCATAAAAAATGTGTCTTGTTCTCAAACAGCAATCATATATATTGAATGCTCTGGTTTTTATTACCAAAGAGGCTCAGTATTGAAAGTTTTGATAAAGATCGACAAACAATTAATATTTACAGATTTGACCTGTAAACAAGGAATCAGTATATGTTAGGAGTGACTGCACCCTGCACTTGTGAGTACGGCGCAAATTAAGTAAATCGCATAGACCATTGTGCTTGATCAAGTGCCTGTTAAATATTTGAATCTATTTTTGTCTAAAAAATACTTAAAACCAATTAAATCATGTTATTAGTATGTTTGGTTCGCAACTTAATTTGGACTGATAAACAGAACTAGGACCAGGCTAGAAAGAACCAAACCAAACTTGAATCCTCATCAGTTATCGGTTAAAAGTGATTATTTTCTGCTTCAAAAGTTGATAAAAAGTTCTTTGAGCCTGAAAGCCTAAAATTACATTGATCGGGACTGAAACAGTTTCAACTAAATCAAAACCCTCTATATTAGAATTTTGGTTTTTGTTTGTGTACATATGGTGAATTGTGGTGGTGTTTCAAGCTGCGGTCATGTGCTTGAAACTTTGAATTTTTGTAATTTTGCTACTTTCTTTTAGTGATATTTTTTTTATTATATATTTGGTGGGAAATCAAGTCTGTTACTACGTAATTCTGTTAGAGTTTTAGTAAATTGATCAACTTCAGGCCATATTTTAAAGCTGTGATCCAGTGAAAAGCTCGTTTTAGCATAAATTTAAGCCCCCGATGCATATTTTTGTTAACTATAATTTCATAGGTAAAAAACAACGGGCTAACCCGACCTGTGACCCATCTGACCCGCTTACAAAAATGACTCATTTCGACCCAAACCCAATTTGACCCGACCCATTTCGACCTAGTTTGACCCAAAATCCATTTCGACCTGTTACCCAACCTAACCTTGCCATTTTGCCACCTTCACTTGGCATCATACATTCATACATGTTTTTCTAACGGCATACATAGAATAACTTGTTTTCAAAGAATCAAAAAACATGTATTGTTTTTAATCAACAAGATGTTACAATAAAGTAAAGAACATGACAGGCAAAAGAATGATCAGGTTTTTAATGGTAAAGAGGCACATCATTAACTGGGACTGATACAAGCACATCATAAAATTCGTTAGATTTTCGGCTCAACTTTTGTTTTGGATAGCGGTTGTCGAATCTGATCTGGTCTAGCTTGTTTCATCCGGGTTATCAAATGTGTGGATTACTATCATTATTCAAAAAAAAAAAAAAAAAAAAAAAAAAAAAAAAAAAAAAAAAAAAAAAAATCAATGCAGCTATTTGATGTGGGTGCGGGTAGATCAAATCTCTCTTTTAGTAAATTGACCAACTTCAGTCTTCAGGCTTGTTTTTTGACCTGGGATCTATGTTTTTTTAATCTAATATGCAGGACAGTGTAGCAAGTGATATCAGTGAAAGTTTGCTATTTTTTTACTTGTAAATAATTTTGGTTTAAAAGCCTCATAGTTATCTAATATGCCGCCGTACATAAATATGCCCCCAGTACTTCTTAACAGAATTAATCAACGAACTCTTAACAACACCATTGTAATCAAGAACCTATGCTGCATTTTTATTATTTGCATTTTGCATTAACGTAAAAGCTTATTGAGATTTTGGTTTTTCACATTTGACCACTGAATGTTGAGTATCGTTTCAGTGTTCATGACTTAACAACTTAAGGTAATGTACTTTTTTGGCAAATAAATGAACGTGTACTGATTTTGATAAAAAGATATCCAAATTAAAATTACAGTTGTCTGAAGCGTATTAAATCTTAAACCACAATTATCACACAAATCAAACATCGCATCTTTTATTCAGTTCATAAATTTTGATTTTATCTACAATTATGACGATACGCGAAGAAAGAATATCTAAACTAGTTGTTAATTCATTCACGATACAAGATGTATCAAACTAACGACATCAGCATGTAACTAATCAAATCTAACAACAAACTAAGAACCTTCCAGAACTAACCATAACAGTAACGTGTCAAACACAGGTGTACCGGCAAACTAAGGACCTTCTGAACTAACGACATCATATCAGCAACTAATTAATTCAAGAATTTACCAACGAACTGAGAACCATCTGAACCAACGATGACATGAAACACAAAATGAGTCTCTTATTAGATGCAAGTGAATTGCTGCTGTATTATCCAGATACTAACAATGAACAATAATATTCTAAAAATACAATCAAACTTTAAACCAAATGCAGTGATGTGATCACAAACAAATAAAATCAAGAATTATGTAAGTGATCATTCAAACTAATCATCTTTTATTCATTTGTAACACACAGATGGAAATCAAATCAAAGACAAACGCTCATTACATGATCTAATTAAGTCGTATCAAACACCGATAAAAACATTGACTACACCAAGAAATCCATCAGACGACTCACGAGTGTACATAAAGTTGACAAACACTTGATTTCAAGAACACGAGCTGCATCCGCGAGACTAATCAAAGTCGCTTCATCAACATTAACAAACTCAAAATCAAACTCTATTAAAGTGTCCTCATCTTCTTTGTGGCTCAAATGCTTACGACAGTAATCGATGATCTTGGAGAGGATGTTTCCAGCGACATTTGGGACTGGGATGATGATGGTTTTGGTGACGGTTTGTTGTATCATTGGTTTGATTGTTTCCATTAGTTGCACTGCAGCTTCTTCGATCTCGAATGATTGTTCATCGGAGCTCTTCAAAACGATTGTTTTTGATGACTTTGACATGATTGAAAACAGATTTTAGAATAGATGATTTTGAGTTATAGGTATATATGAAAATGGTAGATAAATGCCTCATGCATGGAAGATATTTATATACTAAACAGACCCTCTAACTTATGTGAATACTACAATTAGAACCATTGCCTTTAAAGTTTTTTGTATACTGTAGTATATATGTTGAGTTAATGCACGGCTTTAAAATGACGGGTGGAAGATATTTTGTTCAGAAAAAATTAAACGTTACAACAGAAACTAACTGAAATTAACTACACATTTATAAAAAAGACCCTCCAGTTTCTGTAAGTTATAAACTTAATCCGTTGGAAACAAAAACCATTTCTTCAAATTCAATAATCCTAACACCTAATACAATACGGTTTGGAGGGTATTATCTGCAAATTCGTATAAGTTCGGTGCCGTTTTAGACCAATAGCCCTAGTTTTTATAAAGACAAATTGAAATTAAAGTCCATCGAGATGGAATCAGTGTGTTGAAGCTATTGCAAAACATGCCATGAGATTGTCTAGTCCAAATAAGATAGTTCCTGAGATTTTTTAAATATTAGCATCAAGTTATTAACCTCAAAAGGTGACACAACATTTACTCTATTAGTACAAATACTAAAATATAGAGCTTAGAAATCTTAAATTTAATCTGCTCTTAGGATAAACTGATCTTGACCCGCCCCGAAACTTGAAGTATGACACAAGTTAAAGTGTTGGAAAATTTAGTGCACTTGTGGGATTTGTTCACACCTGGTAATGGGCTTGGAGGTACGGAGTGTACACCCATCAGGTCCCTGAACACCCTGACTCATATAGTGGTTGTGCAGGATACTGCTGATAGCTAGTTCCTGCTGATGGTTCCTACTGAGTATAGGTTCCTACTGATGGTTCCTGCTACCAGTGTCAGGATCCTGCTGATGCAGAGTTTCTGCTGATAGAGTGTTATATGTAACTGATTTGACATATTCAAATGACAGTTACATCTGCACTCATGATCACGTTTAATTGGTCATGTAACCACCAATACCTATTATTATGGAGGCTAATTAAGTGGGATTAATGGGCCGTTAATCACTCTTAATTCCATTGACTAGGGATGAGTAATCTTGCCTATATATAGGAAGATCAAATCATGCATGGAGTAAACACAGAAAACACACAACACTTAAACACGAAGGGTTATTGATTTGTGCCTAAATCACTAACAACATTTGGTCTTATCCCAAGTAGATATTCGTGATACCCAGGCATTAGGGTCGAATAGTTTACTTTGGAAAGTGATAACACGATTCCAAGTGATATCCGGTAACCTTAATTGGTACGTAGCTAGGTCTTTGATTATCTCTACCCTGATCTGGGCGAATAACAACCAACAATCAAAGTAAACTATTTTGTGATAATCAATGGCTGCTGCTATGAGGCATATGGCTGCTAACTTTTCCAAATTGGATAAGTTTGAAGGTGTTGATTTCAGAAGATGGCAAAAGAAGATTCACTTCTTGCTTTCAAGCATGAATGTGGTGTATGTTCTTAGTACTGCCATTCCTGAGGATCATGGGGATGATGCTATTGTGGAACAGATAAGGAAAAGAAGCAAATGGGAGAATGATGACTATGTATGCAGAGGTTTGATTCTCAATGGTATGTCTGATTCTCTCTTTGACATTTATCAGAACGTTGAATCTTCCAAAGAACTTTGGGATTCCTTGGATGCCAAATATATGGCTGATGATGCTTCAAGTAAGAAGTTTCTTGTAAGTAATTTCACAAATTACAAAATGACTGATTCAAGACCAGTCATGGAACAATACAATGAACTTCTTGGAATACTTGGAAGGTTTACACAACATAAAATGAACATGGATGAGGCTATTTCAGTCTCTTGTATCATTGACAAACTCCCTCCTTCTTGGAAAGATTTCAAGCATGCCTTGAAACATAAGAAGGAAGAACTGACACTTGTTCAGTTGGGTAGTCATTTGCGTATTGAGGATTCCCTCAGGGCGCAGGATAATGACAAGCCAAAGAGTAGCAATGCTACTGGTGCACATGTTGTCAATATGGTGGAACATAACAATTCCACCAGGTACAATGACAACAAAGGCAAACGTAAATATCAGGACAACACAAGGGTTGATCCTAACAAGAAGGCAACACCTACTTGTTGGAAATGTGGCAAATCTGGTCACATTAAAAGGGACTGCAAAGGTGTTAAGGTTGGTGGTAAAACCAATGGTTCAGGCACTAGTGGTTCAGGGAGTGGTGGTTCTGCCAACTCACTGAAAGGTCAGAATATGTTTAATGAATCTCTTCAGGTTTATTATGTTACATATGTATCTGAATCTAACTATGTGCAGGATGATGATGTTGCGTGGTGGGTTGACTCTGGAGCAACTGTTCATGTGTGCAAAGATAGATGCTGGTTCAAGACTTATGAGTCACTGAATGATGGATCTATTCTTCACATGGGAAATGAGTCAACAGCCTTGGTGCATGGTCGTGGTTGTGTAGATCTTAGTTTTAGTTCTGGAAAGATTGTAACTTTGTTTAATGTTATTCATGTTCCTGATATAAGGAAGAACTTGGTTTCAAGTAGTGTTTTGAATAATCATGGATATAAACAAGTTATTGAATCTGATAAATTTATTTTGTCCAAACATGGTGTGTTTATTGGTTTTGGCTATTTGTGTAATCAAATGTTCAGGCTGAATATAGTCACTGACATTGTTAATTCAGCCTTTATGTCAACCTCTAAACTGATTGACTCTACCCTGTGGCATGATAGACTTGGCCATGTACATTTTAAAAGGATGCAAGATATGTCTAAGGATGGGTTAATCCCAGCATTTGACATGGACACTGAAAAGTGTAAGACTTGCATGTTGACCAAAATTACTAAGAAACCCTTTCAGGGTGTAAAACGTGAGACTGAGCTCTTGGAGCTTATACACAGTGACCTGTGTGATTTGCATGCCACTCCCTCTTTGGGGAACAAGAAGTACTTTGTGACATTTATTGATGATGCTTCTAGGTTTTGTTATGTCTATCTATTACATACCAAGGATGAAGCATTAGATAAATTCAAGGTATTTAAAACAGAAGTTGAGTTGCAACTTGGGTCCCTGATCAAAAGATTCAGGACTGATAGGGGAGGTGAGTACATGGATACTCTGTATTTTCAGTCTGTTGGTATAATCCATGAAACGACTGCTCCCTATACTCCTCAACAAAATGGTATCTCTGAAAGAAAGAACAGGGTACTGAAGGAGATGGTTAATTCCATGTTGTCCTATTCAGGACTGAGTCAAGGGTTCTGGGGTGAAGCTATGTTAACAGCTTGCTATTTATTAAATAGGGTTCCCAATAAAAGGAACAAAGTCACCCCTTATGAACTATGGAATAAAAAGAAACCCAACCTGAATTATCTCAGGGTTTGGGGCTGTAGGGATGTTGTAAGACTCCCTGATCCAAAGTTAAAAACTTTGGGTGAAAGAGGCATTGAATGCATCTTTGTTGGATACGCTGAGCATTCCAAGGCTTTTAGGTTCTATGTTATTGAACCTAATGAATATGTTTCAATTAACTCAATAATTGAATCAAGGGATGCACTATTTGATGAGAATAGATTCTCATCAGTCCCTAGACCAAGTCAGAGGATTCCAAATGGAACTGATGACATTGGTGTATCAGAGGTCCCTGATGATTTATCATCTCAGGCCCCTGATGAGGTTGTGGTTCAACAACCTGAACTTGAGTTCAGGAACAACAAAAGGGTCAGGACTCCAAAGTCATTTGGACCTGAGTTTCAATTATACTTGATTGAAGGCACAAGGAGTGAGGTCTCTGACCAATACTCCTATTGCTTCATTGTTGAGGATGATCCCAAAACATTTGAAGAAGCAATGAAGTCCCAGGATGTTGCTTTCTGGAAAGAAGCAATAAATGATGAGATTGACTCCATCATGGGCAACAATACTTGGGTGTTGGTTGATCTACCACCAGGTTGCAAACCTCTTGGTTGCAAATGGATTTTCAAAAGGAAAATGAAGGTAGATGGAACTATTGAAAAGTTCAAGGCTAGATTAGTCATTCAGGGCTTTAAACAAAAGTCAGGGATAGACTACTTTGATACTTATGCCCCTGTGGCACGTATCAGTACCATCAGGCTGCTGATTGCTTTGGCATCAATTCACAATCTGATTATTCATCAGATGGATGTGAAGACAACTTTCTTGAATGGTGAATTGGATGAGGAGGTTTATATGAACCAACCTCAGGGCTTCATCATGCCTGACAATGAAAACAAGGTGTGCAAACTGATTAAGTCTTTATATGGACTGAAACAGGCACCTAAGCAATGGCATCAAAAATTTGATGAAGTGGTTTTGTCTAATGGTTATGTTCTTAACCAGGCTGACAATTGTGTATATACCAAATTTGATGAATCTGGTAAAGGAGTCATCATTTGTCTATATGTTGATGACATGTTGATCTTTGGCACTGACCAAAATCAAGTTGACCTGACAAAGGAATTTTTGTCATCAAGGTTCTCCATGAAGGACATGGGGGAGGCAGATGTTATCCTTGGTATAAGGATTAAACATGAAAGAAATGGTATATCAATTTCTCAGTCTCACTACATTGAGAAGGTACTGAAGAAATTTAATTGCTTTGATTGTACTCCAGTGAGTACTCCCATGGATACCATTGAGAAGCTTATGCTGAACAATGGCAAAGCTGTATCTCAACTTGAGTATTCCAGGGTGATTGGCTGCCTGATGTATGCCATGACTTGTACAAGGCCTGACATTGCTTTTGTTGTGGGTAAACTGAGCAGGTATACTAGTAATCCTAGTGCTCAGCACTGGCAAGCAATTCAGAGGGTACTGAAGTATTTGAAGAGAACTATGGATTATAGTCTCTCATATACTGGTTATCCTTCAGTGTTGGAGGGTTACACTGATGCAAGCTGGATCAGTAACACTGAAGACAATTCGTCTACCAGTGGCTGGGTATTCCTACTTGGTGGAGGTGCAATTTCTTGGGCATCCAAGAAGCAAACTTGTATCACCAGTTCAACAATGGAATCTGAATTTGTGGCTCTAGCAGCTGCTGGTAAAGAAGCTGAATGGTTGAGAAACTTGCTTCTTGAGATTCCATTGTGGCCTAAACCTATAGCACCTATTTCTATCCGGTGTGATAGTGCTGCTACATTGGCAAAGGCTTATAGCCAGATGTACAATGGGAAGTCTAGACACTTAGGTGTCAGGCATAGCATGATTCGTGAGCTTATCATGAATGGGGTAATTTCTATAGAGTTTGTAAGATCTCAACAGAACTTAGTTGATCACTTGTCGAAGGGTCTGGCTAGAGACTTGGTTATAAAGTCTGCTAAAGGGATGGGTTTAAAGTCCAACTTGGTCACTGAATGCTAGGACACCCAACTCCCTCCTGAGGAAACTTGGGAGCTGAGTTCAATGTGGAAAGCTGAACATTCAGTGTACTGAAGCACATGTTTTACAAACATCCCAAGGTTTGTGCTTGGAACCTGCTGGAAAGGAGGATGAAGTCACTTCTTCTTAATGGTTAATTTTCTTTGAAAAAGTGCTTGGCAGGAGCATGAATAAAGAGGAACCACCTATGTGAATGTTGAAGTTTTGCCGCTTCAAGAAGCTATGGACTTTTAGCTTTTACAACATTTATGAATTGGATATGGACACATGGCTTGTATAGTGTCAGGAGTGTTTAAGTGTTGGAAAACTTGTGTGTATTTTATCTTCAGGTATTCAAATGGGTTGAAGGGTTCAATTCTTAGAACACCCTGATTCTCGAATATTTGAACGTGTAATTTACTAAGATGGAAATTCAATCCTCAGGATATTTTCGTTTATGCACTTGTTTTGTATTATGGTTATTTTCATGCAAAGGTAGTGAACTAAATTTGGGGAGGATTGTTGGAAAATTTAGTGCACTTGTGGGATTTGTTCACACCTGGTAATGGGCTTGGAGGTACGAAGTGTACACCCATCAGGTCCCTGAACACCCTGACTCATATAGTGGTTGTGCAGGATACTGCTGATGGTTCCTACTGAGTACAGGTTCCTACTGATGGTTCCTGCTACCAGTGTCAGGATCCTGCTGATGCAGAGTTTCTGCTGATAGAGTGTTATATGTAACTGATTTGACCTATTCAAATGACAGTTACATCTGCACTCATGATCACGTTTAATTGGTCATGTAACCACCAATACCTATTATTATGGAGGCTAATTAAGTGGGATTAATGGGCCGTTAATCACTCTTAATTCCATTGACTAGGGATGAGTAATCTTGCCTATATATAGGAAGATCAAATCATGCATGGAGTAAACACAGAAAACACACAACACTTAAACACGAAGGGTTATTGATTTGTGCCTAAATCACTAACAACATTTGGTCTTATCCCAAGTAGATATTCGTGATACCCAGGCATTAGGGTCGAATAGTTTACTTTGGAAAGTGATAACATGATTCCAAGTGATATCCGGTAACCTTAATTGGTACGTAGCTAGGTCTTTGATTATCTCTACCTTGATCTGGGCGAATAACCACCAACATAAAGTTGAATTTATATGACCAGACTACATAGACCATTGTGTTCAAGTGCTTGTTATATCATTAGATTTGTACAATTTGTCTACAAAAGCATGATAATGATCACTTAAGAGCTTAGGAATGATAAAAAATTGTTTCGTTAATTTGTTTATTTTTGTAAATTTTGTAAGGATCCACTAAACGTGTATAACCCATCAATTATCTTTAGTATGTATGAGCATCACGGTTGTTAGACGACAAGTTGCATTCCAGCAAGGGGTGTGCAAAACTTGATTTGGACTAAGAAACAGAACTAAGAAGATAGAGACCAAACAAGAATTAAACACATCATGATAGATTCAGATGTCGGCTATGAGTTACTTATAACTAGTTATTAGTTCGTCTTTGTTCATTATTAAACTGTTATCAATTTAGTCCAAACCTTTCCAAAATTTACTAAACAAAAACTTTAAGTTTAAAGGCTTGTAATAACAATTAATTGGGACTGAAACAAGCATTTCATTAAACTTAGTTAGATTTTTGGCTCAACTTTTGTTTTTGATAGCGGTTGTCGAATCTGATCTGGTCTAGCTTTTTCATCCCGGTTACCGAATGTTTTGTTACTACTCTTATTCAAATAGAAGACAAAAAACAAAGTTAATCAATGCAGCTATTTGTTTTCTGTAACTAGATTATCATAAAATTCAGTAACCAAAGTCCATAGAAGTCTGAACTTCAGTAAACTGATAATTTGATGTGTGTGCGGGTAGATAGATCTATGTTTTTTAATCTGATATGCAGGACAGTGTAGCAAGTGATATCAGTTAGAGTTTGCTATCTTTTGACCAGTAAATAATTTTGGTTTTAAAGCCTCATAGAATATCCAATATGCTGCAGTACATAAATATAAACCCTCAGTACGTACTTCCTAACAGAATTAATCAACGAATGCTTAACATCACTAATCAAGAACCTAACAGCCTTAACTGAAATCCATTACACACACTATGAATGTTCTCTTTTTTGCGTGTTTTATTTCATGCCAAGTGAACGCAGAACCGCGTCGATAGAACCTAATTACTTAACGACTTTGTTGTACAACTTTAGGCTGCATTTTTAATATATGTATTTTGCATTAACGTAAAAAGCTTATTGAGATTTTGGTTTTTCACATTTGACCATTGAATGTTGAGTATCGTTTCAGTGTTCATGACTTAACAAGTAACAACTTAATGCAATGTACTTTTTTGGCAAATAATGAACGTGTATTGATTTTGATGAAAAGTTATCCAAATTAAAATTACCGTTTTTTTGAAGCATATTAACTCTTAAACCCAATGAGTTTATAACTTACTATCGAACCTCAATAATGTGACCTCGATCATGACTTAATTGATGAAATTGACAGATTATAATAAGCAAAGAAACCACAATTATCACACAAATCAAACGTCACATCTTTTATTCAGTTCACAAATTTTGATTTTATCTACAATTATGACGATACGTGAAGAAAAAATATCTAAACCAAATGTTGATTCATTCACGATTCAAGATGTATCAAACTAACGACATCAGCATGTAAGTAATCAAATCTAACAACAAACTAAGAACCTTCCAGAATTAACAATAACATTAACAAGTCAAACACGGGTGTACCAGCGAACTAAGGACCTTCTGAACTAACGACATCATATCAGCAACTAATTCAAGAATTTACCAACGAACTAAGAACCATCTGAACCAACGACAATAGCAACTAATCTAAGAAGTACTAGAAGGCCCTCCCGAACACCTTTTCGCAAACGCTTGATCTATCACCTCAACCAACATTTCATTCATCGGTTTTAAATCTTTACTATGCAACATCAGAAGGAGATCATCATTTTTTGAAACAGCCAACTTTTCAATCAACGATTCGCGAGACAGATTATACAAACCGTCAATCTTGAGATTCTTAGCGGCCTCTACCAGATACAACAGACTCACTTTATCAATATTGTTAACAAATTCTTGATCAAACAATTTCAGTGCTTCCTCATCAGCGTTGTCATTTGGGATGTGCTTACTGCAATACTCAATTACCTTCAAGAGAGTGATACTACTGATATTTCTGACCAGATCATCTTTTTGGTCGATTATTGTTTTGAGTTTGACTGATAGTTTTGCAGCCTCTTCATCGATCGTGAAAGAATCACCGTCAGAGCTCCTCAAAGAGATTGTGTTTGACATGTTGAATTGAACTAGAACAGATTAGAAAGATTGTGTTTGAAGGTATGAATTGCATGGATTGAAGATAGTTATATACAAACCAATAGAAGAGGGAACTAATTAAAGTCTAACAGAAAATAACAGAAATTTGAAAATATTTAAAATGTGCAATATAGGCCCTCCAACTCTCCAAGTTATATAAAACTACAGATGCTACACTTACACGAGTGTTACATATGTGAATCACACTAAAAGGGACTGATTGACTTATATCAAACCTAAAATCGACTCTTTCTTTTTCTTTTCTTTTTTTCTTTTTGTTTTTTTTTTTCTTTTTTTTTTCCCAGTATGACTAAGTTGAGATGACTTCAATGTAAAAAATATAGAAGCTTGGTTAACTGTTTACTTGCGAAATTAAAGTCTATATTAAATCACAAGGGAAACGGTGCCGTTTTGGCATCCGTTTTCCCGCCCTTTTTTAGCCCGGTTCATGTAGCCCAGTTACACCAACTGCCTCCCCACTTTAGCCCACTTTGTCATAATATCGATCACACACATGCACACCACCTGATATCGATCTCAAAATCCTCAAAATCACACACACGCACACCACCAGGTACGGATCAATCGTAGGTTGAGGATGGAGCTGTAGATCGCATGTTCAGGTTAGTTATCGGTTTTAGGTTTTCGATTTTCATATACAGTTAACTTTTAATTTAGGGTTTTGTTGTAATAATTAGGGTTTTTTTATAATTAGGGGGTTTTTGCTAAATCGCATGTTCAGGTTAGTTATCAGTTTTAGGTTTTCGTTTTAGGTTTTCGTGATGATGGTTATGGTTTAGTTTTGGCTGATTCGTTAGTTGATTTGGTTTCGTTAATTTAGGGGTTTTTGGGATTTGTTTTGCAGGTTGGATGGGTGTTTGGACCAAAAAGATGGTTTTTAGAGATTATGAATGGTTAGTTTGGTGTGATTTTGATTGTTGCTTGGCTATTTTTTCTTAATAAACTTCAATCTGTGTTGTTTTGGCAGGTGGCCAAGGGTTTGTCATTAGATTCCAAAGCTCAAAAATTAGCATTTCAACGGTGGATTCAAGCTGTAAGTTTTTCCGTTTTCTTTTATTACATTTTCATCATCAAATTCTCAAAATAAATTTTATTTTTTGGGATTTTTTAGGGAGTGACTGAATATATGTTTTTCGTTTTAGTTCTTCAACTTGCAATAGGCTACTTTAGTTTGTTTAGTATTGATATTAGTAAACTTTGTTATGAGTGATTTCAGATTGATCCGAGACATCATTATGGTCATAGGTTGCACATATATTATGAAGAGTGGTGTAAAGCTGATGCTGGACAACCATTTTTTTATACAAATGACGATGTTGTATAGTGAAATATTTTGAAAATGATGTATAGTGAAATGATTCTTTAACGTTTCAGTAATAGGAGTCGTAGTAACCGTGTGCAAAGTATGCTTTACGATTGCTTCTACCATCTGTATTTCTGCCCGTGCTTCTCTTGAAAACCTGATACAGATAACTAATATGTTTCAGGAATGTTGCCGGTCATTGCTAAACGAGAGGAAGAAACCAGAATATTTTTTTAACCAGAAGTCGCGCAGCTTCTTATTGCACTCTGCTAAACTTGACCTCACACAGCCAGGTATGTGGATATGCTAATTGTTGTTGCACTTTGCTAACGTTGGCCACTGCTGCTGCAGTTTATTGTTGCTCACGCATTTTGTCCTAACAGATATGAAAGAAAAGCAACAGTAGGAAGTATGCTCAAAGACATATTCAAGTGAGGAAGGTTGCGGTAAGGGGAAACTCCTAGACCCCAGGCTGCAAGTCTCACGGTGGTTCAGCTTGGTAACAATATTTAACTAGAATCCATTGATACTTTGTTTAGTTACGACTATGCGCCGAGTTTTGGACCGGGATTAAAAGTAGTATTCAACCTTAAGTAGGACTGACTCGGCCAGCTAAGACTTACCCACACTCCTGTAATTATAACCAATCATGTTTACAGCCCCGTGTCTTATGGCGGGTGTTTGTCGTTGTTGTGGTTGCAGCCTACGGTTGGTAACAACTTTGGCCCAGGTAATTGTCGATATCCAGAAACCATTTAGCTATCAATGTATAGTTACAAGCCAAATTTGTATTATGTAGCTTGCTTAGCCAGCTTATTTGAGTTTCATAAAACCAATAAGCTCACTTTTAGAGGTTAGTCATGAGCTCAAGTTTAATTTTAACTTGGACATTATCTCATGTAATATTGTATTTAATTGGTAGTGATTTTTTGGACTAATCATATGCTTAAGAATTTGAGTTTATATCCTACATTGCTGTCATCTTTTTTAATACTGACCGCTTTTCATTTAATTATGTATGGTGCAGCAACTATTGGTTAAAAGACGCGAAAAATGACAGTGAACCGGTGTCTGTTGCAGCAGCAAATGTATAAGCAAGTTCACAAACAGTCAGGTCCTTAATACTTGCCAATAAAGAATCATCAAACTTTTGTTGTTTATTCTTAAATGTATCAAAAGAAATGAGCAACTATATACTCCTAATACGATATCAGAAACACCTATGTGAACCTCATTTGAAAATAATGAAGTGTCTTTTCATTGGGTTTCAGTGATTAAGATTTGCTTTTTGAAATTGCAAAAAATGAAAGATACGTATTACTATTAGTGGTGGAATTTGTAATTGCGTGAGTGTAGTGGATGTGTTTGCTTTGAAAAGCTTAAGAGTCGTTGACCACTATATCTACTTTAATTGCTTAGGTAAATATCGAGAACTATAAGAATACATGGGCTTTATGTAATAACCTTTCATATTGAAACGCGAATGCTAAAAATTGAATTTATCAGCCTACTGGCAACTTTTAATTATCTAGGTTTTCAAATGTGTTTGACATTCGTAGTATAGGCAATGTTTTGGATTGATGTGGTTCTTGCTTTTTATTGTTGCAGATCGTTGGCGAATCAGTTGGATGGTGATGAGCAAAAGCGTGAGAAGTTTCGGAAAATGGTTATGCAATATATCATGGTAATATTAGGATATAACATTTTTTTCTTTATGCTTTAGTGTGAGTATATCAAAAGGTCTTGATCAAATCGTATGCTTACTAGGAATAGCTGATTCAGCAGGAACTTTAAACGTGACCTTACCGAAGAAAAATAGGCAGCGATCAAGACGAAACTACTGTTGTTTGTGTACATACTTCATGCTGTTATAAGATATGGCATCGATTACTAGATCAGGTAAAAAAGTACAATTTTTAGTACATGTTGGATGCGATTGACTTGAACTGTGAACAACTCATTTTTTCCTAGGCAAGGAATTAATTAGGTAAATATGATTATCAAAAACTATGCTAAGTCTGCTGAAACAATATGGCCGGTTTCGCCATCTATCAGTTGCTTATGCTGATACTATCTGTACACATAAGATGAATCTAACCGACTGTATATGAAGGGTAACTCTCTGTTTTTGACTTTTATGAATTTATCTTTAAGAGTACTTTTACAAGTGTTTTTAAAAGCGGAATACTTAGAGAAAACCCTTTATATAAATGTGGGATAGCAAAACCTTGCTCGATTATTTCAAAGGCTAATTGAATGTAAATCATTGTTTCACCTTAAATCTGTATTTGGGTATTTTGATTTTACCTTTTCCTCGACACTGAAATTGCATTTATTCATTATAGTGGTTCCAGACCTACACCCCACAACAAGGCGCATACCAGTCCCAGCCTAACGTCAGGTGCAATAGTGTTACAAAACTGCAGTTTCCCATACTTTTAATATATTTGTGCGTATAGCTATGTGATGGCTGCAATTTACGAATAACAGCCACTAACTTGCACCCGTACAATGCTCGCAAAAGGAGGTTCAATGAGACGTGCGCAGGTCTGTACACATGCTAAGAGATTACAGTTCTAAAATTTTGTACCAACCTTAATTATTAGTTTGTTAACCATTTTATGTCATCATCATTGTAGGCCCACATGGTTTGTAGAACAGGAATCCAACAGTGGATGACGGACCATCGGCCTCGCTACTACTGGTGCGCAAACGTTAGCAACGTTCCTTCCTATTCTTACGAATTTCATTTAGGTTGTCTAAGGCTCCTTATTTTAGCTAGCAAATTGGTAATTCAAATATGTGGTGGATCAGGATTTCTTGATGGCTTTTTAGCCTACGTAGAACATCTAATCCAGCTGTTTGTCAATCAGTTTTAGATTAGTCCAAACCTAACTTGCATAGCAAAATGTATAAATGTGTTTCAGGTATTCTCCTGGGAATTGGGGAATACACGATGTGGACCGGTCGTGTTGGATTTTGGTGCTAGAATCATAAGTCAAGTTAGAGTTGAGGGTGACATACAATATGGTGACCATACAGGAGGCAACGGTACTGCTACCAACCATGTGCACAAAATATTATCCACGCAAGAAGCATCTCTACCAACAGGTAAAATGTGTGTGGTAATTTTGATCAGATTCAGGTGGTACGATATATTGACTTTCATTTTATGCCAATACATTACTATGTGTACCTGAGTGCTGAATATGACTTTAAGACTACAGCCACTCACATAAACGCGTACGCTGCTCACAAATGGACATTCGACCAGAAGCGTGCAGGTCAGTTTACATATTAATTAATAGCTGGCGCATACTGATTTGCAGCTGTAGCATCTCACGAAAACATTTGAGATCAATTGGTCACAACAGAATCAACGTACTTTCAGATAAACCTTTTAATTAAAACATTTCTCTTTGTAATCCAAAATAAGAGGGGTTCTGATGAGTGTATAAATACTCATCATTTCTGTCACATTTAAGCTACAAAACATCTGAAAACATACAGATATACTTTAAAATACATGAAATATCATGAAATTGTGTTTTTAAGTGTTACTAGTGCAAAAGGGATGAAAACTGATGAAAAATAACAAAGTTTACATAATTTACAGTTTCAGTCCCTGAACTTTGACAAATTGGCAAAACTAGTCCCTGGAAAATCAAAACTTGTAAAAATATCATAAAAGGTCCTTGGGATTCATAAGTTGTTAGGAAAAATCCTTTGAAGTTAAAAATCACAAATTTACAACTATGGTCCCTCAACTTTGGAAAAGTGTCAAAATTAGTCCCTAAGGTTTAAAAATAAGAAAATAATCAAAATAAACCTTATACTATTCTAAATTGACAAATTTGGTCCTTTGTGTTAACATTTGATATTTACAGGTTTAACCCTTCAAGAATCAGAAAATTACAATAAAGGTCCCTGGAGTTTGGGAAATTACAGAAAAGGTCCCTGGAGGTTTGAAATGTAGAAAATTGCATCTATAGTCCTTGGGGTATTCAAGTATAACATAAGTGGTCCCTATAACAACTTTTCAAAATTTACACATCAGGTCCTATACTTTGAACGAATTACATTTTTGGTCCTTGTGTAGTTTTAAACCAAACGGACCTTTTTATTTATTAAACCCCAAAATAAACCCACCCTTAATAAATAAAACCCAAAACAACCCCAGCCCACTCACACCTAGGCCCAGTCTACCCTTAGCCCAATCCCCTAAACTAATAAAACCGGGTCAAACAAAGTCAAAACCACCCTACCCCGCTTTTTACTGTTCATCGTCTCCCAAACCACCCCAAACCTGAAACCAGGTGGTATTCTTGCCACCTTACCCCCCACCTTATCACCTCCACCTCATTAACCTACCCTCCCCACTACCTCTGCCACACCCCAACTCCATTTAATGCCTTTTCCACATCTTTTCCCTCCAAACTCTATCAAACTTCCCTGTTTTTCTTCCCACTACCCCAACTGACTCAAATATCTCCTAAAACTTATCCTACACCTCACACAAACAACCAAATTCCCTTAATTATAAAAGAGAGGCTGCAAGCAACCTAGTCCACATTTCCCGCCAAAATGATCAAACGGCCAAAATGGCTTTTACTCATCTAAAGGTCAAAAATGAATGTGGGAAATATCTAGGAATGTGGGGAGATCAAGTTGAGTCATCTATATGAAGAGAAAGAAGACAGAGTGAAGAGTTATCATAGAATAAACTTTTGTGATCACTTTTATTGCTTAAACTTTAATACTTGTCTTTTAAGAGCTTTCAGTATTGTAATTAAACTTTGACAAAGTTCAATTACTTGCTATTTACAGTTTGTAGTTTCATAACCTTTTAAATTACTTGTCATTTAAATATTTGCAATTTACCTTATTGTCATTTTCATTATTTGTCTGTTATAACTATATAGAGGATTCCAAAATTGTCACTTAGGCTCCTGACAAAAGCCATAAGGCTTTTTAGAAACCTTGAAAAAGTTATAATCCATAAATCTAAAAATCACCAAAAGAAATCAAAGAAAATAAAAAAAAAAATAAAAAAAAAATAAGTTTCATTGAGAATCAAGCAAGGAGCAGGTTAAATACTGGATGAACCTGGTAATAGGGACTCATGGGAGTCATATAAGCGGGTACTTGGTTCTTGGTTAATCTCAGTTTGCATTTTTGTAAGCATTTTCTTGTATTTTGATATTTTACTATTTATATAGTTTATTGCTGTAATCTTTGTTATTTCTTACTTAATTAGTGTTGTTGGATGTTAGTATAATCTAAAATCAATACTTTGTTTATTGTTTTTGTAAGTTGTTAAGTTTCATTAAAATCAGTCATCTAGTGTAATCTTGTATTTCTGTTTCTCTTGTTGTATTTGTTGTTCATTTGTGTTTATTAGGTCTAATATAATGGTGTAATAAGTTTTGAAACCAGATTAGAGGACTGAATCATTGAGTTGCTTTGGAATTCATAAAAACAGTTAGTATATAGGGTGTTTGGAACAAGCTTGTTAGCTGAGCTCTTGTTGTTGTTTGATGTTTATTTTAGTTTAATTAGATTGCAGTAGTGTAATATAGGTCAAGTAAGGATAAAAACTTGGTCTCATTTAATCAAAAGTCAAAATCACTACCAAATTCCTCCAACAGTTAACTGTTGAGGTCTTTGGGATCCAATTCTCACCCACTTTGATTAAATATTGTTCTTTTAGCCTAATTTACTATTAATATAACTTAACACATCCATTTAAGTCAATTAGGACCTGTAGAATTTCACTTAAGTCAAAATTTCATTACAAGTGAAAAAGTCAAAGTTAATAGTTTGTCAGATTTTCCTAAAATAGCAAGAATATTTGGGAATTTTGTGATAGGTTTTAGGACCTGAGCTTTTCAGGGATTGAAGTCTCTCAGCTGAACTTTAAGCTCCCACTCTCCATATATTTTTGTGATTTTTGGTGTGGGTCCCACACCCATTCAAACACAGCTGCAGGGCAAGCTGTTTGCCCTGTGCACAGCAGACCCAGTCACACCCACCACTTTGGTGGTGTTTTGTGGTCTACTCAGTGGGCCCCAATAGTTATAATTAGGTTTTTACAACCCCCCTCCTACCAGGGATTCACCTTTGACCCCTTGTTTGACCTCTGGAATTGTGGACCCCACCTAGAATTGCACCCAAAGCTTGTCCCATTTCTGACCCAGAACCAAATAAGCAATCAGCTTATTGTGGTCTTGTGGCTTATTCACTTGGCTTTTTGGTGTGAAACTTGTTCAAACTTGTCCAAGTAACTCAGCTGAATCAACTTTCACCATGGTGGACCCCACATTAGCTCATTTGAGCTTATTTGCTTATAAGTCAAACTTTGGTCAACTGTTTTTGTAATAAGCACTCTTAGTGCTTATTTTTGGTTTCCATTTTATTTGATTTCATAAAAGTTTCTTATTTTAAGTACTTAAGTAGTTTTGTAAAAGAAAAAACCAGAAAAAAACCAAATTTAATTATAGTGATAGCTTCTATTTAATAGAAACTATCTATTTATTTTTCTTTTTAGCTTATTTATAAGCACTTCTGCTATTTTATATTTTTATTAAATATCTTTTATATTATAGTAGTTTTGTAAATTTTTCCAGATTTTAATTTTGTCATCTAGTGGTTTTTAGATTTAATTTTAGTTTAATTAATAATTAATTAATATTAAGTAATTAAATAGCATAATTATATTTTATTAAGTAAAATATAGTTTTTATAATTTTTATAGCTTTTATATAAGTTATAACATTTTTAGGAATTTTTCTAGAATTTTTACTGTTCATATTATAGTATTTATAATTTAATTAGTTTAATTAAGTTTAATTAGTTAATAAATAATTAAATAGTTAATAATTAATTATAAATAGATAATTAGTGTTAAAAATATAATTTTAGTTTTAAAATAAGTTTTATAAGATTTTAGATTTTTCTAAATTTTAATTTTATTTTTCTAGACTTATTTTGTATCTTATTATTATTTAAGTTATTATTAAATAGTTAATAATAGTTATTAATTAATAATAATTAATTAAAAAGTTTAAAAAAATATTTTTCTTTTTCTAATAATTTTCTTAAGTCCTTAGGTTTGTAAAAATTTAATTTTTATCTTTATAGCCTTTTTATTTCTTTAATTTTACTTTTTATTTGGTACGTTTACGTTTATTTAAACTAAACGTACGTTTTTTATTTCTTTTACGTTTTTACGTTTCCTTATTTCAAGGTTTTGTTTATATAGCTTATTAAAGCTATTTTCTTTCATCCTAGGGTAATCACTAATCACATACCCTTTCCTGTTCAATAATTCCCGATCACAGATCCGTTCTAACTCAGGATATTACATTTCCAAGGGACATAACGACCCGGGGACACTAAACTCCTCGGATATACTTGTATTCACGTTTATTTAGTTTGACTTCTACTGGTTGACCATTCACAAGTGGTTGACTAAGTAAAGTTGACTAGAAATCCGCGAATCAAAATTTGGCGCCGTTGCCGGGGAAGTGCGCTGCGTTGAACGATTCTGAAGTATCAGATTTGTTGAATACCTATCCATAGTACATATATCTTATATAATATCGTATTTTCATCTTCCATAAACATATAAAACACCAAAAATATTTTCTTTTTCTTTCTATATATATATAACATAAAATAAAAACCTAAAAATACTCTTCTCACCCTTATCTGAGTTTCCTTTTCTTCAAGGATCCTTAGACGCGTCTTAGTGCATGCGCACTCGTTCTTCAAGGTCATCAAGTCCTCTTCGTGAGCTTGTAGCCATACCTCGAAGAAATCGTAGACGTTCTGCTCCATCAGTCGTACCCGAGATACGTACTGATCCTAAACCCCCTGTCATAATGACAGAAGACCGACCGATGAATGAGCTTCTCCAAGCACCCACCGAGGGTTACGGAGATGCTATTGTTGTTCCAGCCATCGTGGCTGAGAATTTTGAGCTCAAAACTGGGTTGATTAATCTGGCAACCCAGAAGCAATTCTATGGTTTTGATAGGGACAATCCTCATGATCACATTAGATGGTTTAACCAAATCATTGGTACCATCAAATGTAAAAATGTCCCTGAGGAATCAATCAAACTTCTTCTCTTCCCATTTTCCATCGAAGGCAATGCCAGGATATGGCTTGATAAACAGCCTCCTAAATCGATTGAAACATGGGGAGATTTGGTTCATAAATTCATTAATGAATTCTTTCCTCCTTCCAAAACCACATATCTTAAGAACGAGATCATGAAGTTCTCTCAAAGGTTTGATGAACCATTCAGAGAGGCATGGGATCGTTTCAAAGAATTGCTCCGCAGATGTCCACATCACAGTTTCACCGAATTAATGCAAATGGACACTTTTTACAATGGGTTAAACCCATCTGATCAAAATTCTCTAAACGCCTCAGCTGGAGGTAATTTTCTGAGCAAATCCACAAAGGAAGCCATTGCTCTCATTGAAAACATGTCTAAGGTCCGTACTACGAGAGATAGAACTTATAATTCTCATGCTAGTGCTGGTCCTTCTACATCATCTCCCGTGACTTCTAGCACTGATTCTCAGATTGCTGAACTCACGAAGGCTATCCAAGCTTTAGTTTCCAAGAAAGAGTCCGCTCCGCAAACTTCTCAAATTGCTGAAATTAAAAAGGTAGACGTTTGTGTTACTTGTGGAGGTCCTCATCCATACTACAATTGTACCCACACCGCTGGCAATGCAATTGAAGTCAATGATATAGCAGGCAGTTCCAATCAAGGAGGAATTCCATTCCGTCCTCAAGTGGATACAAACTACCGTGCTAACAACCAGGGAGGACAGCCTGGATTATACCAACCAAACAATGCTAATAGGTTCATTCCTAACCAGCAACGAGGGCAAAACACACAGAATCAATATAATGCCCCGAGCAATCAAATGGTTCCTTTTCAATACCCACCCCACAAGGGGAATTCTAATCCAGGGTATTCAGCTCCTGCTCATCAAATGGTTCCTTATCAAGAATCTCCCTCCAATGAGCTCGCTAACCACATCAAGGTTAATGATGTTAACATGAGGGCAATGCAGAACCAAATCTCCAATTTGAAGAATGAATTTGATTCTTCAATAAAAAAGAACAACAATGAGCTGAGAAACGATATTAAGGACATGTTTGCTGGTTTAATGAAACAACTAAATCCACCTTCCACCTCGGGAAGTCTCCCGAGTAATACTATTGCGAATCCCAGGGGTGAACTCAAAGCTGTCACTATTCATAGCAACAAAGATGGACCAACCATGGTGACAAAGGACCCGGTACTTCCTTCTAATAATGGAAGTACTCGTTACGTCCAAACCACGGTTGTCCCAAATTCTACACCCCCTGTCACTCCTACATCGTCAAGAATCGATCCTACTCTTTCACGATTCACGGTTAAAAGTTTGTCAAGCAATCTTTATGACCAAAGAGCAGCTGTGACTTATTCTCATATGCTTAATTCTTCCCGTAAGAGTGTATTAGACGACAGTGATGATGAGGAGGATGATTCCGATGTCATCAAAGCTATCACCACTCGTAGTGGTGCCGCTTATGATGGACCCTTAATGCCTATCCCTCCTCCATTATATGATGTGGAAAAAGAGGCGGAGGATACAACAGACAAAGTGCAAATTCCAAGTTCACAAAGTACAGCACATGTCTCTCCTCCGGTCCTCCCTAAAAAGAGACCCAAACCAGGAGTTGTCTTTGAATCTGTAGAGACTCCTGAGGATACTGCTCCTAAATCCAAACCTTCTCTTCCGTACCCATCACGTATGAATGAGGATAGGACCCGTGAAAAGAATAGTCAACAAATAGATAAATTCTTTCAAATCTTTAAAGAATTACATTTTGACATTAGTTTCGCGGATTCCCTCATTCTAATGCCTAAGTTTGCAGCGACAATCAAACAACTGCTAAACAACAAGGAAAAGCTGTTTGAGATGGCAAAAACTCCAGTAAGCGAAAACTGCTCGGCAGTTATCTTAAAAAAGCTTCCGGTAAAGCTTGGAGATCCTGGGAAATTCCTAATACCTTGTGTATTCCCAGGAATGATTGAATGCTATGCCTTGGCCGATCTCGGTGCTAGCATCAATCTAATGCCTTATTCAGTGTGGAAGAAACTTTCTCTTCCTGAACTCTCCCCTACCTGCATGACTCTCGAGCTTGCAGATCGTACCATATCTATGCCCCTCGGCATCGCTGAGGACGTATTTGTGAAAGTAGGGAGGTTCCATTTTCCAGCAGACTTTGTGGTCGTTGACTTTGATGCCGATCAAAAGGTTCCTCTCATTCTTGGAAGAGGATTCCTTAGAACCGGCCATGCTCTTATTGATGTTTTAGAGCATGAGATCACCTTACGTGTTGGTAAGGAAGCTGTTACCTTTGATCAAGATCAAAATTCTAGGTACTCCTCAAACTTTAACTCTGAATCGGTTAACCGAATCGATGTCATTGATTTTTCTTCAAAGGAGTATTCTCAAGAAAATCTTGATTATTTTCATAATTCTGTGAGTGGTAATCCCACTCCATCTTCTACTACTATCTTAGCCGAATCTTCAACTTCTCTCACTTTGGATGAGGAAAGTAGTCCCATTTGGGATGAAGATGAGACTGAGAGTGATCAGGAGGGAGATATTCTTCTCCTTGAAGAATTGTTAAATAATGATCCAATTCCCCCTCCTCCGCTAGACTCTTCAACTTATCTCACTCGGGTTGAGGAAAATCATCCCATTTGGGATGATGATGATACTGAGAGTGATGAGGAGGGAGATATTCTTCTCCTTGAGGAATTCATGCATAATGATCCAATTTCCCCTCCTCCTCTAGAAGAACTTCATAATGAGAGTACTGATTCTATTCTGGATGAAATCGATGTTTATCTCGATTTAGACACATATATGCCAGGTATTGATGATGCCGAGAGTGATCAGGAGGAAGATGTCAGTCTTCTTCTTGAACAACTTTTATACCCAGAAAATTATCCCACCCTCCCACCCAAACAACTTCATAAAGAGGAATTCAAATCAGTTGAAGAAACTGATAAAATTCCTGAGATCAAGCATAAGACCTTGCCTCCTTCACTTAAATTTCAACTTCTTGAGGAGGAAGTTCTTGTGATTACTGCTGTTCTGATCTCCCTACTACCCTTCACCTACTCGGTGATTTCTCCTTCCCTTTACTCATTCGGGAGTGAAGATGTTACCTTTGACCCTGGAATCTGCCATATAACATTGGTTTAGAGCCAGATACTTCCCCATGGATTTTTAAAATTGTTTTTTTTCTCCCGAACTACTCAGGAACCCTTTGTTACAGTTAACCGTTCACAAGCGGTTAGCTTGCGTGATAAACCTGACAGTTGGGGAGGAAATAAATCAAATACGGGGTCGAGTCCGGCTAGTGACTCGGGAATCAAAAACATTAGCAAAAACATGGGCTTGTCACCCGTGTGTAACACCCAAGTGTGGGGGACATGCCCCACATGTTGTATATATGTAAATATCTTTCATGTTAAAAAAAAAAAAAAAAAAAAAAAAAAAAAAAAAAAAAATGTAAAAATAGTGATAGCTTCTATTTAAGAAGTTTTATCTAAAAAAATATTTGTATGTATATACATGTAAAATAAAGGCTAAGAGTATTTTCCCTTTTACGTTCTAAGTTCGGTTTAACACTCGGTACTTTGAATATTGAGGGCAATATTCAGTTCTAAGTGTGGGGGGGATTCTCACGAATTCAAACATATGTTCCATCAGGAACCCCAATTTAGCCAAAAAATTTAAAATTTTTTCTCACTTAGAACGCAATAAATGGTTATCAGTCCACCATGTCTAACCCACAACAGGATTGGCTAATCCAGGAGCAAACGGCTCTTGGTAAAGATATCTCAAATCCGTTTACGGCTTGCAATTTGCCAAAAATTGTATGGTTCCTCAACTCCCCATATCCCATAAAGCGAATGAGTTGGCTAGCCCGCAAGATTATGGCTTGTGGTAAAGGCCGTGGAAAAACCATAATTGGTAATCAGCTCACCAAGATGTTGACTATTCCATCAAGAGTTGGCTAGCCCAGAAGCAAACGGCTTTTGGTAAAGACTAATCAAATCCGTTGACAGCTGGTGGTTTGCTCAAAATCACACGGTTATCAGGTGTGCCACAGTTTTTACACCTGGCTACTCCAGAAGTGATGGCTTTTGGTAAAGAGTTCTTTGAAATCCATTAAAACTTCATAAGATTGCTAGGGACTAGCAATAGTTTAGTGTGGGGGATTGATGAGTGTATAAATACTCATCATTTCTGTCACATTTAAGCTACAAAACATCTGAAAACATACAGATATACTTTAAAATACATGAAATATCATGAAATTGTGTTTTTAAGTGTTACTAGTGCAAAAGGGATGAAAACTGATGAAAAATAACAAAGTTTACATAATTTACAGTTTCAGTCCCTGAACTTTGACAAATTGGCAAAACTAGTCCCTGGAAAATCAAAACTTGTAAAAATATCATAAAAGGTCCTTGGGATTCATAAGTTGTTAGGAAAAATCCTTTGAAGTTAAAAATCACAAATTTACAACTATGGTCCCTCAACTTTGGAAAAGTGTCAAAATTAGTCCCTAAGGTTTAAAAATAAGAAAATAATCAAAATAAACCTTATACTATTCTAAATTGACAAATTTGGTCCTTTGTGTTAACATTTGATATTTACAGGTTTAACCCTTCAAGAATCAGAAAATTACAATAAAGGTCCCTGGAGTTTGGGAAATTACAGAAAAGGTCCCTGGAGGTTTGAAATGTAGAAAATTGCATCTATAGTCCTTGGGGTATTCAAGTATAACATAAGTGGTCCCTATAACAACTTTTCAAAATTTACACATCAGGTCCTATACTTTGAACGAATTACATTTTTGGTCCTTGTGTAGTTTTAAACCAAACGGACCTTTTTATTTATTAAACCCCAAAATAAACCCACCCTTAATAAATAAAACCCAAAACAACCCCAGCCCACTCACACCTAGGCCCAGTCTACCCTTAGCCCAATCCCCTAAACTAATAAAACCGGGTCAAACAAAGTCAAAACCACCCTACCCCGCTTTTTACTGTTCATCGTCTCCCAAACCACCCCAAACCTGAAACCAGGTGGTATTCTTGCCACCTTACCCCCCACCTTATCACCTCCACCTCATTAACCTACCCTCCCCACTACCTCTGCCACACCCCAACTCCATTTAATGCCTTTTCCACATCTTTTCCCTCCAAACTCTATCAAACTTCCCTGTTTTTCTTCCCACTACCCCAACTGACTCAAATATCTCCTAAAACTTATCCTACACCTCACACAAACAACCAAATTCCCTTAATTATAAAAGAGAGGCTGCAAGCAACCTAGTCCACATTTCCCGCCAAAATGATCAAACGGCCAAAATGGCTTTTACTCATCTAAAGGTCAAAAATGAATGTGGGAAATATCTAGGAATGTGGGGAGATCAAGTTGAGTCATCTATATGAAGAGAAAGAAGACAGAGTGAAGAGTTATCATAGAATAAACTTTTGTGATCACTTTTATTGCTTAAACTTTAATACTTGTCTTTTAAGAGCTTTCAGTATTGTAATTAAACTTTGACAAAGTTCAATTACTTGCTATTTACAGTTTGTAGTTTCATAACCTTTTAAATTACTTGTCATTTAAATATTTGCAATTTACCTTATTGTCATTTTCATTATTTGTCTGTTATAACTATATAGAGGATTCCAAAATTGTCACTTAGGCTCCTGACAAAAGCCATAAGGCTTTTTAGAAACCTTGAAAAAGTTATAATCCATAAATCTAAAAATCACCAAAAGAAATCAAAGAAAATAAAAAAAAAAATAAAAAAAAAATAAGTTTCATTGAGAATCAAGCAAGGAGCAGGTTAAATACTGGATGAACCTGGTAATAGGGACTCATGGGAGTCATATAAGCGGGTACTTGGTTCTTGGTTAATCTCAGTTTGCATTTTTGTAAGCATTTTCTTGTATTTTGATATTTTACTATTTATATAGTTTATTGCTGTAATCTTTGTTATTTCTTACTTAATTAGTGTTGTTGGATGTTAGTATAATCTAAAATCAATACTTTGTTTATTGTTTTTGTAAGTTGTTAAGTTTCATTAAAATCAGTCATCTAGTGTAATCTTGTATTTCTGTTTCTCTTGTTGTATTTGTTGTTCATTTGTGTTTATTAGGTCTAATATAATGGTGTAATAAGTTTTGAAACCAGATTAGAGGACTGAATCATTGAGTTGCTTTGGAATTCATAAAAACAGTTAGTATATAGGGTGTTTGGAACAAGCTTGTTAGCTGAGCTCTTGTTGTTGTTTGATGTTTATTTTAGTTTAATTAGATTGCAGTAGTGTAATATAGGTCAAGTAAGGATAAAAACTTGGTCTCATTTAATCAAAAGTCAAAATCACTACCAAATTCCTCCAACAGTTAACTGTTGAGGTCTTTGGGATCCAATTCTCACCCACTTTGATTAAATATTGTTCTTTTAGCCTAATTTACTATTAATATAACTTAACACATCCATTTAAGTCAATTAGGACCTGTAGAATTTCACTTAAGTCAAAATTTCATTACAAGTGAAAAAGTCAAAGTTAATAGTTTGTCAGATTTTCCTAAAATAGCAAGAATATTTGGGAATTTTGTGATAGGTTTTAGGACCTGAGCTTTTCAGGGATTGAAGTCTCTCAGCTGAACTTTAAGCTCCCACTCTCCATATATTTTTGTGATTTTTGGTGTGGGTCCCACACCCATTCAAACACAGCTGCAGGGCAAGCTGTTTGCCCTGTGCACAGCAGACCCAGTCACACCCACCACTTTGGTGGTGTTTTGTGGTCTACTCAGTGGGCCCCAATAGTTATAATTAGGTTTTTACAACCCCCCTCCTACCAGGGATTCACCTTTGACCCCTTGTTTGACCTCTGGAATTGTGGACCCCACCTAGAATTGCACCCAAAGCTTGTCCCATTTCTGACCCAGAACCAAATAAGCAATCAGCTTATTGTGGTCTTGTGGCTTATTCACTTGGCTTTTTGGTGTGAAACTTGTTCAAACTTGTCCAAGTAACTCAGCTGAATCAACTTTCACCATGGTGGACCCCACATTAGCTCATTTGAGCTTATTTGCTTATAAGTCAAACTTTGGTCAACTGTTTTTGTAATAAGCACTCTTAGTGCTTATTTTTGGTTTCCATTTTATTTGATTTCATAAAAGTTTCTTATTTTAAGTACTTAAGTAGTTTTGTAAAAGAAAAAACCAGAAAAAAACCAAATTTAATTATAGTGATAGCTTCTATTTAATAGAAACTATCTATTTATTTTTCTTTTTAGCTTATTTATAAGCACTTCTGCTATTTTATATTTTTATTAAATATCTTTTATATTATAGTAGTTTTGTAAATTTTTCCAGATTTTAATTTTGTCATCTAGTGGTTTTTAGATTTAATTTTAGTTTAATTAATAATTAATTAATATTAAGTAATTAAATAGCATAATTATATTTTATTAAGTAAAATATAGTTTTTATAATTTTTATAGCTTTTATATAAGTTATAACATTTTTAGGAATTTTTCTAGAATTTTTACTGTTCATATTATAGTATTTATAATTTAATTAGTTTAATTAAGTTTAATTAGTTAATAAATAATTAAATAGTTAATAATTAATTATAAATAGATAATTAGTGTTAAAAATATAATTTTAGTTTTAAAATAAGTTTTATAAGATTTTAGATTTTTCTAAATTTTAATTTTATTTTTCTAGACTTATTTTGTATCTTATTATTATTTAAGTTATTATTAAATAGTTAATAATAGTTATTAATTAATAATAATTAATTAAAAAGTTTAAAAAAATATTTTTCTTTTTCTAATAATTTTCTTAAGTCCTTAGGTTTGTAAAAATTTAATTTTTATCTTTATAGCCTTTTTATTTCTTTAATTTTACTTTTTATTTGGTACGTTTACGTTTATTTAAACTAAACGTACGTTTTTTATTTCTTTTACGTTTTTACGTTTCCTTATTTCAAGGTTTTGTTTATATAGCTTATTAAAGCTATTTTCTTTCATCCTAGGGTAATCACTAATCACATACCCTTTCCTGTTCAATAATTCCCGATCACAGATCCGTTCTAACTCAGGATATCACATTTCCAAGGGACATAACGACCTGGGGACACTAAACTCCTTGGATATACTTGTATTCACGTTTATTTAGTTTGACTTCTACTGGTTGACCATTCACAAGTGGTTGACTAAGTAAAGTTGACTAGAAATCCGCGAATCAGGTTCTCATTTTTAGTCTAACGGTTTTGAGTGTATTTTCCACTGAACAGGGTCAAGAAGTGAGAATAGCAAAACATACTGAAGCAAAGAAACGGGTTAAGAAAGAAAAGCAAGATGTCTTATGGCAAAAGGTATTTCTTTTCCCTCTCGATTCATATTCGTGTGCTGGGGAATGCTTCGAGATAAATAATTAAAAATACGTGAACACTTTTGTTTTTGTCCATTTGTAAGCCCTTAGAAGGGTAGCTTTGATCACATGCTTACACCACCAATTACTTATGCTTAACAACATTTGGAGCCATGGGATGCTGCTAAACATATGGAGTTGGCTAAACATATGGAGTCGGCTGCTGCTCTAGAAATGGAATTCCGTCCGTGGAATGAAGTTGCCGAATTTTACACAAGAGCTGGTGCACGAGGTTTGGGATTCCTTGCAGTAGCATGCCATGTGTAAAAATTTATTAGAAGCGATCGGAATTCCGGAGTGAACATCAAGACGATCACATGTATCTATTCTTCTAAAATCTTAAATCACTGCTTTATATTCACGTAGGCTATTTCATTTGATTTTCTATACTAAAGTAGATATATGTAGTTGTTATAAGCAGGGTTTAATGTTGATTGATTCATACTACCAATCCATATTTCATCCTTTTTATCCCTGAAAATCAATGTACAATATGCTTTTTCCAATGATACTATATGATTTCATTTCCTTATTGATATTGCATTTTTTAGGCAAACCGAAAAAAACATTAGAAATATTACTCTTAAAACAATATGACTGTAATAAACATTCGCCTAAACAAACACAGAAAAAAACCGCCAAAAAAACGTTGGGCAAAACAAACAGGCACGCCGGCAACGCGGCGTCCGCTGCCAACCTCGTTTTTACAATGATTTGTTGACCCTTCAAATTACTTTTTAGTATATGCCATGAGTGAGTTGCAAAGTTCCAGAGCAAGAGAGAAATTGTAATGTGTTTAGTTTGTAACTAATTGTGTAACCTAACTAACTCTATTCATAATCGACTAAGTTACCTATTCATACACATACTAAAATATCTACAGTTAGAAGTTACAACTAAGATATATATAGACCATTATCTTGACGGTCCGATGACCATCATTAAGATATGATGAGGATATGTCATACCCGCCTCATTGCCATGAATAGGAAGCTAAGATCTTTAATTACAAACATTTTCAAAACACGATTAAGGGAGTCTTAATACACACATTACATTTTCAAAACACGATAAAGATAATGTTAGGTAATTTACATCTTTCAAGAAGCTCTTTAGCTAATTCGAGCATGGTCGAACTCTCGTCTAAACGCTCCGAAATTTTATCTGTCTCTTCACAAGCTTTAATCGCCTCCTGTTCCAAGTTTTCTGCTATGGAAATCTGTCGTGCAACAGCCATTGCAACATCTTCCAATGTTTCTCTATCAGCCGGATTTGTAACCACTTGCTGGGATTTTTCAACACCAAAAGTTGCACCCTTGTACTTGTAATGGTTGTCCACCTGCATTTTAGTACTATTATTTTAATATTATCGGTTAGTAAAAGCCCGTTCACGCCAGATCTTACTAAATTACTTTTTCATTTGTCACGTTTTAGTCATTGTGCCTTTCTTTATACATCCATTCATTTAAAGATGGTTTTGTTTCCCATTTGGGTCAAAATGTTACTTTTATAAGAGATGATAATTTTGTTTCGGTTAAGTTACCCATGTTTGGTTATTTGCACATGAAAAGATGGTGTTCTGTCCCATTTGGGTCATTTTTGAACCCGTTAACATTTTTTTTATACAGATTCTAACACTATCTATAAATAATAACATTTTGATACATACCCCCCCCCCCCACGCCATTAAATCTATGAATAGAAATGTTATTATTTATATTAGATAGTGTAAGAATCTGTATAAGAAAATGTTAACGGGTTCAAAAATGACCCAAATGGGACAGAACACCATCTTTTCATGTCGAGAATGTACAAATAACCAAACATGGGTAACTTAACCGAAACAATGATACAGGTATAAACTGATAAAAGCGTGAGTAGCTCACCTTCTCGAGTTCTCCTGTCAACACGAGTCTTCTGAGCTTTGAAGTCACGGATGTTTTGAAATTTTCAAATACATCAAACTTCTGCTGAAATATGTGTAAAATGAATAAAATCATCTTTACTATGTATAATTGTATATGATTAAGCTATTTATTCTAAATATGCAAAAGAAAGATATTATACTGACATTAATAAAACTCAAAATCGCATTGATGTCAGGCCCATTTGGATCTACAGTGCAGCAAAGAGCCTCAAAAATCATCGCCACGTAACTGGTATAACAGGATCATAATAAGAATTTGCTTCACAGTAAGTTAATACACATTTATAAAAGATGATAGTTAAACATACTCAGGGGCTGATTTTCTATCCATTAAGGTGCTAAAAGGCTTAGCCGTATCGCCATACTCAAGGAACAGAACAGCAGATGAAGGTTCGGGAGAATTCACGGGTGGGTTCTCAGCAACTCCTTCTAACATGGGAGTTTTAACTCTATGTTTGCTACTTGATCCAGTACCACCTACAGTCATGTTACGCCATTTGTCCTACAAATATATTGATTAATAAAGATATCAGATCTACATATCTTACAGGAAAGGTATATTCAAGCATTGTTTGTCAACCTTTTCATGTGTGTATGTAGATCAAGAATTATGTTGAAAATATAATCTTATTCTGGTTTATATAGTACAGGGACTAATTTTGTACACTTTGTAAAGTTTCAGTTAAGCTTTAATTTGGACTTTGGTATCTGAAGATAAAGAGTACAAAGTTGGAGGACTAAAGTTGTGAAGTGTAGAAAGTTATATTGTTGGGCTATATAAGCTGGAATCACCTCTTATCTTCTCAGAACCCTAGTTGATATCTCTTGCCGTTTTACTCACAATCACAAGCTCTTGCTTTATTCTGTTTCTATTGATCTTTTGTAATAGAACTATTATCAAGATAGATAATAGATCCACACCTGAGTAGCAGTGGTGGATGTGGTTTTAGTTCATTGGTTTAGTGTTGGTTGCTGATTGAGATCAGTTGATATATTGTTATGGGTTTGTGATTGTTTTAATAAAGAATCTTGGTTTAAGTCCAAGATTGCAGTTGGTTTATAAATTTGTTCATGGTATCAGAGCAATTCGCTCTATATCTGATCGCAAAATTTTTTAGGGTTTTGAAAAAATTGGGGGTTTTTCAAATTGCTTTGAAAAATTTCAATTAACCAGTGTTAATTGTTGTCTGTGTGTTTAATTGCACAGATCTAACGTGTTTTCTAAAAAACTTATAATTTTTGAAAAAATTAGGGTTTCGATTAAAATTGGGGGTTTTTGTTCTCATTGACTTCCTGGGTTGATTAACTTTGTTAATCGATAGATTGGTATTGGGACTTGGATCTTGGAGTTGATTCTGGTCTAAATTGGTGTTGGAACTTGGATCTTGGAGTTGATTCTGGTTCTTTATTGATTCTTGCGAATCTTGGAGTTGATTCTGGGTTTCTTTCTGTGTTCTTGACTAAGTGAATCAAGGACACAGTGAGAGTGCTTCCGCTAAATCTTGCATTGAGAGCACTGTAACACCTCTCACACCTTTAAACTTCATATCTGCCTTGATATTGCTTTATTTGCTTGTTTTTTGTTGTTGTTTGATTGTGTTTAGCTGTGTTGTGTTTTCTTTTGTCTTGTTTGCTTGTGTGCGCCCTTGACCTACCACTTTAAGTGGCAAGGAAAGCCTGGGAACTACTTTCTCTTCCTTTTTTGTGTGTTTGTCTGTTTTCTTGTTCTTTATTGCATTATGTCTGTTCATAATTCTGAGCATAGTGCTCCACCATCTGTTAATGGAGATGATGATATTGGTGGGGATGAACCTGTGACCCTTATTAGTAAATTGGACCTTAGTCACCCTTTGCACTTACACCCTAATGATTCTGCTACTTTGATTGTTATCTCTATTAAACTCAAAGGTACTTGAAACTATAATGTTTGGTCTTGTGCTTTATTGTTGGCTTTAGAGGGAAAAAATAAGACTGGCTTTATAGATGGTACTTGTACTAGATCTAATGTAGATGAGGTCTTAGGGAGGCAATGGGATAGAGTTAATGATGTTGTTCTTGGATGGATTCTTAACTCTATAACTGAGGAATTATATTTGGATCAAATTTTTTCAAAAAAGGCTTCTGATGTTTGGAATGAATTAAAAGAAACTTTTGATAGAGTTGATGGCTCTGTTACTTTTAACCTTCATCATAAAATTCACTCTTTAACTCAAAATGGAACACCTATTGTTGAGTATTTTAACAAGTTAAGTACATTATGGAAACAATTTGATGCTCTTGTCAAGTTACCTAGGTGCACTTGTCATGCAGCTGAAGATTTTAAAAAACATAATCAACTTATGAAGTTAATGCAATTCTTGATGGGTTTGGATGACTCTTATATGCAAATTAGAAGTAATATTTTGGCTAGGGATCCATTACCTGATGTTAAAGGTGCTTTTGCTATTATTTCTAGTGAGGAATCTCACAGAGTTGTTGTATCTGGTTCTAGTTCTGGTACTTCTCAAAGGGCCCAGTCTTCTGTGTTCTTTTCTAATGTGGGGAATAAAGGCAATTTTCAGAGGTCTCAAACTTCTGGGAACCCTTCTAGACCTAGTTCTGGATTTAAACCTAATGAGAATAGAAGAGCTGCTGGGGGCTCTTCTATTGTGTGTGAACATTGTGGTTTTAATGGTCATTCTATTGATAGATGCTTTAAACTCATTGGTTACCCTTCTGACTTTGGTAAAAAGAAAAATAATCAAAATGGTCAAAACACTAAAGTCAAAAATGTTGCTAATAATTCTGTTGGTACTAGTCCTTCTTCTGCTTTCACTGATGAGCAAATGGCTACTCTTATTTCTTTGATTAAGGAAAATTCTATTTCTGGCAATGGTGTACAAGCCAATATGGCAGGTACTTTTTATAACTCTAGTAGAATGTTCAATGAAAACTTTGAGAAGTTTTTTTGTTCTAATAGTCAATTACATGCTAATCTTGTTAATAAGGGAGTTATTACTGATTCTGGTGCTAATCAGCACATAACATATAGTGATAAGTTTCTGGTTAATGTTGTTGATGTTTCTCATCTTAAAATTAAGGTTTCACACCCAAATGGGACTGAAGCTTTTATTACTAAAATTGGGAATATGCCTTTGACTAGTTACTTAACTCTTTATGATGTTCTTGTTGTGCCTGAATATTGTGTTAGTCTCTTATCTGTTCACAAAGTTGCCAGGGATAGTAAGTTACTTTTTGCCTTTGATGAAGCTAATTGCTATATCTTAAATCAGAACTTGAGGGCAGGGAAAATTCTGGGGATTGGTAAACAGATTGGTGGCTTGTATTACTTTGATGGAAATCAAGGTAAAGACCTTGAGAGGTTATCTGTGAATAGTGTTTGTTTTCTTTCTAAATTTACTTGGCATTGCAGGCTTGGCCATCCTGCAGACCAAGTATTAAATGTGTTAAAACATGTTTTAGGTTTCACTACTAATGATTCTGAAATTACTTGTGATGTTTGTCACAAAGCTAAACAAACTAGGGAACCGTTTCCTTTAAGTGACCATGTTTCAAAAAATGTGGGTGAGTTAGTTCACTTAGACTTATGGGGGCCTTATAGAGTCACTAGTAAAGATGGTTACAGATACTTTCTTACTATTGTTGATGATTTTTCTAGGGCTGTTTGGGTTTATCTCTTAAAAAATAAGACTGAAGTGTTTGAGAATCTTATGGTTTTTTACAATTATCTTAAAACTCAGTTTAATAAACAAGTTAAGTGTTTTAGAAGTGATAATGGGACTGAATTTGTTAATCAGCAGTTTACTAAGTTTTGTGAAAACAATGGTATTGTGCATCAGACTTCATGTAGTTATACCCCTCAACAAAATGGCATTGTTGAGAGGAAGCATAGGCATCTTCTTAATGTTGCTAGATCTCTTTTGTTTCAGGGAGGGCTTCCCTTAAATATGTGGTCTGAATGTATTCTAACTGCTACTTATTTGATTAACATATTACCTTCCTCTATGCTAAATGGTCAATCTCCTTTTGAACTTGTGCATTCTTTTGCTCCTCCTCTTGAGCATTTGAGGGCTTTTGGTTGTCTTGCCTATGCTACTATTGTTAATAACCATGATAAATTTGGCAGTAGGTCTGAAAAGTGTGTCTTAATTGGATATTCTAATTCAAAAAAGGGTTATAAACTCTCGAGTCTTGATAATAAACAGGTTATTTTTTCTAGAGATGTTAAGTTTTTTGAGGATATTTTTCCTTTTAAACAAAATGTTGATTTCACATCTCAACCTGATCAAGATGTTACTCATCTGAATTTTTTCAATTATGATACTCTTGATGACCTACCTGACATACCCAGTGATGAGAAAACTAATGAACCCAGCCCTAATAGGATTGGTAGTCCACCTCCTCATCTAGGCAGTCCTTTTAAGTCTTTTAATGAGGATGTTGGGGGGCATTCTTCTGACTTAACTGCATCTACCAGTGAGGGTGAGAGGTCTGCAGCCTTAGAGGAAAATATAAATAGTGAATCTTCTGAGGGTAATGAGTTACCAGTTCATTCTCAGGTAGATGGTCATCAAGATTCTGGTTTAAGAAGGTCTTCTAGGACTTCTGTCTTTCCAAAAAATTTCAATGATTTTGTTGTGGATTCTAAAGTGAAATTTGGTATTGAAAAATATGTTAACTATTCAAAGTTGTCTAAAGAAAATTATTGTTTTTCCACTATTATTAATCAACATTCTAAACCTAAAACTTATTGGGAAGCGTCTAAGTATAGACATTGGAATGATGCTATGAATAATGAGATGGATGCTTTATATAGAAATGACACTTTTGAGATAGTTGAACTTCCTGCTGGGAGGAATGCTATAGGAAGTAAATGGGTCTTTAAGATCAAATTTAAGTCTAATGGTGAAGTTGATAGATTTAAGGCTCGATTAGTTGTTATCGGTTTCAATAAAAGGGAGGGAATAGATTTTGATGAAACCTTCTCTCCTGTTGTTAAAATTGTTACTGTTAGATGTCTTATTAATCTTGCTGTTCAAAATAATTAGAACTTGTTTCAATTAGATATTAACAATGCCTTCTTATATGGTGATCTTGATGAAACTGTTTACATGAAGTTGCCACCTGGATTTTATGATCCAAACGATAAAAGAGTTTGTAGATTAAAAAAGAGTTTGTATGAGTTGAAGCAGGCTCCTAGGCAGTGGAATGCCAAATTAACTTATGTATTAATAGAAAATAATTGTGTGCAAAGTAAGAGTGATTATTCATTATTTACTAAAACTTGTGGTGATATGTTTGTTGCATTGCTTGTTTATGTTGATGATATTATCATTATTGGTAATAATTTGCATGAGATTGAAAATGTTAAACTGTTTTTGAAGAGCAAGTTTATGATTAAAGATCTTGGCAAACTAAAATATTTTCTTGGCATTGAAGTTTTAGATACTAAGAATGGGTTGTGTTTAACTCAAAGAAAATATTGTCTTGATCTTATTGTTGAGTTTGGTCTACTTGCTGGAAAACATGCTTCTGTACCTTTGCAGCCTAATCTTGCTTTATCTAGTGAACCTACTGATGTTGATCCTAAACTTAAGAATATCACTGAATATCAGAAGTTGATTGGTAAGCTTATTTACCTTACTACTACTAGGCCTGACATTGCTTATGCTGTATCATGTCTTAGTCAGTTTATGCATAGTCCTTTGAAATCTCATTTGACTGTTGCGTTAAAGGTAATAAGATATCTTAAGGGTTCTCCAGGTAAAGGTTTGAATATTGAGAAATCTACTAGCCCAGTTATTGAATTAAAAGCTTATTCTGATGCTGATTGGGCTAGATGTGTGGTCACTAGAAAATCAGTGACTGGATATTGTGTTTTCATGAACAATTGTTTAGTTTCCTGGAAAAGTAAAAAACAAAATACTATTTCTAAATCGTCTTAGGGCTTTAGCTTCTGTGACTTCTGAAGTTGTTTGGATCTTAAAAATTCTGGAGGATTTGAATTGTAAAAATCTTTTACCTGTCAAAGTATTTTGTGACAGTAATTCAGCAATTAAGATTGCTGTCAATCCCATTTTTCATGAGAGAACAAAACATCTTGAAATTGACTTACATTTTGTAAGGGAAAAAATTATTGCTGGGGTAATTGAAACTGTTAAGATAGGCACTGCTAATCAAATAGCAGATGTTCTAACTAAGGGATTGGATACAAAACAACATAGCTTGCTATGTTCTAAACTTAATCTTATTGATCTATATCAGAATAAGATTAAGGGAGGGTGTTGAAAATATAATCTTATTCTGGTTTATATAGTACAGGGACTAATTTTGTACACTTTGTAAAGTTTTAGTTAAGCTTTAATTTGGACTTTGGTATCTGAAGATAAAGAGTACAAAGTTGGAGGACTAAAGTTGTGAAGTGTAGAAAGTTATATTGCTGGGCTATATAAGCTGGAATCACCTCTTATCTTCTCAGAACCCTAGTTGATATCTCTTGCCGTTTTACTCACAATCACAAGCTCTTGCTTTATTCTGTTTCTATTGATCTTTTGTAATAGAACTATTATCAAGATAGATAATAGATCCACACCTGAGTAGCAGTGGTGGATGTGGTTTTAGTTCATTGGTTTAGTGTTGGTTGCTGATTGAGATCAGTTGATATATTGTTATGGGTTTGTGATTGTTTTAATAAAGAATCTTGGTTTAAGTCCAAGATTGCAGTTGGTTTATAAATTTGTTCAAATTAAACTCTATGTATCATGAAATCAATGTAGGTTTTAAAAGAGGAAAATCACAATTTGACTGCAAATCGTTACTCCTAGTGTATATGTATACTGGCTTGCAAGTAAACAGTTGAAATAAGAGGAAATAAACAAAATTCAATAATAACATGGTGAAATGAAATAGACCTTGAGTTCAATGTTCGATCGGTTTGATAGGGCAGGGCCGAATTGGGGATCTGAAATAATAACTTACCATTTTCCCATGCCATACTTTTTAACACTAGCCCACAAAGCTTCCACTTGTTCTTTTGTCCATCTTTCCTTATGTTTTGTCATTTATACGCCTCTTAACTTGGTGCGGCTGTTGACTGTGGCGAAAGGAATCTGCAGAGAATGAAAGGGTAGACTGTCGTTTATACAACCTTGTTAGGTTACGGTGTCCATTTTAATACCTGCCGTTGGATACATTATCGAACCATATCCGACGGTGGTTAGTATCACCTTTGTATACTACTGATTCCAAAAACTGGATCAACTATCGAAGCACATCTAACGGTAGTTACGATCACCTTTGTATCCTTAGGTTCTGACTCATTTCAACCGTTGGATCAATAATCCAATAGCATTGCATTCATTGCAGTGAAAAGTTTAATTTACTGGATTCTCCTTAACATACTCAATTTATTACCAATTATTCTTTCAAAGTGCACTAAATATATATTTTAATTAAACTAGCAGGAAACCACGCTGAACAAAGATAAACAATACCTCCTCACTTTTCTTATATAAGCGGCTTAAACTGAATCTGTATTGCACTAAATAATTATCCTTATAACATGGAGCAGAGGACGAATCAATTTATATGTGTTTTATAACAAATGCCACTGCAAATTCTAAGCCACTTAAAGATCAAGTAAAATCTGCAAGCTTCCTGTAAGTATAAGTTTCAATAACAATGGGTTCATATCTAGTGGCGTCATAACCACTATTTCATCAGAGCAGCGGAACAATCTTTTTGATTTTGATTGCTGAAACTATGAAGGAGACGACTTTCATAGACGGGAAATTTGACATGCTTAAATGGAGTAATTTCTAAAGAGGACAAAAGAATAATAGGAGAGGCATATTTACTCACAAAGCTTTTTTTTTTTTTTTTTTTTTTTGAGCTGCAAATGTATTAGAAAATTAGCAAGGCGCAAAGGGAGGAAAAAGCGTTACACGGCCAATCCAATTTAAACGTGATTTCCTACCTCTACTAGAAACCCAGGTGTAAGACAAAAGCTTAATGTCACAAAAGAGGAGATCTTTGCTTGGCCTCTTCATGGAGAAAGTCACCTCATTCCTGAATTTCCAAAGGCACCAAATAGTAGTTTGGACAACGACATCAAAAAATCTTGAGTATTTGGCCACAATCGGTGCATGGAATAGGGACTTTAACGTGATCGATTGGTTCGATATCCCTTGTAAATACTTTGTGACTAATGTTTTACGCTAGGCCTCCTAGTGACTCCGGTCTCCTCGTGACTTAGTAGGTGGTTTGTTTCTTTTTATATATATAATCCCGCGGTTCAAAAAAAAAAAAAAAAAAAAAAAAAAAAAAAAAAACACAACTTGATCTGAGTTGTTGGCAAACAACACTAACCAACGAGGCCATATGAATATAAAATCTTTTTCAATCAAATTATACACTTACTTTTATAGTCACTTTGTTTCCTATGCCTTCTTTAGCTGACAAAATTTCCAGAAATTTACGTAAAAGACTATTACTCATAAACTACAGCTCTTCTGTCGTCTATAATGTCATCTCGCTATCTTGAGACAACTCCTTAAGCTTATACATTCTCAACGTATCGTGTATGTAACAACTTTTTTAAAAAAATGATTAACAAACAGCATTCATAAAAGTGAAGAAATTAAGTGAGGATATGGATTACATAGTAATGTCTCAACATGAAGTTAAGGTTTTCCAAATTGGTTTCAATTATCGTTTATAACTTAGAGTGTACCATTTGAAGTTTAGATTTCAAAAATATATTAGAAGTTAGCACAATTGCATATCTGGAAGGGATAAAAGTTCAACCTCGTAAATATGGTCTCCAAAAGGTATTCTTCTAAATATGGTCGCCACTTTTGTTAGAAGTGATTTATCATCTCCTTCAATTAATGTTAAGAAATAATGAAAATGAGTAAAAGATACGTATTTGATAGTTGGAGTAACATAGAACAATGCTTTATTTAAGCATTTTCAATTCGTTTGTCTATAAAAGGTTGTCAAAGTAATTATTTCAAACAATATCATGCCTTAACGAGTGTACCCCTCTCATTTCAAGCAAAATAGACCGAGTTTTATTACAAGTCAAAACTTTGTGTCATTTTACTTTTGATCTCCTTGATCGACACATATCTAACACATTCCTACTTATACTTCCGAAACTCTTACATACCATGATTATACCCATTTTATGTGAAACAAGGATTTTGAATCGAATAGCTCAGTTTGAGTTTATACATAGAGCAGGTCAAACAGTTTGTAGGTCTTGTTGTAAGTTTTTGATGTAACATTTGAACATCTCGACCAGTTTTTACCTCCAAGTTAACATATATCCCAGAGTTGTACAGAATTTCAAGATGTTTACGTATAATAAATATTGTTTTTCTTCATATAGCATAATTTTAATTCTTTGCACTTGGAAAACCTGTTTATTATCAAGACTTTTTAAAAACCCTTACATGACATTGACCTTCAATTTTTTGTAAAACGAGACCTTAAGATATGGATCATTACTGTTGGTCAAATTTTATTTCTTAACTTAGAAAAGAACATGACTCCTTCCGGATTAAATTTCAATTCTTCCATAGTATTCTTCTTCTCTCTTTACGATTTCTGTATTATCCTCATCCTTTTTGGCTCTTGACCTGTTAAATATAGAAACATTTCCCAACTAGATACATGCACTTGTAAATGGGTCAAAAGAATGTACAAGATCATGTTTAATAGTTTTACTTAGCTAAAAAAGCTTACCAATTTACCCCTTAATTTGCAGGGTGAATTACCATCAAGAAGCAGATAACATTCTGCCTCATCTCGATTCATCAACAGCTTTCACAAAATCAATGACAACATGGTCATCATGGATCGAAAAAAACATAAACCCAAGAAGTTCCGCTCCTTCACGTTTCAAAGGAGGTGAATTGAACGATGGTGGTCATTGTAATGAAGCCACACAACCCCTCAACCAAACCACAACCACCAACAATAGATCAGAAACAAATCTCATTCTCCAATGCATCATAAAACAAATGAAAACACCAGTCAAGAATCAAGATCTTAAACATAACTACTTTGTCAGATTACAGAATCGATGGTCACCCTGACCGCTGAAATAGTAACCTATGCAATTGTGACTCCTGCAGCGGTGACCGATGCAATGGTGGCTTTTTTGCTCGAGCTTGAGGAGTTGAAGGACCTTCTTTTGGATCAGCAGGTTTCAAAGCCCAAACGGCCAAACAGTTGCCTTTGCCATCACGTGCATAACCATAATCATAGAACAACTCTTCACCAGCTTCAATACATTTTTTATGCAAATATGCCTACAAGATTATCACCCGTCACTTTCAATATCATAATATATATTGGTTCACGAACATATATATTATGATCCTCCAATATAATTTTAGGTAATTTACATCTTTCATGAAGCTCTTTAGCTAATTTTTGCATGGCCAAACTCTCTTCTAAAAGATCCGAAATTTTATCTGTCTCTTCACAAGCTTTAATCGCCTCCTGTTCCAAGTTTTCTGCTATGGAAATCTGTCGTGCAACAACCATTGCAGCATCTTCCAATGTTTCTCTATCAGCCGGATTTGTAATACTTTCCTGTGCAGTTTGTGCCACATTGTTGTTGTCAACATTATATGGGATAGCAACCACTTGCTGGGATGTTTCAACACCAAAAGTTGCACAGTTTTGTAACGGTTGTCCACCTGCATTTTAGTAGTATTATTTTAATCTAATCGGTTAGTAAAAGCTCGTTCACGCCAGATCTTACTAAATTAGTTTTTCATTTGTCACGTTTTAGTCATTGTGCCTTTCTTTATCCATTCATTTAAAGATGGTTTTGTTTCCCATTTGGTTAAAAATGTTACTTTTAAAAGAGATAATAATTTTGTTTCGGTTAAGTTACCAATGTTTGGTTATTTGCACATTCAAGACATGTTAACGGGTTCAAAAATGAACCAAATATTAAATCTATGAATAGAAATGTTATTATTTATAGATAGTGTTAGAATCTGTATGAAAAAATGTTTAACGGGTTAAAAAATTACCCAAATGAGACAGAACACCATCTTTTCATGTCTTGAATGTGCAAATAACCAAACATGGGTAACTTAACCGAAACAATAATACAGGTATAAATTGATGAGTGAGTAGCTCACCTTCTCGAGTTCTCCTGTCAACACGAGTCTTCTGAGCTTTGAAGTCACTGATCTTTTGAAATTTTCAGGTACATCAAACTTTTGCTGAAATATGTGTAAAATGAAGAAAAATCATCTTTTCTATGTATATGATTAAGCTACTCGTATTTATTTTAGATATGCAAAAGAAAGATATTATACTGACATTAATATAACTCAAAATCGCATTGATGTCAGGCCCATTTGGATCTTCAATGCAGCAAAGAGCCTCAAAAATCATCGCCTCGTAACTGGTATAGCAAGATCATAATAAGAATTTGCTTCACAGTAAGTTTATACACATTTACAAAAGATGATAGTTAAACATACTCAAGGGCCCGCCAATGGTGACAGAGGTAATGGTGGCCGAGACGCTTTTTTACAAATATGCCAACACGATGATCACCCGCCACTTTTAATATCCGCATCTGATGATAACAATACAATAATATTGATCAACAAAAGTTTAATTTGAAATCAACAACCACCCACCAACATAGCAATTAAGGCCTTTGATGATGATCTAATGACACACAATGAATTAAATATAATTAACGTCTAAAAAACATAAAACAAATCCACTTATATGCCATAACAAGACCATCAACCACTACCACAAATACCCATTTACCACACATGTATAAAAGATTACAACCATACAGTTTTCTTTAATGCATCTAGTAACGCGATGTGATTATTAAAACATCAAAACAGACTTTTTTTAACAGATGCTAGTGTTAATTAACTATCACATTCTAAAATTTTATGTAGTGTTAATCCACACATGTAGTCATATCGTGAACTTCGATAGCTAGCATGTAGATCCACGTCACTTATTATCAGGCAGCTAGATTTACTCGATCTGATTACAATCTTTCATATAAAAAGTATAAGATTATAATGTACCACATAAAATTTTAGCATTTTTATACATACAACAAACTTACATATCTATATCACTTATTTAATTAATTCCAGATTTAGTTGATCTACTTGAAATTTTTCGTATAAAAAGTGTAAGAGTATTATGTTAATTGCGCATATATCAGTATAGCATGCAACGTAAAGAAGATGAATGAAACTAAACAATAAAAAAAAGAGGATATATAAACCTTGATGCTACTGGATCAATTAGTGAGCAATTTGTGATTGCTGAGAATGATGTTCCAGCTGCAGGTGTCGTGCTTCATTTCACAGGAGCTGTTGTTTTCACTGCTGGACAGGTTTCTGATGTATCTAGCTAGCAATATATACGTACCAAAATAACAAACCCTAATTAATATAGACTTTGGGCTTTTATTTGGGCTTAATTATGAAATGTAAATTTTATATTGTGAAAGCATTTAGGCTGTTGTATTAACAGTTGGTTTAGGTTGAGTGAAGACCAGAATGTAAAAAACATTAAATTAAACAAAGATGAAAAAAATTTAATAAATAAATAAATAAATAAAAATAAGAATAAAATTTAGGGCAAATAATAAAAAAAAAGTAATATACTTGCCACAATTTCATCGAATGGGTAGTGAACTATTTTTTTTTATTTTGAGGGTAATTTTCTTTCAAAATCATCATCTTTAGGGTATTTTGTAAAAAATTTGGACAATTTTGCCCCTCATAGCTAATACAAAAATTTTTTTCCCGAAGGGTAAAATTGTCCAAAAATTTTGCAAAATACCCTAAAGATGATGAATTTGAAAGAAAATTACCCTCAAAATGAAAAAAAATAATTCACTGCCCATTCGATGAATTTGTGGCAAGTATATTACCTTTTAATATCATTTGCCCTAAAATTTACAGTAAAAATAATTACTCATAGGTTGGAGTTCAGTCGTATTTAGTAGCGTTGATAAGCACCTAAACGAATCCCTAAAGATTCGTACAAGGATTTCAACTAATTAGGAACAACCGGAAAGAAGAATAATTGTTCGAAGTTTTATTTGATTATCATTGGTGGATTGTAACATAACGGATACCATCAGTTACAAGATTGTTGCAGTAATGATTGAGAGAAAATGAAGGTTACAATATTAAAAGCTAACTACAAAGGAGGTGACTTGTGCTGTTGATACGCTAGTAATCTACTTAACTAAATTATGAGTGTTGTTCACGTGTGGTCGTTAAACTGGTGAGATGCACGTGTCCTTTATGAAATAGCTACTTATCAATCGTTTTAATTGCTATCTTGAGACAACTCCTTAAGTTTAAACATATTTATGTAATATCCTATAGCTTTTCTAACAAAGGATTAACAAACACGAATCATAATATGATCCAATCTGGAAAACAACACTTCAAATTAAGACAAGTAGCCAACACCGTAAGACCCCTTTCAATCAAAAAGTTTATTGAATATTTGTAGTCACTTTGTTTCCTCGGCCTTTATAAGTATGGTAAGATATCACAAAGTTTACAACAAAATGTAAATTACTCATAAGAAATATATATAGCTCGATCTTGAGCCTACTTTAGCATTGTTTTGCTTACTTCTAATAGCTGCAATTTTTACAATGCATAGGAAGAGTATCATTATCTCAGATGTTTAATGTTTGATATCTTCTACCATATAAAAAAGTCGATATAACCTTTGATGTCTTCATCTATTTCAGCATTCTTAATAGTAAAATGTTATCAAAGTAATTAGGTCCAACAGTTGGATCACATACAACGGTACAAAATGTATGGAATCACAAACATCCACATCCAAGTCTTACGGTTATGATCCATTTCTTACAATCTCATATTAGCAATTATGGTCAATCACTTTTTTATACACGACCGTATTTAAGCAAATTTCAAACCTTTCTCCAGTATTGCAAAAAGGGATTGGAATGATATAAATCAACCAACAGCAACAATCGTTTCTGTTACTATATTTAACTTCATATAAACTTTATGCCACATTTATCTACAATGAAAAACAAACTTAAACATAATGAAAAACTATTAGACTCGTTGATTCAGTTTCTACATTTGTAAGAGCAAACAACATATACATGGGTTTTTATAATGCATCTCACTGATCCAGTTGATAGACATTGGAATCGTACACTGTTTCTTTGTAGTCACTTAATTGTTTAACTCAGCCTTATGTATCATGGCAAGACATTGAAATTTAGCAAAAAATGTAACTACTCATATATTAGAGCTCTATGCCAGATTTAACATCACTGTGCTCTCTTCAATAGCTCCTTAACTTTATATGACTCTTTACACACATCACTTACTTCTTGTTCCATTCTTTTTACAGCTGCAACTGTAGGTGAGGTTCTATATTCCTTTGTTTCTGCATTCTGAGGGTGGTTCGCATCATTATTGTTTGGTACAACATTATTAATCTTGTACAGCCCGCTGTTCTGCATGTTTAGTTGCAACAAAACAGGTGAATGACTGATGCTAATAAGAAATAAGGCATGATCCATGACTCGTTAATCATACAAACATATAAAACATTTACACATATCGATTAACTGAGGAATTTACTAATCCTCAATAAAGAATCATCAATAACCATGGATAGTGAGGGAAATAAAAGTAGCCTGTTAAACACTGCTCCATGTGTGTTGGGTATAAATCACCTATTCATAAATGATCATGGTCCAAAAATTAGTTCTTAAACACCACCTGTGAGTCGGTTTAATATGCTATACTGCTACTAAACCAATTGAAACAGTTACTGGCTAAATAAATATAATCAGACCTCACTGAAGTAAAGAATTGCAATAACATATGTCCCATTTGGATCGTTAATTGATCAGAATTGAGCAAGAACAATACCTGCGAGCATTTGAAGAAATCTTCAGTAGATGATCAAACTTTCCCACGACCAAACTTGCAAGGACCCAAGTTTTCGTAGTTCCAGCATATTCCTTTCACCTGTAAAAAAAGAAAAGAAGCATGAATCCTTATGTATCTCGTAGTTCCAGCATATTCCTTTCACCTGTAAAAAATGAAAAGAAGCGTGAATCCTTATGTATCTCGTACGATCCAGTGGCTGAGGATACTCAGTGAGATGATGAAAAAAAATATGGCCTCAATGCTGTTGGTCAGCAAAGCTAACGACAACTTTGAATCAAAGCCATCCTCGACTATTGGACCCGAATATGGTGCATTAGCTAATACACAATCTTTGGGTCCAATACTCGAAGATGACCCTATTTCAAAACTGTCATTAGCTATGCCGACCAACAAAATCACGACCATATTTTCCTCCTCATCCGGATGAGTACCCTTCATTACTCTTTGGACATAACCAAATGCTTCTTGCATAGTAGCCAATGCATCCTACAATATCCGAACATTCATTTGTTTCTTTTTTCGTCCCACAGCATCTACAACCAAATTCACGTACATTTTTCAATAAAGTAATTTAAAGTGCATACATACAAAACACAAAAAGCGTTAGATTTACTTGGTGAACCACTCATGATTGCTCACGAAGTTATCTTCTTTTGAACCAATCGTCGAATCATGGATAAAAGCACGAGTACCTATAAAATAAAAACTAGCTGCTGACACATAAGCTGCTACAAACTCGAAAGCAAATAATAATTTAAGTGCAGAGGTCAAGGAACTAAAAAAAGAAGAAATAACCCGATGAAACCTAACGTGATGAAGGATCCAATACTCCATGTTAGAAGCATTTGAATTTGTGCAAACAAGTATTAAGTAGGAGGGTACTTATCCGCATGATGTTGTAAATCCCTTTACCCAAAAACACGAGTATTAAGTAGGAGGGTACTTATCCACATGATGTTGTGTATACAGCCGGAATGATGTTGGCTACTTGATTAACATTGCTAATGGGGGTTCAAGATAAGGACATCACTAGAGACTACACCGGAAGATCATCTTGCATTAGTTAAAATAGTGCAAGATCGTCTTTATTAGCAATAGATTCTACAACGGACATCTTCGGTTGCGGTCTTAAATAAAATTATTGTCTCTAACCCGCATTTAGCAATGCCAAGCAACCTCCCGGTCACATATACATCATCATGCGCATGAGCATCCTCCGTGATTCTTTTTTCATAATAGATTTCACTATCCACCAACTCAAAAAGGTTCATAATATAAGTCAATGTTAATAACTTTTAAACCCACCCCCCAAAAAAAACAAAAAAAAAACTTATGAAAAACATCACAAAATTGTTAACAAGAATAAGGACGTATCAGTAAATTCAGTTATACCCAAACTACACAATTTGACTTCCAATGAAAATGTTGATGTGGGGAGCGAATAGCATAGAGAATATCAGTCTAATGGCGTTCAAATGGTAATAGAGTTAATCAAAACTTTGAAAGAGTTTGAACACCGGTCAAAATACTACGACAAGATTCATCCAATGTGGGCTCAATAATTCGAATGGAAATTGTTGAAGTAAGTATCAAGGTAGAAACAGTTAAAAGCATTCAGGTGAGAACAAATGAAAAAGAAAGGAAACGAAACATTATGAATGATATATTCAATTATCCATGATTGAAAACGCCCATAATGAGCCAGAAACCGTTAACGAGGGTCATAATTTGGAGGGTTTTAAATCATGACTACCATTAACCATGGTCATCATTTAAAGGGTTTTTAATCATGACTATTTGAATATCATTCATAATATTTTATTTTTCTTTCTTTTGTCATTTTTCCACACCATGCATACTTCAAACTGTTTCATTACGCACTTCAACAATTTACATTCAACAAAAAAAATTATCGACCCCTATAATGGATGAATCATGTTATGTGTTAGTAGCAATACTTAGGAGGGTTAAATGTGACTTAGACAATAATAAGGAGATTAATTGTATTTAGTTTAAATAAAGTTTAAGATTGTACTTAGATTAGAAAACTAGTTACTTGGCTTGCAAGCTAAGGTTTCTACCCCTCATCTCTATAAATAGAGATGAGGGGGGATGCTAGTAATTCATTCTTCTTCCTCAATTGTAAAAGCTTTATTGGTATTAATAAAAGGTTCGTTGAGGGTCGTGTGCATATTCTTGTCGGTTCTTTGTAGTCTCTCGTGTTTGCTACTTGTGCTCGATACAACACGCAATCTAGCGTTCCGCAATCGAACTTCGAGTTTGTTGTCGAGGTATTTATCCAACAAGTGGTATCAGAGCCACGGTTATTGTGGTCATCGAAGTTCATGTGCTAGGTTGAGGTTTCGAGCTAATTCGTGGTGCCGAGCTTGTTCAACATTCGGGTTTGCGAGAAGTAGCAGGTTTTTCAATCGGAGAAGACAAAGTAGAATAAACAAATTAAGGGACAAGGTTATTGGTTGTTAGAAAACTAAGAATATAATAATATAGTGATCACGTGGCAAGGTTTTTTTGTCTTTTTGGGTTTCTAAAAAGTCAAAGGTTTTTGAATTCGTTAATTTAATAATCGACTTTACAAATTCGGTTTTTTTTTTTATTAAGTTCCAACAATTCATTCACGTGATATTATTTTTTATTCTAATAAAATTCGAGAAGTTCGAAGGTTTCTTGCTGCGGCGTTTAATTATTTTTCTTGTGGTTCAAGTTTCGGTCGTGGTTTTCTTGGGTTTCAAGTTAACGATCGAGTTTACTTGTTCGAGATCGAGGGTTTAGGGTTATTCTAATTTATTCGATTTTCAAGAAGGGTTTTTAGCAACAAGGAGGAATATTGCACACGGCTTGTGAGGCTTGTCGGTAAAGTTGGTTAATAAACAACTTGACAAGGTTTTTAGCAAGGTAAAAGAAGAATGGCTAGTTCGATAACTAGGTTTGACATCGAGAAATTCGATGGGAAGAATTACTTCGGGTTATGGCAAATAAAGATGTGTGCTTTAATGGTACAGCTGGGATGTGATGCTGCATTAGAGACATTACCCGCGGACATAGAAGCAGGTGAAAAGGTTGCTTTGATGAAGAAGGCATACAGTACCTTGATTCTATGATTTGGAGACCGAGTTTTACGCAAAGTTACCAAGGAAACATCTGTTGCAGGAATTTGGACGAAGTTAACTAGTCTGTATATGACTAAGTCCCTAGCAAATAGACTGTATCTGAAGAAGAAGCTGTACACGTACTATATGAGTCCAGGTACGAAACTGTGTGATCGTATAGATGAGTTTAATAAGTTGATACTTGATTTGGCGAATATTGATATCGAGATTGAGGATGAGGATCAAGCACTTATGTTACTTACGTCGTTGCCATCGTCTTACGAAAGCTTTGTGGAAACATTGTTGTATGGGAGGGAATCCTTGACAATGGAAGATGTTCTTGCGTCTCTGAATTCAAAAGAGTTGAAGAAAAGAATTGAAGGCACAAAGGAAGAAATTGGTGACGGGTTATATGTAAGGGGAAGGTCAGATCATTCAAGGAAAGCTCATTCTGGTGGAAGTTCGCGATTCAAGTCAAGGGGTGGAACTGGTAAACTCAAGTGCTTTATATGTCATTCAGAGGGTCATCTGAAGAGAGACTGTCCAAAGAAGAAGTCAAGTGGGTTCGTTAGGAAGGGTAAGCATGATCAGGATTCTGATTCTTCTGATGACGAGGGTAACGCCTACTTTGGAGAAGCCTTGATGGTAGTCGGGAATGATGAGATGACTGAATTGGTAATGGATTCATGTGGGTCTTATCATATGACACCTAGGAGGGATTTCTTGTATGACTTCAAGGATGTTGATGGTGGTTCGGTTCTGTTAGGTGATAACAGGACATGCACTATTAAAGGGACAGGAAAAGTGAAGATACAGTTGCATGATGGTTCAAGATTTATACTGGAAGATGTCATGTATGTTCCAGGGTTAAGAAAAAGCTTGATTTCATTGGGTACTCTTGAAAAAGAGGGTTATACTGTGAAGATGCAGATGGGTAGAGTCAAGGTGATCAAAGGTTGTCGGGTTATGATGACCGGGATCAGGGAAGAGAACTGTGTGTATACTCTTGAAGCAAAAGTAATGACTTTTGGTGTACAAAATCATGGAGGTTCAAAACAAGTTGGATTCAAACAACTTGGTCATAAACAAGTTGGTCTCAAACAACTTGGTCATAAACAAGTTGGGCTCAAACAACTTGGTCCTGGTGTTAAAACAGGAATCCATGGAGTACAGGTTGCTAAACGTGTTTGGTTGGAGGTGGAACTGCAGGGAGCTCAGGGGAATCGTGAAGCTGAGGATGTTCAGGTTAGTAACGATGATTCTGTAGTGGCTCAAAGAAAGTTGGAGGACAAGCAACTTGAAGAAAAAACAAACACGGACTGCTTAGTAAAGGAGCAGGAAAAGGTACACCTTGGTATAAAGGTGGGGGCGGACATTACGGTAACCGGAGTACCTGGTCAAGAAGGTGCAAAGGGTAATGTTGCTGAAAAGAAGAAAGTGAAGGAGTCTAAGAAAGCTAAACTTGGGAATTTACTAAAGTACAAGGCCTGGTTCTCAAGGCGGTCCCTGGTTCTAGGTTCCAGCATTAGATGAAGATGTTGAGTATCGTTAATGCCTAAGTATTACTCCTAAGGTGGAAATTGTTATGTGTTAGTAGCAATACTTAGGAGGGTTAAATGTGACTTAGACAATAATAAGGGGATTAATTGTATTTAGTTTAAATAAAGTTTAGGATTGTACTTAGATTAGGAAACTAGTTACTTGGCTTGCAAGCTAAGGTTTCTACCCCCTCATCTCTATAAATAGAGATGAGGGGGATGCTAGTAATTCATTCTTCTTCCTCAATTGTAAAAGCTTTATTGGTATTAATAAAGGGTTCGTTGAGGGTCGTGTGCATATTATTGTCGGTTCTTTGTAGTCTCTCGTGTTTGCTACTTGTGCTCGATACAACACGCGATCTAGCGTTCCGCGATCGAACTTCGAGTTTGTTGTCGAGGTATTTATCCAACAAATCATGTAGTGGTATTATTATAGGTGTTCTAACTCTTTGAATGTTTTGATTAACTCTATCACTCTTTTGAAAACATTAGACTGGTTTACTATGGTATTCGCTTGCCACATCATCAAAATGATTTTAAACATTTTGTTGCTCTTGTTCTTTTTAAGACATTTTGTCATGCCTAATCCAAAAATGACTTTTTAGGTTGTATAGGTAATGAACACTGGCTTATATTACAAACCTCCTTGAATTGCTGAATAAATCTCAAAGGTAATAAACATTGGTTTCGATTAAAAAAAAAGGGACACCTATGATGTATATGTGGCCACTTTGTTTTTTGGCACCGCAAACGTGTCGAGAGATAAACATCCTCTGAGTTGTTCATGGCAACTACTTCAATTCATAATCTTTAGTTGTTTGCACGTACCAAACTAGATTTTGCATGGCCTCATATGGGTACACCACATACAAAATTAAATGTTATGTGTTGTGTTCTAGACTTGTTAAGCTACCCCAATAGTTCATCTCAATAATTTCTAAACTGAAATTCACTAATCTCAATGTTTTCATCCCCGGTCACCTTTCGAGACTAAGAAAGTTTATGAGTTGGAAGTCATCCACCTAAATCGTAGACAATTGCCACTTAATCGTAGATAATTGCCACTTCTAAGTAAGAGTATATGTAAACAAAGGCTTATGCATATATTAAACTACTTTTGAATAAGTGTATAGGTAGACATATACATTATGAAACAAGTTAGCTTCTCTAAGTATGTCATATTAGAAATAATAACAATTAGAGGCACGAGAACACAAAGATAAAATTAAATAACATATGCAAACCAAGTTCTGAACTAATCAGATATTAAAATACTTACGGCTTATAAAGGCAAGCCTTAAATGTAACTTTATCCACAATGTGAGTATCCACTATCAAACACATGGCCACATCTATACATCTGATGATAACAAAACCAAGAAGATCGGCAAAATTTTGATGACTAGAATGGTAATCATGAATTAGAAGTCTTTGATTATTATATGATAACTAGAACGAATTTTTTATGAGTAACGTCTAAAAAGCAAAGAGAAATCCACTGATATACCATAAAAAGACAATCGACAAATACTGAAACAGAAGCAAACGTGAACACTCGATGATCAGAATCATCACCATTTTGTTAGATCAAATAATGAAATAAATGTTCCCTTTTTATCATTTTCCAATTATTGTTAAAAAAAAAGTTTCTTAATTGCCAAAAAAATGTTACAATTACGTGTCTAATGATGTTATGGGCTGGCCAGTAGTGACCGAGGTAATGGTGGCCAACATGACCGATGCAATGATGAGCGCTGAAATAGTGACCTATTCAATAGTGTCAGTGCGCTCCACAAGTGACCAATGCAATGGAGGTTTTTTGCTAAAGCTTGAGGAGTTGAAGGACCTTCTTTTGGATCACAGTGACCGAGACAATCATGACCTATCTATTAAAGTTTATGGATAAATATTAATATGTATATGACTAGAATCGAACTCGAGATCTCAGGATTGCACACGTTATGAATGAGTATTAATGTATAATAATTAATGTATATAAAATATTATATATTTAATTATTTAAACACAAAATATGACTAACGGTCGTTAGTAGTTAACGGAAATTGGCTAACTATCATTAAATGTCAAGTTAAAGAACTAGAGTGTAAAATATAGCAATGAAGGATCCGGAAGGACCCTTGCGCCTTCATGGCCGCTCGTGTAGGGTAAGGGGAAACCCTTTCCTACTCAAACTTGGACTCCAAGTTTCATAGGCTATATAAACAAACACAAGGGTTCATTGTTTGGTTAACTTCTGTACATACAATAACTCTAAGTGTTTTTCTCTCCTCCCTAGCTTTCTAAAACCAATCGTACACCCCTTCTTAAGGGTGGTTCAATTTTGATTGTCAAGAAAAGTGTTTTTGTGTTTTTACTAGCATAAACTTAGTACAGTTTAATTTGTGTGTACAAGAACGAGGTAATTACTCAGTATAGTAACTATCAAGGAATCGAATAACAAAACGGTAAGGGGTTATTCATTGATTCACATAAACCCTAATTAGTATTCATCACTTAATCAAGGTTATTGAAGTTGATTCTTGTTTGTGAGAATCACAAAGGTACGTTACTATTTAAATTACGGTTAATTAATTATATGTTATTGATCCTTCGCTTTCGCATATGTGATTACTTTATTATTAGTTTTATTATATGATTTTCATGGTACATAAATTATAACAGTGGCATCACGAGCCGTTTTTAACATGTAATTAATTACCAAAACACATAAAAAAAATGAATCTTTATTGTTTTTGAATTACATGTAGTTGAATTTTTTATCTAGGGTTTATAAAATTTTTGAAACCCTAAGAATTTGGGGGGGTCGATTACCTCTTTTATCCAAATTAGGGTTTTGTGTTTTGATTAATTAATTGGATTAGAAACCCTAGGTTGTCTACATGATTGTGTGTTTAAAGTATGTATCTTGTGACTATGTGATAAATTGTTATGCTTGATTCCATGACATACGTGCATGTTTGTCATGGATCATTAATGGGTAAGTTTTTTGATCACATGTAAGTTTATGATAGATATGTAATTGGGAAAGAACTCAATGTTAATAAACCAATTTTGTGCTATGTGATATATAATTGACTATGGTCTACACAATTGATTCGTCAATGTATGTGGCTCTACTTCCGTTTTGAAGAGAAAGCCTTAGTTAATTATATGCATATTGGAAACCTAGAATTTATAAAGTTTGCATGTGACTAATTGTTTCACTTTATTAATTGTTATGTTTATTATTATTCCGTGCACTATCTTTTTCTTCTTTGTTAAATTGTGTAGTTTTTGACATTGGATTACACATAGGGTTATAATGTCAACTCCCCCAAATAAGTCAATCAATTTCCTATAAATCCCAGACATGAAAACACCTCGATATGTCACTTTCACACACAACACAAAACATCTTGTAACCTAGTTCATATTAAAGAGAAAAGTATCAAAATGGTACAATAGTATAAAGGAGTTCCATTTTATAGACACTTTTGACACCTTATTCCCAAAACGGTCATGCTCGACTGCTCAACTCCACCAATATTTTAACACATGTCATTCTCATATTCCAAAAGTACAACTGAAATATCTTTTTATCTTATTATTAACACTAGTAAAATGTATTAGCTACCCTCCTTTATTATATTCTCTCTCCCTATTAATTATCTCCACCTAACTTCATCTACACTACCCACCTATTCACTACCACATCTCTTCTCTCAAAATAAATCTTTCTCTGGCGACCTCCGCTTGCCACCGCCATTTGTCAATAATCGGAACACAAAAAAATAATCAAAACCCAGATCTCGATCTACATAAAACACACAAAAATCCCGTCGCCAAAATCACAAACGTATCAGCTATGGAATCTCCGGTGATAACTCTGGTAAACAAATCGAAAGAAAACCCACAGCCATGATTTTCCGGCGAGATTTCTGTTTTGGCTTCAAGATCGAGACGCAAGACTAAAAGTTTGTTCTATCCTCAAGATCCTTTTATAAGGGTTTCGTGTGTTTTGGTTTCAAGATCGACACACAACCACCGAAACAGTGGTTATGGAAATGAGACAGTGGTTATAGTTCCAAACAAGAAACATATCTCATCTTAATCTTAAACCCTTTTTAACAAGGTACAACTCATGAAGCGTATGGTACAACCCATTGATGTACAAAATTTCTAATAGTTAGCCTAGAAAATGTGTTACTCTATTTTAACAACACATTTGTTTTTTTATAATATTTTTGTTATGTGATGTAAAGTTATAATCAGACATTTGTTATTTTATAGTGTTTTTGTTATGTGATAGTCTAATTTATTTATTTACTTATTTATTTATTTATTTATTATTATTATTATTATTATTATTATTATTATTATTGTTGATATAAATAATGTTTGTGAATGTTATTAATATTTCTCAATAAACCTATGTTTTGATAATCACAAAACTTAAATCAAATTAAGTCAAGAATAAGACATAAACAAGTATTTGGTGACAAATATTTACCTCTACATCTTATATCACTCAAGGTATGCATAAACTTAGTAACTTATGTATTACATGATCAAAGGAAATTTTATATTAATACATAACATTATATAAAATGATTTTAACATTTTATATATATTTGTAAATCATTTTTGGTAAAGCTTTATTAAACCACAAAAATATGATTTCAAATTTCCAACCAAAAAGGGCAAATTTTATCCAGAAAAACTTTTGGAACGTTCAGGAGGGCGGCCCCCTTAATCATTAAGGGGACCGGCCTACAATTAAGGGGACCGGCACGCTCCCGAATAGTAAAATCTGGCCCTATAAATATTGGATCATTCCACATATTTTTCTCACCTTTTTGCACTATAAACTTTCTGATCCAATCTTCTTCTCTAGATCTAAAATCCTTTGATCATATATTTCATAAGTCTTTGTTTCCAAGTGATCCAAAGCTTCATCCATTCAAGTGCAAGAAGAAGAACACTTCTCTACATCCATCTTATTGTAGTGGTGTTGTGTATAGCTAGTTTCATATAGTACTAGTGATAGTTATTTGTTAAGGTGTTGTGTATATTTGTTGATTGTAGAATCTTGGTGTGTTGTAAACTAGTTTAGTAGTTGTGACTTAGTTGTGCATAGAAGAAGGTGTGAAGATTGACAAGGTGTGAAGACGGTGTGAAGTCTTGAAGAAGGTGTGAAGGTGTGATTAAGGTGTGAAGATCACGTGGTGTGATATTTTGTGTGAGATTGGTTCTAGCTACGATTAGAACTCGACATTTAGCTTAGTGTCGTTAACTTGTGTAAGCCAAGGTGTGTAAGGTTTCTCCACCATAAGGAGTTTGTTGACATAGTGAAAAAAACTCTCGAGTGTGGTACTCGGGGAGTGGAGTAGGGCAAGGATGGTGTCCTTGTAGCCGAACCACTATAAATTCACGTGTTATGGTTTGATCTTTCTAACTCTATCTTTTCTTCATTATATTTCAATACTTTCAATATTAGTTTAGACTTGCTTATATTGGTTGTTGCTTGAACTCACTTAAGATCGAATCGAAAGTTTTTATAACCAACAAAATATTTTGGAAATAAATTTAAAAGGACATAAAACTATTCAACCCCCCCTTCTAGTTTTCCACAATTGGTATCAGGAGCCACGTCTAGCAAGATCTTTAAAATATATTGTATTTTAAAACTTGTAACGATCTATGGAATCTGAAAAATATTTAGAAGGGCAATCTATGCAAAGACCACCACTATTTGAAAGTGATGGATTTTTATATTGGAAAAATCGATTCGAAACTTATGTGAAGTCAAAAGATCTAGATCTTTGGCATGTTATTACTAATGGTGATTTTTTACATATTCAAAATAACCCGGAAACTAAGAAAGATGAAATCGTACCTTTTGAAAAACAAAATGATGATTTAAAAAGAAAACTTGCTAAAAATAATGAAGCAAAAATGGTTATTTATAATGCGCTACCACGTAAAGAGTACGAAAGGATCTTTATGTGTGAAACCGCAAAAGAAATTTGGAACTCTTTACTAATAACTCACCAAGGTAATAGTCAAGTAAAAGATAATAAGATAGATCTACTTGTTCAACAATACGAGCAATTCACGATTCCGGAAGAGGAATCAATTGACAATGCTTTTGCTAGATTTAACACTATCATCACAAGTTTAAAAGCACTTGATGAGAATTTTTCTAGTAAGAATTTTGTTAGGAAGTTTCTTAGGGCTCTTCATCCAAAATGGCGAGCTAAAGTGACGGCTATTGAAGAATCGAAGAATTTGTCAACTTTGCAACTTGACGAATTAATTGGAAATCTAAAAGTCTACGAAGTCATCATTAAGAAGGACTCCGAAATGGTCAAGGAAAAACGAGAGCAAAGCAAGTCAATCGCCTTGAAAGATCTTCCGAAAGTAATGACGAAGAATACGCCATGGCCGTAAGAGATTTCAAGAAATTCTTCAAAAGGCGAGGAAGATTCGTAAGACAACCGTATGATGAAAAGAAAACATTTCAAAAGAGTAAAGATGACAAGAACAACAAGATTGAAAGAAAGTGTTTCAAGTGTGGAGATTGATGAGTGCTTAATCACACATCTTTTTAGACCTTTAATCAGACCAAAAATACCAAATACTAACCTAAAATGCCAAGAGAACGTATGTTTTTGTATTTGTGTATGTGCAGGTACGGATATGTGGAAAATGAACAAAACCAAAGCCAAAACTGACAAAAACGAGCACGAGAATGGAAAGTGTCAAAAGCCGGAGCCGGGGAAGTCAAATGGTCAAAGTCCAAGCTCAAAATGACAAATTCAACCTCAGAGATTCATAAAATACCAAGATTAGTCCCTGGACAAAGTTTTGATGATTCGGCGAATTTAGTCCCTGCACTTTCAGAATTTAACAAAAATGGTCCTTTAAAGTTAAATTGGAAGAAAAGTCAAAGTTGACCCTTCAAGAAATCAGAAATGACAACTAATACCCTTGGATTACACTTTTGGTAAATTACAGATTTGGTCCCTGAGTTTTGATTATATGCAAATATGGTCCTTGTCATTCTATCCTAAACACTAAACCACAACCGGACCTTTAAACTTATTTAACCTTATCCCTTAAACCCCACTTGGCCCAAAGAAAACCAAAGCCCACTCATTTTACCCAGGCCTGCTAAACTTACCCAGGTCAAACCACCCAAAACCCAGTCAACGCCCAACTTAAATAAAAACATACAAACACCCCGCTTAGACTATACCCCCAATTTCACCCAGAAAATTACTGTTTGTAAGAACCCTAAATCCCAAACCAAACAATTACCCCAGTTACATCATAATTACCCAATCATAAGTTGTTCTAGAAGGGTCAGAGGTATGACAGGGGGTCAGTTATGGACACGTGGACCAATGGAGAAAGACACGGAGGATGGGCATCACATCAATCAATCAATCAAGGGTCCAAAACGAGTGGAATTATCTAGAGCATGATCACGCGGCTGATAAGAGCTCAGAGAAAGCACACTAACACGCGGATTGCCAGCCTGGACCAAGCCCTCACCTCACCTCAGTGGCTATAAAACCCCCCTCAAATCAGTGTTAGTAGTGTAGGTTTTTGAATTGAGCATTGTATTTTTCAATTATTTTCTTTCCAGCTTATTGTACTCAGCTTTTTATTTTAATAAAATTACTTTCAGTTAATTGTCTCCTTATTTCAATTCCATTTAATTGCTTTTATTTTAGTGTTAGTTTGCTTATTTGTACAATTAATTTCTGTTTATCTTAAAAAAAAAAAAAAAAAAAAAAAAAAAAAAAAAAAAAAAAACATTTCAATTTAGTTTCTAAATCTGAATTTAGTTTCAAGTAACTTGTTTCTCTTAAACAAACTTAAAACTGTTACTGTTTTATAAGTCTCTCTTAAAAACTCTCAAATCACTAAAGTCAAAAAGTCAATATTAGCTTATTTAATAAGCTGAGCTTAATTGGGAATTGAGGCAGCCAATAAGGAGCTTTTGGCCTGTCTAGAGACAGGCTGTGTGGGATAGCCTCTCTGTTTGGCTGAGAGGCGTGGTACGTTTTCGTTTAAGTTCAAGTAATTTTGCATCAGTAGGTAATTTAGTAACTTAGATCTGTTTATTTGATTATTACTGTTCTAATATTCATAATTGCATAGTATATCTAGTTTCATTTCATCATTTTGCATCTGTTTGTGGTTATTTGTTTGGATTACTGTTTCATCGGTTATCTCTTATTCTGTGATACCTTGGTTTTTGAGTTTGTTGACTTCTGCATATCTGATTTTCTGAATTCATTAGGTGTTAGTAGATAATATTTTGCAACTAGATTTAGGTTTGGATCTAGTAGAATTGAGGTTGAGATTTGAACTGAGTAAGATCAGGTTTGAGTTTGGTTTGTCGTGTATTGGTTTTGAGTAAGGTTGATAGTGGAAACAGTCAAGAATAGGATTGTTTGGATATTAGTAGTAATCTGAATCAAAGGGAATTGGGATCATAGTGATTGTGTGAAATTTGTGTTATTTGGTATCATTAGATTATAGTGAACTTAGGTTGAGGTTTCGTTTACATTAAATTCAATTTAAGAAGCTGTGTAGTTGAGACAGTTAGGATAACGAATGTGTTGGGCACTATTGCAGTTTGAGACTTAGTGGCCATTTGCGATTATTGATCTTCACTCAACATCAGTAGTACTTTTGAACAATTCTAGGCTGTCTATTAGCATTTATTCTTCACTGTTTTAGCAAGTAATTAACTACATAATCTCTTCTAGTTGCATTTTAATGTTCAGTAGTTTGACGTTGGTCCAAACTGATTGGTAATTTTTATTTACAAAGGAAGTTTTCACAAATTGGATTTGTTTTTATTGATCAAAAGCTTGGCTCAATACCTCCTTTTGAACCTGCTGTTTCCCTTGAAATTGCAGCCCCCACAGGTTCACAATTTATTGATCTTAAAGTACATTGAGGGTCCGATTTGGTTTGAAATTTAGAATTTGTTTGGATTCATAAGTAAGTAGTAGTGTAGGTTGAGTCTTGCCCTCATCAGCTTAACTGTTTCAGCTTATTGGTACCACTAAATTGCCCTGTCTAAGTGTATAGCGCAAACAAGTTGCTGATTTCTAACTCAGAACTGCTAGTGTTATTTTGAGATCATAGGTTGAGATTAATGATTTATATAAGTTCCTTTGAGTGTCTAGTAGTTGTTTTCAGATAAGTTGTACCATTGGTCTGCCCAGATTGTACTTATTTACCAAACTGATTGGTTGATAAGTGCTTATTCCAACTTTTTGTGTCCATATCTGTGTTTCTGATTGATAAGTGGTTTATTCTCAGTTCATATAAGTTCATTTGGGTCCAAAAATCATTTGGAAAAAGTCTTTAGTCAATTTGGTCAAAGTGCTTATTAATAAGCACTTTTTATTAAGCAGTTTTTAAGCCATTCAGCAGTTCCACTGTTTATTTTTCCATTTTTTTATTTTTCCTGGCTTTTAAATATAATTTTAGAATTTTCCTGAAATTTTCATATTTTTCTGAGCTTATTTGCTATTTTTCTTATTTAATTTTCAATTTTAATCATTTTTAATTACTTTTTAATTACCAAAAATTCAAAAAAAAATCAGAAAAAGTCCAGAAAAATCCAAAAAAAATATTAGAAAATTATTTTTAGTTATTTTAGATTTTTAGAAATTTATTTTGCAATTTTCCCATTTATTTTGAATTTCTTTTTAATTTTTAATTAGATTTAATTGTTTTTAATTTCTAAAAATTACATAAAAAGCCAAAAAAAAAATTAGTTTTTAGTTTTAAAAATTTCTTTTTAGTTATTTTATAATTTTCAAAATTTTATTTTTAATTTTTCTCACTTTATTTGCATTTTCTTTTAATTTTTAATTAGTTAAAATAGTTTTTAATTCATAAAAAATAAATAAAAAGTCAAAAAAATATTTTTCCTTTTCTCAAAATTTTCTTTTATCATTTTTGATTTTTAGAAATTATTTTCAAGTCCGTAGGAGTCGCGTAGCTTAAAAATCGCGTTTTATTTCGCGCGTTGACGTTTATTTTACGTTTTAATTTACGGTTTTCGATTCTACGTTACGTTTTTGGTTTGTTTAGTTGAATTACGTGCTTAATTGATTATTTGTGCTTCATTTACTATTTCATTAGTGTAATCTCATTAAAATCACTTTTTACCGTTTTCACGACACGTTTCACGATTCGGGAATTCGAAATTCCATTCACACCTTCGCACGGACTACGACCTCGGGTTATCCGTATTTCTTTGCGGATCTCTTGAGCTTATATCTATACTATAACTTGATTTTCACGAATCAATTTTGGCGCCGCTGCCGGGGAAGGTTGAAGTGAATTTTTGAAATTTCGTTTTTGAAAAATTGTGTTTTGATAAGCCTTCCTCTATTTTGTATATATTATATAAATATCGAAAAATCAAAAACACTTTTCCTAAAGTGTTTTCACAAAAATACCAAAAAAATAATAAAGTTACAGCCTCGTTCCGATCGAAAGAAAGGGCGTTGTAAACCAAATAAGTCTCCCAATATAACTACGCGTGAAATTAGTTGCTAGACGGATTACTTTGATTCTACGACCGAATAAGCGGAAAATACGGAAGCTTTGACATTAAATTGCAAGCTGAAGAGAGATCCATTCTTCTCTCCCGTTCCGTCGCGAGTAGATTAAGGGAAACGTTTTACAATTAACGTAACGTTAGAAAAAGAAAAAAACAAAAGTATAAGTTTTTGAATTTTGCTTTATAAAAATAAAAATACAAAAAGATTTTCCTTTTCAAATTTGATTTTCCTTTTATTTTTTTCAAAAATTTGATTTTTGTGGTGTATGAACACACGTTCTACGTCTAAACGACTTGTTTCACCACTTTCAAATCCGGAAAGTTTGTTTCGTCACACACACCGAGTTCTATTTCCTAATACGGAGGAAATGAACCCGAACGAACAACACTTGGGACCCCCGCCGATGGGTGGTATCCAAAACAATGTGATCCCGCCGATGGGACCACAACCGGTTTACGATCAACGTACTATGCAAGAATTGCTCCAGTGTCCCACCGAGGGATACGGGGATGCAATTGTTTTACCACCAATCCTTTCCGATAATTTTGAACTTAAAACTGGATTGATTCAACTTGTTACGTCAAAACAATTTCACGGTTTTGAGAGGGACGATCCTCACGCACACATCCGATGGTTTAATAAGCTAACTTCGACTTTGAAATTTAAGGATGTCCCTCACGATGCTATCAAATTGATGTTGTTCCCATTTTCACTCGAGGGTTCAGCCCGGATTTGGCTCGAAAAAGAACCCCCTCGTTCGATTCACACATGGGAAGAACTCGTCTCGAAATTTGTTAATCATTTCTTTCCGCCGTCCAAAACGACTAACCTTAAGAATGATATAACTAATTTTCAACAACGTTTTGATGAGAACTTTGGTGAGGCTTGGGAACGCTTTAAGGATCTTCTTCGAAAATGTCCTCACCATGGTTTCTCCGAGTTACACCAAATCGACACGTTTTATAATGCTTTGACGCAAAACGATCAAGATTCTTTAAACGCGGCCGCCGGTGGCAATATCTTGAATCGTACACCTAGGGATATTTTGACGATTATCGAGAACAAATCAAAGGTTCCGACTTCTCGTAACAAACCGAATGTTTCGAAAGTGACTTCTTTTACTCCTCCTTCACCTTCGTCGGTCCAATCATCGGAATTGGCCGAACTTACCGACGCTATCCGTTGTATGATGAAAGAGTTTAAGTCGCAGAACCAAAAACCCGAGCCCGTTAAAGCCGTTAATGAAAAATGTGTGATTTGTGGTGGACCGCATCCGTATTATGATTGTCAAGCCACCGATGGTCAAGTTTATAATGCTAACGTTGCAGCCGTAAACTACAATCAAAACCAAGATTTTCGTGCTAACCAAACAACTCCACCTGGGTTTCCACCCGTGCAAAATCATCAAAACCGTTATCCTCAAAATAACCAAGGTAATCAAAACCAAGGTTATAATCAAAACCGTGGAACCAATTTCAATCAAAATCAAAATTATCAAGTTCCTCCACCCCAACAAGTTTATCAACCCCCACAACCTTCTCCTGATTTCGCTAATTATATGAAAACAAACGATGTTAGCATACGAGCAATGCAGAATCAAATCAATAACTTGAGGGTTGAATTTAAGAAAGAAATCGACACATCTATTACTCGACAAACAAATGAGCTGAAGCAAATGATGAGTAGTTTTATGCAAATGAATCAAGCGTCGACGTCTGGCACTCTTCCAAGCAATACTATTCCAAACCCGAGGGGCGAGATTAAGGCAATCACGACTCGCAGTGGTGCTTTATATGAACCCACAGTGCCGACTACCTCTTCTTCTTCGTCTCCGCCTAAGGTAGTGGACTGTGAGACCGAGGCGACAAAGGACCCGGTTCCTCCTATTAATAATGGAGGAGCTGAAAACGTCCAACCTCCGGTTGTCCAAAAGTCAAAGGATAAAGAAAAAGTCGTTTTTGAGAATAATGTGAAATACAAGTCAAAATTGCCATATCCGTCACGATTTAACGATGAAGAGCTCCGTGCAAAATCTAAAAAACAAATGGAAAAGTTTCTCGATATTTTTCAAAAGTTGCACTTTGATATCAGTTTCATGGATGCTCTTGTTTACATGCCGAAATTTGCCTCAACGTTTAAAAATCTCATAAGTAATAAAGAGAAATTGCTCGAATTAGCCGAAACACCGATTAATGTTCAATGCTCCGCGATTCTTCTCAAGAAGCTTCCCGAGAAGCTTGGAGATTCGGGAAAGTTTCTTATTCCTTGTTCATTGAAAGATCAAGAGGTTTGCAAAGCCCTGGCCGATTCAGGTGCAAGCATTAACCTCATGCCATTATCAATCTATAAACAACTTGGAATGGGAGAACTTAAACCGACCCGAATGACTTTAGAGCTTGCTAATCGTTCGATTACTCATCCGGTCGGAATTGCCGAAGATGTTTTTGTTCAAGTGAACTCGTGTACTTTCCCGGCCGACTTTGTCGTTGTTAATTTTGAACCCGATCCGAGAGTTCCTCTTATACTAGGGCGACCGTTTTTACGAACCGCAAAAGCCCTAGTCGATCATTTTGAGGATACTCTAACTTTACGACACGATGATGATATTATGATTTTTAAAGCCGATGATTCGAAATGAAAGAAGTTTACCGTCAAAAGTGTTGATGTTTGTGATTATTCATTTGATGATTTTGTGAAAACATTCGTCTCCGACTCTTCCCCATCATTTCCTCCGACTAAGGAACATGATTCTTTTTGGAAAGAGGTCGATGAATTTCTTGCTATTGATACGATTCCGTTTTCTGAGATTGATGATTCTTACTTTGATTCGGTGGGAGATACTATTTTTCTTAACAATTTGTTGAACGATGAACCGTCAATCCCTCCGGATAAAGTTAAGACGAAGATTGAGTTTATAATTGACAATCCTCTAGAGCCCGAGCTCGAGGAATTTTTACCCGACTTTGAGAGTTTTTCGTTCAATACGACTGAGGAGATGAGTGGCAATCCCACTTATCGTCCTGATTTTTCTGATCCGACGTATGAAGTTTTCCATTTCGATCACTCGGAAGAGACGAGTCGTGGCAGTACCACTTCTCATGCTTTTATCTCTCTTCCGGAGTATGAGTCATTTAGTTTTGATAAATTTGAAATTGAAAAGTTTTCTGAATATGAAAGTTTCAGTTTTGATCTTGAAGTTGATCATGATCCGGGTGGTGTTCTTAAGAATGAAAGTTTTAATGAAAAGTTTTTCCCAACCCTCCCACCCGGAAAGGATTTTAAAAGGAGCTTAAATGATAAAAGTCATAATTTCATAATTATGAAATTCTCTTTTGACAAGGATGAGTTTTACAAGATTGTTATCATGACTTTCTTGCCATTTATAACGTTTGGTGTGATTTCTCTTATCCTTCACTCCGTGGGGAGTGAGGATGTTGTATTTGATCCGGGTATCGTTTCTAAACGTTTTCAACATTAAAATACCAGTGGTTATCTCTTCGGGATGGAACTTTCAATTAAGTCTTATGTTTTTCAAAATATTTTGAATGAAAGCCCAATGGAGATTATTTTCCATTTGCTCTCCCCAAGGACGAATTAATTCGGGGATCGAGTCAAGCTCATGTGACTCGGTGAACAAAAACAAGCGCTTCGTGGGAGGCACCCCATGCTTATCCTTTTCATCTTCTTTATTTTCTTATTTCTAATAACGTGACGTGAGGGGGCGACCCTTTCCAAACTCGTGTTTTCGTGGTTGTTGTTTATGAATGTTCAGGAATTTCCCCGAAGTTTGAGGACTCTCGTGCTCGTGGTTTGTCGTTCTCTCCACTCGAGTCTCATCCTTCGCTGCTCTTTCGGAAATTCACCATATCCAAAATCTTATCGACTAACGTTTATCTCTTGGCATACTTAATAAACGGCCGTAGATTTTACGTAGGATTACCCGTCCCTTAAAACATTGAGGACAATGTTTCACTTTAGTCTGGGGGGGGTGAATCTTCGATTCGATTTGACCTGTACCATCGTCTGAGCTGTTAACTTACGCAACTCCGTTTTCCACCAAAAAAAAAATATTTAATTTTTGTCACCGCTTTATTATGCACAAAAAAAAAAAAAAAAAAAAAAAAAAAAAAAAAAAAGAAAAAAAAAAAGAGAGATATATGATATGAATAATAAGTTTTGACACCTTGTTTTGACTTTCCTACCGGCGAGAGTAGAAATAAATGTTCCGACTTGACCGGGCGTGTTGAGCCCTAGCTTGTTTCCCTTAACCAAAATAATCATAAGATTATGGCTAAGCATCCGCGGATCTCATTATTTGGGATTTTAAATTTGCGGAGATCGAGGAATGATAGAGTTTATTTAGAAGTTTCGTGCTATACACGGATCGCATTACTGGGATTTAAAAAACCCACGAGGGGTACTTGTGGCCTCCTTGTTCCCATCAGCAACGTCACCAATATATAAATAGATGTCTAGGATTAATTAAGGGTATACGGTTTGGGCAATACTTAGTTTTTTCTCGTTCCCAACAAAATCTCTGCATATGGGGGTTTGGTACACATAGGGGTACTGCCAGTGTTACGGTGAAATAGACTATTGCATCTTGCCGGTTCGCAGCCGATGTTGTGATCTTAGTAAAGGCCGTAGGACTTGGGGTTTGGCATATAGTTATGAATATCAATAATAATAGTCCAAAGCCAAATAAAAAGGCAGAGGAATCCAAAGCTATAAAAAAGCAGCGGATAGAAATCCAAAGTCATAATAAAGCTCTTACATCTTGGCGGCTCATAAACCGTTGACTGTAAAAGAAATAAAGGACTAAGGACAAAAGTATTATTAAAGTGCTTATGATTATGCAAAAATGCCAAACTTCAACTCCGGGGGTTTCCCTAATAAAAAGCTTCCGTTTCGGGTATCAAACATGGTATGTCTCGGTCGTAAATAAAAAGGGAGCCCCTACAAATCGTGTTAAATCAGAGACCTTCATGTGGACCCGATTTCTATATGCAGGGGTTTTCGAGGGAAAGTTTGGAAACTACTTAGCGTTCAAATTTTGTGCTCTTATCGGATTAACAAATATCGAAACGAGAAAATATGAAGCAATTCATTTCTCACAAATTAAAATCTTTAGATACAACTAAGGACCTGGGGACAAGAGGTAATACACAAGTAACTTTTGTGGGCAGTGTTAGCATCTAACTTCTGATAAACAATGATTTCGATTTTACGCTTAGTTTGGGAGCTTGTGAAAAATCAAGGATGACGATTTTTATCCGTACGGTCTCTTCTCTGTGAGAAGTGTTTCTACTCGTAGACCCTGAAAGTTATCAACAGATAAGAATTGATAATGAAAGTCAAAGCAAACCGTCACTTATATAAAAATGAAAAAGTACAAAAAGAGTAGTAGTAGTTGTTATTCATGAAAATTGGAAAACGGAGCGTTTTTGAGAATAAATGATTTTAATATTTCTCTTGAAAGTCATTGCTACTTTACAACGTCAGTAAAGAGAGGTTTTGAAATTATTTATCTTTTAAGCGTGAGGTGATGACATTGCGTGAGGGCACGGCAATACCTTAGTCTGGGGGATTTTGATGAGTGCTTAATCACACATCTTTTTAGACCTTTAATCAGACCAAAAATACCAAATACTAACCTAAAATGCCAAGAGAACGTATGTTTTTGTATTTGTGTATGTGCAGGTACGGATATGTGGAAAATGAACAAAACCAAAGCCAAAACTGACAAAAACGAGCACGAGAATGGAAAGTGTCAAAAGCCGGAGCCGGGGAAGTCAAATGGTCAAAGTCCAAGCTCAAAATGACAAATTCAACCTCAGAGATTCATAAAATACCAAGATTAGTCCCTGGACAAAGTTTTGATGATTCGGCGAATTTAGTCCCTGCACTTTCAGAATTTAACAAAAATGGTCCTTTAAAGTTAAATTGGAAGAAAAGTCAAAGTTGACCCTTCAAGAAATCAGAAATGACAACTAATACCCTTGGATTACACTTTTGGTAAATTACAGATTTGGTCCCTGAGTTTTGATTATATGCAAATATGGTCCTTGTCATTCTATCCTAAACACTAAACCACAACCGGACCTTTAAACTTATTTAACCTTATCCCTTAAACCCCACTTGGCCCAAAGAAAACCAAAGCCCACTCATTTTACCCAGGCCTGCTAAACTTACCCAGGTCAAACCACCCAAAACCCAGTCAACGCCCAACTTAAATAAAAACATACAAACACCCCGCTTAGACTATACCCCCAATTTCACCCAGAAAATTACTGTTTGTAAGAACCCTAAATCCCAAACCAAACAATTACCCCAGTTACATCATAATTACCCAATCATAAGTTGTTCTAGAAGGGTCAGAGGTATGACAGGGGGTCAGTTATGGACACGTGGACCAATGGAGAAAGACACGGAGGATGGGCATCACATCAATCAATCAATCAAGGGTCCAAAACGAGTGGAATTATCTAGAGCATGATCACGCGGCTGATAAGAGCTCAGAGAAAGCACACTAACACGCGGATTGCCAGCCTGGACCAAGCCCTCACCTCACCTCAGTGGCTATAAAACCCCCCTCAAATCAGTGTTAGTAGTGTAGGTTTTTGAATTGAGCATTGTATTTTTCAATTATTTTCTTTCCAGCTTATTGTACTCAGCTTTTTATTTTAATAAAATTACTTTCAGTTAATTGTCTCCTTATTTCAATTCCATTTAATTGCTTTTATTTTAGTGTTAGTTTGCTTATTTGTACAATTAATTTCTGTTTATCTTAAAAAAAAAAAAAAAAAAAAAAAAAAAAAAAAAAAAAAAAAAAACATTTCAATTTAGTTTCTAAATCTGAATTTAGTTTCAAGTAACTTGTTTCTCTTAAACAAACTTAAAACTGTTACTGTTTTATAAGTCTCTCTTAAAAACTCTCAAATCACTAAAGTCAAAAAGTCAATATTAGCTTATTTAATAAGCTGAGCTTAATTGGGAATTGAGGCAGCCAATAAGGAGCTTTTGGCCTGTCTAGAGACAGGCTGTGTGGGATAGCCTCTCTGTTTGGCTGAGAGGCGTGGTACGTTTTCGTTTAAGTTCAAGTAATTTTGCATCAGTAGGTAATTTAGTAACTTAGATCTGTTTATTTGATTATTACTGTTCTAATATTCATAATTGCATAGTATATCTAGTTTCATTTCATCATTTTGCATCTGTTTGTGGTTATTTGTTTGGATTACTGTTTCATCGGTTATCTCTTATTCTGTGATACCTTGGTTTTTGAGTTTGTTGACTTCTGCATATCTGATTTTCTGAATTCATTAGGTGTTAGTAGATAATATTTTGCAACTAGATTTAGGTTTGGATCTAGTAGAATTGAGGTTGAGATTTGAACTGAGTAAGATCAGGTTTGAGTTTGGTTTGTCGTGTATTGGTTTTGAGTAAGGTTGATAGTGGAAACAGTCAAGAATAGGATTGTTTGGATATTAGTAGTAATCTGAATCAAAGGGAATTGGGATCATAGTGATTGTGTGAAATTTGTGTTATTTGGTATCATTAGATTATAGTGAACTTAGGTTGAGGTTTCGTTTACATTAAATTCAATTTAAGAAGCTGTGTAGTTGAGACAGTTAGGATAACGAATGTGTTGGGCACTATTGCAGTTTGAGACTTAGTGGCCATTTGCGATTATTGATCTTCACTCAACATCAGTAGTACTTTTGAACAATTCTAGGCTGTCTATTAGCATTTATTCTTCACTGTTTTAGCAAGTAATTAACTACATAATCTCTTCTAGTTGCATTTTAATGTTCAGTAGTTTGACGTTGGTCCAAACTGATTGGTAATTTTTATTTACAAAGGAAGTTTTCACAAATTGGATTTGTTTTTATTGATCAAAAGCTTGGCTCAATACCTCCTTTTGAACCTGCTGTTTCCCTTGAAATTGCAGCCCCCACAGGTTCACAATTTATTGATCTTAAAGTACATTGAGGGTCCGATTTGGTTTGAAATTTAGAATTTGTTTGGATTCATAAGTAAGTAGTAGTGTAGGTTGAGTCTTGCCCTCATCAGCTTAACTGTTTCAGCTTATTGGTACCACTAAATTGCCCTGTCTAAGTGTATAGCGCAAACAAGTTGCTGATTTCTAACTCAGAACTGCTAGTGTTATTTTGAGATCATAGGTTGAGATTAATGATTTATATAAGTTCCTTTGAGTGTCTAGTAGTTGTTTTCAGATAAGTTGTACCATTGGTCTGCCCAGATTGTACTTATTTACCAAACTGATTGGTTGATAAGTGCTTATTCCAACTTTTTGTGTCCATATCTGTGTTTCTGATTGATAAGTGGTTTATTCTCAGTTCATATAAGTTCATTTGGGTCCAAAAATCATTTGGAAAAAGTCTTTGGTCAATTTGGTCAAAGTGCTTATTAATAAGCACTTTTTATTAAGCAGTTTTTAAGCCATTCAGCAGTTCCACTGTTTATTTTTCCATTTTTTTATTTTTCCTGGCTTTTAAATATAATTTTAGAATTTTCCTGAAATTTTCATATTTTTCTGAGCTTATTTGCTATTTTTCTTATTTAATTTTCAATTTTAATCATTTTTAATTACTTTTTAATTACCAAAAATTCAAAAAAAAATCAGAAAAAGTCCAGAAAAATCCAAAAAAAATATTAGAAAATTATTTTTAGTTATTTTAGATTTTTAGAAATTTATTTTGCAATTTTCCCATTTATTTTGAATTTCTTTTTAATTTTTAATTAGATTTAATTGTTTTTAATTTCTAAAAATTACATAAAAAGCCAAAAAAAAAAATTAGTTTTTAGTTTTAAAAATTTCTTTTTAGTTATTTTATAATTTTCAAAATTTTATTTTTAATTTTTCTCACTTTATTTGCATTTTCTTTTAATTTTTAATTAGTTAAAATAGTTTTTAATTCATAAAAAATAAATAAAAAGTCAAAAAAATATTTTTCCTTTTCTCAAAATTTTCTTTTATCATTTTTGATTTTTAGAAATTATTTTCAAGTCCGTAGGAGTCGCGTAGCTTAAAAATCGCGTTTTATTTCGCGCGTTGACGTTTATTTTACGTTTTAATTTACGGTTTTCGATTCTACGTTACGTTTTTTGTTTGTTTAGTTGAATTACGTGCTTAATTGATTATTTGTGCTTCATTTACTATTTCATTAGTGTAATCTCATTAAAATCACTTTTTACCGTTTTCACGACACGTTTCACGATTCGGGAATTCGAAATTCCCTTCACACCTTCGCACGGACTACGACCTCGGGTTATCCGTATTTCTTTGCGGATCTCTTGAGCTTATATCTATACTATAACTTGATTTTCACGAATCAGAGATCCAAATCACCTTATTGGAAAATGTCCAATGATGACAAGAGATCAAAATCAAAGAGCATTTGTTGGAGGTGCTTGGAGTGATAGTGATGATGATGAGAATGAAACGACAAAGGAAGAAAAATGTCTCATGGCGAATACACCAAATGAGGTACGTTCCGAAACCGAATATTTTAGTGATGAAAGTATATCATTAGATGAAAAAGATCTAGATAATGAATATATTAAACTATGCAAATTAGGACAACTAGTAATGGCCAAAAACAAATCACTAAAATACATTAACAATCAATTAGAAAGTGAAGTACTTGAACTAAAAATTAAAATACATCAACTAGAAAAAGGTAAAGAAATTTTTGAAGAATGTAAATCATGTCAAGAGCTTAAAGGTGAAAACGAAATACTTAGGGAACAAATTCGCAAACTTGAAAAATTTGAAAATAGTAGTCAATCACTTAGTAAAATAATAAGTATTCAAAGAACATCCGGAGACAAAACCGGCTTAGGATTTAATTCAAATGAGGCTTCAACAAGCGAGATTAAAAATATAAAATTTGAAAGTGAACTCAACAAACAAAAACCTTTAAAATCTAATCCTAAGTATATACTTATTAATGATAAGAAAATACCTCTTGCCAACGATGAAGAAGTTAAAGATTTTTATAAACCGTCTTTAAAGACCGAAGTAGGATCTTCTAAACCCAAAATAAGATCTAAAACTCCACCACCTAGAAAACCAAATAATTCTCATCCTAGGTCTAAAACACCTCAACCAAGAAGAAATCAAAATAGACAAAACTATAATAACAATAGTAATCAAATGTGGAACTACCAACAAAGCTACAATCCTTGGGGCATTCTACCACCTTTCATGCACCCGAGTCAAATGTTAAACATGTTTGGACCAAACAACTTTGGACCAAAAGGACAATGGAGATCAAATGGCTAGACGAACATTCCTTGAGGCAATCTTGGTTTTTCTCTCAACATAGACTTTTTCAAAGTCTATATTTCATCTTGATGATGTTGAAGATTTCTTTTGAAGACCACCGGGTACGCCATTCTTTCACAACTCATTGCCATGCTTAGATAAATATGCATTGTTTGATTTCGTCAATTATTTAGATATAATTTGTTATTGTCTTCTATTTGTTAGAATCACATATATACTTATATATACATATATATATACTATTATACGTAATATATTAAATATATATATATTCACTTGTACATAACCTAGATACGTCATTTGTTGACTTTCTAGAACTCCAAAAAATCGTTCTTTATCGAACCCTTTCTTTCCCCCCCCCCCTCACGTTATTCTAGTAAGTCCTCTTTTAGGAGACTCATGATGATGAAGGGATATGAGTCAAGTGGACTTTTATAATGCAAGAACGCCTTCGCACGTGAACACTATGGATGAAACAAACTCCTCTCGCCAACTATATCCTATCTCCGCTACTATCCTTCAAATCTCACTCATCAACCCATCTTTCAATCACATTTATACTTATATATAAACAATATATATATATATATATATATATATATATATATATATATATATATATATATATATACACTTATTCACATATTCCCGAACACACCTCAAACCCTTCATCAACTTAACACTTTGATCATTTTATCCAAAAATTGTCAAAGGTATATTTTAATTATCGAAACGGTAATTAAAAATTGTTAAGAATTTTATCATCGTGCCAATAGACGTTTACGTATTTTTGATATATTATAAATCTAATTATATACGTATAAATATTTTTGTTCCAGAAACGAATTCCGCGAAATTTGGAAAGTTTCAAAGGCGGCCCCCTTAATGATTAAGGGGACCGGCTTGTTATCGAGGGCGGTCCCATTAATGTTTAAGGGGGCCGGCCATCTGACACTTCCAAAATCATTTTCCTCCTTAATTCCATTTCCAAACACTCCATTTACTCACTCACCTCTTCCCCTATACTGCTGTGAACGAAACTAAACCACCAAAATCCTTCACCAAATCACCAATCCGGGGTTATTTCGCAAGGGGCAAACATCAACCAAACATATAACAACATCTTTTGTGAAAATGCCTAAGACCACGGTTGGTGATGTCTCCAAAACCAAACAATACATTCCAAATGTCTCTTCTACTCCCGGCATGTCTCCTTCAGTTGCATGTTTCTATCGTCCTATTGAAAATAGAAACATTCACGAAGGACGAATTGTCGATCCATCTTTCTATGAAAATGATCAAACCGAACGAATGTTCACCAATATTCGTTTTGAATGTCTTTTCCAAATCAACGAACCTATCATTCCTCGTTTTATCCTCGACTTCTATAGCCAAGTGACGGTGCAAACCGATCCCTATGGTCATCTCCTCATTTCCTTCATGATTCAAAATCAATTCATCACTCTTACTCTTGCTCAATTTGGGCAAAATTCTTAGAATCCCATTCAACTGCCAAGCCGTTTTCTCAAATGAATGGGATCTTTCCACTCTTGAAAGAAATCGTCCTCAGGATGGCCCCTACTATTCTGAGATTCCTAGTCCTGAAGACATTCGTTGAATGCTTGAACTAGAACGTCGTACGACTAGTCGAGTAATCAAGTCGAAGAATGTCGATATTCACGCCAATCAAATCCTCCTCAAAGAGCTAAGCCAAGATATGAAGAAGTGGGAAGAACTCATTCGAGAGAATGCGTTTGGTACTGGTGGTCACCGTGATCATGTCACGGCGAGCATTGCCCACATGCTTTATTGTGTTATTGCTGAAGAGCAATACAATTTGGCTTATCTTTTTGTTCATCGAATCATGTCCGCCAAAAACACCCCAAATGCCAATCTTCCTTACGGTATGTTTCTCACACGACTTTATCGTTATGTGATGGAACATTACCCACATCTTCAAAGAGACTACTACGTTCATATCCTTCCTACTTTGAACCAACTTACTCGTGTTCGTACTCGCCGTCCTCGTAGTGACAAAGGAAAATCTCGTGTTCCTTTGTATTCTAGGCCTCGTGGTTCTACATCTCATCGTGATGACGATGATGATGAGGAGGAAGACACCTCACGTGTTAGTACTCCATCCCCCACGACCTTTGTTGAAGATCTTTCCGATCTTGATGATACCGAGTATCAAATTCCTCTTCCTCATGAACGTACCGATGAGCTTCTCTTCACTCGTCAAACATCTATTATCAATCGTCAACAACAAATGCATGAAGAACTTCGAGGGGGATTCAAATCCGTTGGGAAGATGTTTAGGAAGATGCTTGGAAAGAAAAAGAAGTAGAAGATATTGACGTGTTGCTACTTGTTATTACTTGTTTCTTTTAGACATTTGTATGGTTTGCTATTTGTCCGATTTATTCGGAAATACTTGTGTTAATTTCTTGTGTTATTCGGAATGATGTTTAGACTTTAATTATTATCATGCTTCTATATTAATGTTATGCCATGCTTCTTTTCAATATGGATTATAATATGTTTATTTGCATGCAAAATTTGATTATATATATATATATGTTTATATATCATCATTCCTAAAGTATGTACTCCTAATAGAGCTTGCTGGAAAAACACACTTGAAAAATCACCAAATTTTGCAAATTTTGGGTTTCTGGTCGTCTGGGAAAACACCAGATGAGCGGCCCCCTTAATTCCCTAGGCGGTCCCCTTAATTATTAAGGGGGCCGGCATACAATTAAGGGGACCGGCCATCTGGAACTGGGTTTACTGTATTCTTTTGCATCTTGTGAATCCTTTCTCTAGTTTCAGCTGCCATTTCCCATTTTGACCCAACTGATTTTAGAATCTCTTTCAACCATTTCAAACATTTACCTAAATCACCCATTTCCATACTATAAATTCCCTCCATTATCACCATTCTTCATCTCATCATTCATCATATCATCATGACTCCTCCAAGCACCTCAAACTCCAAAACCTCCAAGAAACAAAAACTTGTGGTCATTCCTCCAAAACAACTCTTCATTGACTTAACAAATGAAGACAACATAACCCCATCACCTCCACCAAAATGCTCCTCTCCAAGTGCACCTAATGCACCATCCAAAACACCCTCCACTCATGGAACTTCCTCATCTTCCTTACCCTCAACCTCATCAATCAATGACTACATCAATTCACACTTGTCACCACAAGTATCATCACCACTTCCCACACAAGAACCTATATCCACCCATCTTACAATCTCACTTTCACCAATAACACCACTTGATACTCAACTCTCATCTCCACAAATTACACCACCATACTTTGCCAATCCCGTACCTTGGAGGATGCTTGAATCACATGGTGATACTTGCCTTTGTTGTATCCACAACCGAACCATCATCTTTGGCCTTAAAGATGAAATTCAATATATGTTTTCATATATTGAACATTTGCTTACCAACCCACCACCACCTCCAACTCCACCATCCTCTCCTATAATTCCTCCACCACAATTCTCATCCACTCCTCCACCATCACCATCATGCTCTCCAAATTAAGCATTTGATATGCTTAATAAATAAAGTCTTTGCCACCCCTTTTGCTTGCAAGCTCTATGAAGTCCATGTACCTTTGCATGATGATGTATCTTTCTTGATTAATTGGCTTATGTATTTGCTATTATGTTGTTAGCTTATGTACTCGTATTGTTGTGTCTTAACACAACTATTGCTCTAATATGAATGTTTCTTTCTTTTCTCATCACCATATATTTGTGTACATGTATATACTTGTGCTTCTAATATTTTTGTTTTGCAAGCATTCCATAGCTCGTTCTCTTGGTGCCGCCAAACGAGGGGGAGTACACATCAAGGGGGAGTTTCTACCCGTCAAAATTTTCACGAATGAAAACTTGTCGGCATAACCTTTTTGATGTTACAAAAAGGGGGAGAAGTACATATAAACTCACTAAAATACTTGTTTAAAAACTAATTTTTGAGTTAATGAGTTTAAGTTTTGTAATCATCAAAAAGGGGAGATTATTGATATAAATAATGTTTGTGAATGTTATTAATATTTCTCAATAAACCTATGTTTTGATAATCACAAAACTTAAATCAAATTAAGTCAAGAATAAGACATAAACAAGTATTTGGTGACAAATATTTACCTCTACATCTTATATCACTCAAGGTATGCATAAACTTAGTAACTTATGTATTACATGATCAAAGGAAATTTTATATTAATACATAACATTATATAAAATGATTTTAACATTTTATATATATTTGTAAATCATTTTTGGTAAAGCTTTATTAAACCACAAAAATATGATTTCAAATTTCCAACCAAAAAGGGCAAATTTTATCCAGAAAAACTTTTGGAACGTTCAGGAGGGCGGCCCCCTTAATTTTACTAGGCGGCCCCTTAATCATTAAGGGGACAGGCCTACAATTAAGGGGACCGGCACGCTCCCGAACAGTAAAATCTGGCCCTATAAATATTGGATCATTCCACATATTTTTCTCACCTTTTTGCACTATAAACTTTCTGATCCAATCTTCTTCTCTAGATCTAAAATCCTTTGATCATATATTTCATAAGTCTTTGTTTCCAAGTGATCCAAAGCTTCATCCATTCAAGTGCAAGAAGAAGAACACTTCTCTACATCCATCTTATTATAGTGGTGTTGTGTATAGCTAGTTTCATATAGTACTAGTGATAGTTATTTGTTAAGGTGTTGTGTATATTTGTTGATTGTAGAATCTTGGTGTGTTGTAAACTAGTTTAGTAGTTGTGACTTAGTTGTGCATAGAAGAAGGTGTGAAGATTGACAAGGTGTGAAGACGGTGTGAAGTCTTGAAGAAGGTGTGAAGGTGTGATTAAGGTGTGAAGATCACGTGGTGTGATATTTGGTGTGAGATTGGTTCTAGCTACGATTAGAACTCGACATTTAGCTTAGTGTCGTTAACTTGTGTAAGCCAAGGTGTGTAAGGTTTCTCCACCATAAGGAGTTTGTTGACATAGTGAAGAAAACTCTCGAGTGTGGTACTCGGGGAGTGGAGTAGGGCAAGGAAGGTGTCCTTATAGCCGAACCACTATAAATTCACGTGTTGTGGTTTGATCTTTCTAACTCTATCTTTTCTTCATTATATTTCAATACTTTCAATATTAGTTTAGACTTGCTTATATTGGTTGTTGCTTGAACTCACTTAAGATCGAATCGAAAGTTTTTATAACCAACAAAATATTTTGGAAATAAATTTAAAATGACATAAAACTATTCAACCCCCCCCCCCCTTCTAGTTTTCCACAATTATTATTATTATTATTATTATTATTATTATTATTATTATTATTATTATTATTATTATTATTATTATTATTATTATTGAAAAAAAAATTGTTACTTGATTCGCCTCAAACGGTCAGAAAATTATTGGTCAACCACTTGTGAATGGTCAATTATAATAGTCAAACAGCTAAGGCAAATGCTTCCGTGGAATACAGTGTTTCCCCGGGTCGTAATGTCCCAACGAGGTGTGCGATGTTTTATTTAAAAACGAGTTTGTGATCGAGTGATTATGAACAGGGATATGAATAAAAAGTGTGTGTGTGTTTAAACAAGGGTTTATAAAGTAAAATGACTTAATTAAGCTAATGGAATAATTACGTGAAAGCTAGATATCTAAAACGTTTAAACGTACACCAAATTAAAATCAGACGCGACTGCGTACTGAGAAAAAGGTGAGTTTTAAGGAAAATAAACTACAGAGGCTAAAAATGAAAATTCTATAAACTTAAACTTAAAAGAAAATTAAATTAAAAAGAAAATTATTTTTTAGATTATTTTATTATTTATTATTAATTATTTAATTAAAAAACTATTTAACTATTTAATTAAACCTAATTTAAATCAAACTAAAAATTATAAATACTATAAATTAAACTAAAAATTTGCAAAGATAATTTCGAAACTTAAAATAGAACTTGAAGAAAGTATAAAAATTAAAAATAAATATTTTTGTCTTTTTATGGATTTCTTATTAATTAAAAACTATTTATATTAATTATACTAATTAAACTATTTTGAATTACAAATAATACTAAAATGACTTAGAAAATTATGAAAAAATTTATAAAACTATTTTATAACATATAAAAGCTATGAAAAATATAAAATCTAGGTGTTGCTTCATAAAAATTAATTATGCTATTTAAAATTTAATTATTGACTAATTACTAATAAAACTATTTTTAAATCTAATAAATACCAAATGACAATATAAAAATATGAGAAAATTATTAAAAATACTTTAACCTAAAAGGAAATTAATAAAAATATAAAAACACAACTTACTTAATAAAAATCTAAAAATGAAAATTAAAATTAATTTAAATTAAATAGAAACTATCACTTATTTCTATGTTGTCTTTTCTGGATTTTTCTTTTACAAAACTAAATTATACTTAAAAATAAACAAATTTTGTGAAAACAACAAATTTATAAGCTAATATTAAGCACTGTGGGGGCTTATTACCTCCACAGTTGACTTTTGTTGCCTGAATAAGCAAATAAGCTCAAATGAGCTTATGTGGGACCCACTATGGATTATTCTGGTTCTAATATGTATATTGGACTTGTCTAAGCTCAATTTTTCCAAATAAGCTCAGTAGATAAGCTGATAAGCAAAAATAAGCTAATCCAAAACTCAATAGCAACACAGAATAGGGACAAACTTTTGGGTCTATTACAGCTGGGGTCCACTGGTTGCTAGGTCAAACAAAGGGTAAACTAATACTCCCTGGTAGGAGGGGGTTGTAAGAAACAAGATTTGAGGTGTGGGGCCCACTGTGGTGGTCACAAATCACCACCAAAGTGGTGGTGGTGAACTGAGCTGCTGATGCAGGGGAGGCTTTCCTCCCTGCAGTTGTGTTTGGGGGTGAGTGGGGCCCAGAGGAAAATTCCTAAAATTATAAGCTATGTGGGATACTGAAGTAGAGGTGGTAGAAAACAAGTCCACAAAAGCTCAAAGCTTGAATCCTTCTACTAAATTCTAAACAATTTCCCCAATATTTGGAAAAATCTGAGATGTGCAAATTGACTTTTTGATGAAAATTGGTATGCTGACTTTTGTGAACTTTAGATGGATCCTAGTTACTCAATAAGCTATATTAACCTGTAATAAGACTTAATTAACCTAAATCTACTAGTTAAGAACTGAATTAAGGTATGGTGGATCCTAAATCCACAACAGATGGCTGCTATGATGATCAAATTGATGTTTTGACTTTTAGCTGAAGTGGTACTGGATTTAATGACTTATATGGACTATTACAATCTATGGTAACATATCTAAGTAATAAAAAACAACAAAAACAAACTTCTCAGTGGTGCAAACCACTGATCCAAACACCCCTACTTATTAACCTGTTAAGAGAATTTCAAAGCAAATGGTGAGTTTAAGCCACCACACTGATTCCTAACACTAGATTATAATTATTTAAGATCGAATAAGTAAGAATCAACCACAACACAAGCATAAAACTCAGATTTGTCAAGTATGAGTTACACACTGAGTAATTTTGACTTTTTAGCAACAAGTAAATTCCAAAGAACATGTGACTGAGTTAAAACTATATTATCAATAACAAGTATCCAATAAACACTTAAGAACACTAATCAAACAGTAACAAGCATGATCAAAACAAAAGGCATAAAATTGAAATATTGCTTACAAATGGTGACAAGCTGAGAACAATGAACCAAATTAATACCTAGTGTCCCCCATAGAACTCTAATACCATTTTCAATCCAAATGACACCCTGCTCCTTTGCTTTTCCTTCTTCTTCTTCTGATTTTTATTTTTCAACTATTTTTTCTATTTTTAAAGTATTTTTGAGTTTTCTGAGTTACACTATTTCAAATGATTGGAAGGCTTTTAAAAACTTATCAGGGACCTAAATTGAGCTTAAATAAGCATACAACAACAATGTTTTGCAAATGAAGAAGAATTTGTCAAATTCTTCAAAATTTCCAAATTCTAAATTGATGAACAAGACAGTAATTAAAGGTTAAATAAAGATTCTATTACACTAAAATAACTGAGAACAAGCTGTTTTGATTGAAATTACAACTAAAATTGAAGTTTATATTACCTACGACTAAGTTACACTAATACTAAACTAATAATTCATCACCACTGCATCTTTTCCCTTTTGTAGAGACTTTTGAGACTCCCACTAGCCTTCTGACACTATCCCATCTCATCTGAGCCATTGAAATGGCTCAATTAATCCTCACCGTTCAAATTGCTTTTTGGCGCGAAAAAGTCTTGGGGGACTGTTTGTTGCGTGGAGAGGTTTTCAAGGGCATTAATTGCCTTGGAAGTTGTGGAGAGGTGGAGGGATAAGGTGGAATGAGTGGGGAGCAAGTTGGGGGTGAAACCAGTGAGGTGGTGGTGGTTTTGGTGGTCTGTGAGTGAGGGAGAGGGAGATGGTGGTGTTTGACCGGGGTCAAACTGGTATTAATATACCAGGGTACGTTTGGTTTGTATTTTGGGCTTAGGTGGGAAATGGGCTTGGGTAGTATTAGGATAGTGGGTGGGCTTGGTTATTGGATTGGTTTTAGGTTAAGATAATAATAAGGGTCCGTTTATATTAAAGTTACACAAGGACCAAAAATGTAATTCGGCCAAAGTTAAGGGACCTGATGTGTAAACTTTGAAAAGTTGTTATAGGGACCACTTATGTCATACTTGAATACCCCAAGGACCATGGATGCAAAATTTCCACTTTTCTAAACTCCAGGGACCTTTTATGTAATTTTCTGATTTTGAAGGGCTAAACCTGTAAATATCAAACAGTTAACACAAAGGACCAATTATGTCATTTAAGAATAGTATAAGGTTTATTTTGATTATTTTCTTATTTTTAAAACCTTAGGGATTAATTTTGACACTATTCAAACTTGAGGGACCAAAGTTGTAACTTTGTGAATTTTAACTTCAAATGACTTTTCCTTACAACATATGAATCCCAAGGACCTTTTATGACATTTGAACAAGTTTTAAATGACCAGGGACTAGTTTTGCCAATTTGTCAAAGTTCAGGGACTGAAACTATAAATTAGGTATATTTTACATGTTTTTCATCAGTTTTCATCCCTTTTGCACTTGAAGCACCTAAAAACACAGTTTGGTGATATTTCCAGTAATTTGAAGCATATTTGAGTGTTTTCAGATGTTTTAGTAGCCTATAATGGGTATAAAATGATGAGTATTTAGACACTCATCAATCCCCCACACTAAACTATTGCTAGTCCCTAGCAATCTTTTATGAAAAACTTAATGGATTTGAAAAACTCTTTACCAAAAGCCATCACTTCTGGAATAGCCAGATGTAAGAACTGTGGTACACCTGATAACCGTGTGATTTTGAGCAAATCACCAGCTGTCAACGGATTTGATTTGTCTTTACCAAAAGCCGTTTGCTTCTGGACTAGCCAACTCTTGATGGAATAGTCAACATCTTGGTGAGCTGATTACCAATTATGGATTTTCCACTGCCTTTACCACAAGCCATAATCTTGCGGGCTAGCCAACTCATTCGCTTTATGGGATATGGCGAGTTGAGGTACCATACAATTTTGGGCAAATAGCAAGCCATCAACGGGTTGAGATATCTTTACCAAGAACTGTTTGCTCCTGGATTAGCCAATCCTTATGTGGGTTAGACATGGCGGACTGATAACCATTTATTGCGTTCTAAGTGAGAAAAAAATTTAAAATTTGGGCTAAAATGGGGGTTCTTGATGGAACATGTGTTTAAATTCGTTAGAATAACGAATCTCCCCCCACACTTAGAACTGAATATTGTCCTCAATATTCAAAGTACCGGGTGTTAAACCAACACTTAGAACGTAAGAAAGAAAATATTCCATAGCCTTTATTTAAGTTTATGTACACACATTTTTTTTTTGAATATATATATACAACATGTGGGGTATCTCCCCCACACTAGGGTGGTACATACAGGTGAAAACCCTATATACATGCTACTGTTTTTGATTACCGAGTCGCTAACTTGACTCGACCCCGAATTCATTTGTCCATGGGGAAGCATGATGTGGAAGAGACAATCTACATCGGACTTTCATTCAAGATATTTGGATAAATATTTGAAGCACGTGAAAGTTCCACACCGATGAGATAAGTACCCGGCTCATAATTTATAAATGAGAATGTCGGGGTCAAAGATAATGTCCTCACACCCAAAAGAGTGAAGAACAGGAGAAGCCACGGGATATATGAAGAAAAGAAAGAAAGTCATGATGAAAATCATAACTAACTCCTCATCTTCAATAGGAGAATTCATTGTTTCATGAATCTCCTCTTTTAAGCTCGTTTGATCAAGACATATTATGGGTATGTCTAGATCAAAATAGAAGTTATCATACTCCGGTGGAGATATGATATGAGTAAGTTCACAGGAGAACTCCTCAAAGGTGAATGATTCGTATTCGGGATTGATTTGAGTGAATTCACTGGGGAACTCCTCAAAAGTGAATGATTCAAAAACGGGAAGAGAATTATAAGAATAAGAAGTGGTGATACCACTTATCTTCTCTCCCGTTTGATCAAAATGGAATGTTTTCAATTCCGGAATAGAATCATTAATCAAAACCTCACTATCCTTGACGAGGATAGGAGATGAAATAGGCTCTTCATTAAAAGCCTCGATTCTAGAAATGAGAATATTAGCATTTAGTAAAGTAAGACGAAGAGCTTCGTCTTGGATTATTTCTTCCTCATTCTCTTCTTCTGAGTTGACAAGCTCAGAAGGTAATTCCCCCACATAACTTATGTCTCCACAAGATAAAGAATAGTTCTCATCAGAATCAGAGAACATCTTAATATGATCATTTGGAAAGACAAGAGGGGGAGGGATATCACACATATGATCAAGAATTCCCTGTGACTCACTTGGGATTGAGACAAGGTTCTCAACACTAGACTTTATGAATTCGTCCGATTCCTTTGTAGGAATAGTGTCAAGATGCTCGTCCCCCATGCTCAGAGAGTGAGTGGGAACCTCGGGTGTGATAACAGCAGACTCAGGGAGTTGAGAAGGACTAGCATACATGGATTTTATAATTTCCGTTTGTTCAGCTGCTAGTAATTCTCCCATACTCTTTTCTCCCTGTATATCCATGGAAGGAGTCTCAACTGATGAACTTGATGAGGTATCATCACTTTCATCATCCTCATCGAGAAAAGCAGCATAGTGAAATTTAGAACGTGTTATAGCTGCTTGTTCTAAGACTAGTAATTCTTCCATGCTTCTTTCGTCTCTAGCAGCATGTTCTTCAGCAAGTAATTCCGCAATAGATTTATCATGAGAATATGGAATGAGTGGAGACTGTGGGGGTGTGAATGTGTCAAAACCGGATGTATTAGAACTAGAACAATGTTCAGGTTTATAATACGGTTGACATTGGAAATCATCATGAGGACCCCCACAATGTACACAAGAAAAACTTGGTGCATTGTGAAACGAAATATTAGCCAACTCCTCCTTAAGGTCTTTAAGTTTTTCAAGAACCTCTAGACAAGGGTCTTGCTGGTTTTGCGGAGTTGCTTGGTTCATTTGGTACTGTGGAGGTGGGTCTTGAAACGAATAGTTGTAATCGTTACAAGGAAATGGATTCCTTGTTTGACAATCAGAGCTAAAGTGTGGACCTCCACAGTACTCACAACAGTAAAACTATTGAGTCTGGCTTGGTGTATTTTGATACGAAGCATCATTGAGATTAGGATAATATGATTCTTGCTCGTATGAATGTGATAGGTAGTTGGAAAAATTTTAGGAGTCGTTGAATAAGTTTTGATTAGGATCATAAGCAAATGAATTACTCGATCCACAAAACAAACAACTCCCGTCTCGAATATCATTACCACATTGTTCACAAGTACACCAACGACATGGAAAATCGAAAAGCGGCTCACCACAACCGACACAAGGAAAAAAATCTGGAGGTGGGACAAGTGGTGTGCTCTGAGAGCTAGGAATTTCCACCACTTCCGTTATGGTCTCTGGTTTTTGTTTTTGATAAATGTGAAGATTAGGCAAATCGTTCTTTTCAGTCACTGCTCTAAGCTCTGTACGTTTGCTTGACAAACTTTTAACCGTAAACCGTGAAAGGTTAGGATCAATTGTGAGCTTAGATTCTTGGACAACCGTAGGTTGGACGTATTTAGCACTTTCATTTTCAGAGGAAAGTACAGGGTCCTTTGTCACCCCGGTTTCTCATTCCATTTCCCTCACTGGAGAGGGAATATGAATCGATGGTCCATCATAATCAACACGACATCTCGATATCTTTGACAAGGCAATAAGTTTTTCGATGTTGCTCTCATAGGCCTTTTGTTCAAAGAAATCGTCATCGAGAGATGCCATTAGAATCAATTATGGGACAAGTGGAAGAAGGTAGAATCAAAAGGATAGAGGGTAAAGGGATGAATATTTTTAGTATTTTGAAAATTTTTGTAATAATAATAAGGAAAATATTTTTGGGTTTTTGTGTTCGTTGAAAACTGATTTTAAAAAGTTTTCGGGAACTGTTTTTGGTTTTATATGATAATAATATGAACAAGGGTGGATAAATATACAATGAGCGTGTATTCAGGTTCACTAATACGCAAAATCGTTTAGAATAAGCGCACAACCTCCCCGGCAGCGGCGCCAAATTTTGATTCGCCTCAAACGGTCAGAAAACTATTTGTCAACCACTTGTGAATGGTCAATTATAATAGTCAAACAGCTGAGGCAAATGCTTCCGTGGAATACAGTGTTTCCCCGGGTCGTAATGTCCCAACGAGGTGTGCGATGTTTTATTTAAAAACGAGTTTGTGATCGAGTGATTATGAACAGGGATATGAATAAAAAGTGTGTGTGTGTGTGTGTTTAAACTAGGGTTTATAAAGTAAAATGACTTAATTAAGCTAATGGAATGATTACGTGAAAGCTAGATATCTAAAACGTTTAAACGTACACCAAATTAAAATCAGACGCGACTGCGTACTGAGAAAAAGGTGAGTTTTAAGGAAAATAAACTACAGAGGCTAAAAATGAAAATTCTATAAACTTAAACTTAAAAGAAAATTAAATTAAAAAGAAAATTATTTTTTAGATTATTTTATTATTTATTATTAATTATTTAATTAAAAAACTATTTAACTATTTAATTAAACCTAATTTAAATCAAACTAAAAATTATAAATACTACAAATTAAACTAAAAATTTGCAAAGATAATTTCTAAACTTAAAATAGAACTTGAAGAAAGTATAAAAATTAAAAATAAATATTTTTGTCTTTTTATGGATTTCTTATTAATTAAAAACTATTTATATTAATTATACTAATTAAACTATTTTAAATTACAAATAATACTAAAATGACTTAGAAAATTATGAAAAAATTTATAAAACTATTTTATAACATATAAAAGCTATGAAAAATATAAAATCTAGGTGTTGCTTCATAAAAATTAATTATGCTATTTAAAACTTAATTATTGATTAATTACTAATAAAACTATTTTTAAATCTAATAAATATCAAATGACAATATAAAAATCTGAGAAAATTACAAAAATACTTTAACCTAAAAGGAAATTAATAAAAATATAAAAACACAACTTACTTAATAAAAATCTAAAAATGAAAATTAAAATTAATTTAAATTAAATAGAAACTATCACTTATTTTTATGTTGTCTTTTCTGGATTTTTCTTTTACAAAACTAAATTATACTTAAAAATAAACAACTTTTGTGAAAACAACTAATTTATAAGCTAATATTAAGCACTGTGGGGGCTTATTACCTCCACAGTTGACTTTTGTTGACTGAATAATCAAATAAGCTCAAATGAGCTGATGTGGGACCCACTATGGATTATTCTGGTTCTAATAAGTATATTGGACTTGTCTAAGCTCAATTTTTCCAAATAAGCTCAGTAGATAAGCTGATAATCAAAAATAAGCTAATCCAAAACTCAATAGCAACACAGAATAGGGACAAACTTTTGGGTCTATTACAGCTGGGGTCCACTGGTTGCTAGGTCAAACAAAGGGTAAACTAATACTCCCTGGTAGAAGGGGTTGTAAGAAACAAGATTTGAGGTGTGGGGCCCACTGTGGTGGTCACAAATCACCACCAAAGTGGTGGTGGTGAACTGAGCTGCTGATGCAGGGGAGGCTTTCCTCCCTGCAGTTGTGTTTGGGGGTGAGTGGGGCCCAGAGGAAAATTCCTAAAATTATAAGCTATGTGGGATACTGAAGTAGAGGTGGTAGAAAACAAGTCCACAAAAGCTCAAAGCTTGAATCCTTCTACTAAATTCTAAACAATTTCCCCAATATTTGGAAAAATCTGAGATGTGCAAATTGACTTTTTGATGAAAATTGGTATGTTGACTTTTGTGAACTTTAGATGGATCCTAGTTACTCAATAAGCTATATTAACCTGTAATAAGACTTAATTAACCTAAATCTACTAGTTAAGAACTGAATTAAGGTATGGTGGATCTTAAATCCACAACAGATGGCTGCTATGATGATCAAATTGATGTTTTGACTTTTAACTGAAGTGGTACTGGATTTAATGACTTATATGGACTATTACAATCTATGGTAACATATCTAAGTAATAAAAAACAACAAAAACAAACTTCTCAGTGGTGCAAACCACTGATCCAAACACCCCTACTTATTAACCTGTTAAGAGAATTTCAAAGCAAATGGTGAGTTTAAGCCACCACACTGATTCCTAACACTAGATTATAATTAGTTAAGATCGAATAAGTAAGAATCAACCACAATACAAGCATAAAACTCAGATTTGTCAAGTATGAGTTACACACTGAGTAATTTTGACTTTTTAGCAACAAGTAAATTCCAAAGAACAAGTGACTGAGTTAAAACTATATTATCAATAACAAGTATCCAATAAACACTTAAGAACACTAATCAAACAGTAACAAGCATGATCAAAACAAAAGGCATAAAATTGAAATATTGCTTACAAATGGTGACAAGCTGAGAACAATGAACCAAATTAATACCTAGTGTCCCCCATAGAACTCTAATACCATTTTCAATCCAAATGACACCCTGCTCCTTTGCTTTTCCTTCTTCTTCTTCTGATTTTTATTTTTCAACTATTTTTTCTATTTTTAAAGTATTTTTGAGTTTTCTGAGTTACACTATTTCAAATGATTGGAAGGCTTTTAAAAACTTATCAGGGACCTAAATTGAGCTTAAATAAGCATACAACAACAATGTTTTGCAAATGAAGAAGAATTTGTCAAATTCTTCAAAATTTCCAAATTCTAAATTGATGAACAAGACAGTAATTAAAGGTTAAATAAAGATTCTATTACACTAAAATAACTGAGAACAAGCTGTTTTGATTGAAATTACAACTAAAATTGAAGTTTATATTACCTACGACTAAGTTACACTAATACTAAACTAATAATTCATCACCACTGCATCTTTTCCCTTTTGTAGAGACTTTTGAGACTCTCACTAGCCTTCTGACACTATCCCATCTCATCTGAGCCATTGAAATGGCTCAATTAATCCTCACCGTTCAAATTGCTTTTTGGCGCGAAAAAGTCTTGGGGGACTATTTGTTGCGTGGAGAGGTTTTCAAGGGCATTAATTGCCTTGGAAGTTGTGGAGAGGTGGAGGGATAAGGTGGAATGAGTGGGGAGCAAGTTGGGGGTGAAACCAGTGAGGTGGTGGTGGTTTTGGTGGTCTGTGAGTGAGGGAGAGGGAGATGGTGGTGTTTGACCGGGGTCAAACTGGTATTAATATACCAGGGTACGTTTGGTTTGTATTTTGGGCTTAGGTGGGAAATGGGCTTGGGTAGTATTAGGATAGTGGGTGGGCTTGGTTATTGGATTGGTTTTAGGTTAAGATAATAATAAGGGTCCGTTTGTATTAAAGTTACACAAGGACCAAAAATGTAATTCGGCCAAAGTTAAGGGACCTGATGTGTAAACTTTGAAAAGTTGTTATAGGGACCACTTATGTCATACTTGAATACCCCAAGGACCATGGATGCAAAATTTCCACTTTTCTAAACTCCAGGGACCTTTTATGTAATTTTCTAGTTTTGAAGGGCTAAACCTGTAAATATCAAACAGTTAACACAAAGGACCAATTATGTCATTTAAGAATAGTATAAGGTTTATTTTGATTATTTTCTTATTTTTAAAACCTTAGGGATTAATTTTGACACTTTTCAAACTTAAGGGACCAAAGTTGTAACTTTGTGAATTTTAACTTCAAAGGACTTTTCCTTACAACATATGAATCCCAAGGACCTTTTATGACATTTGAACAAGTTTTAAATGACCAGGGACTAGTTTTGCCAATTTATCAAAGTTCAGGGACTGAAACTGTAAATTAGGTATATTTTACATGTTTTTCATCAGTTTTCATCCCTTTTGCACTTGAAGCACCTAAAAACACAGTTTGGTGATATTTCCATTAATTTGAAGCATATTTGAGTGTTTTCAGATGTTTTAGTAGCCTAGAATGGGTATAAAATGATGAGTATTTAGACACTCATCATTACTCTGTTTTGTTTTTTTAGATGTGATTCAACAAAGTAAAGTAAATGAAGCAAAGTGATATCATTTTGGGTTATGGCGAATGGAAATCAGTTGATATTTATTGTTTTTTTAGATGTGATTCAACAAAGTAAAGTAAAAATTGTTACTCTGTTCTGTTTTGTTTTTCTAGCTACGAAATTGACATATTTAATTAAATGTCCATCAGTTGATATTTATTGAAGATAATCAAAGCCTAGCCATAAGTAGTGCATATGATGTTAGGAGGTGGATGTCAGGTGGAGGTGGCATACGTGTAGTTAGAGGCTGGTGGTTGTGGTTGAGGTGTCGGTTTGGAGATATTTGGTTGAGCAGTTGAGCAACTATGGTTGAGCAGTTGAGCAGTGATGGTTGAGTAGTTGAGCAGCGATGGTTAAGCAGTTAAGCAGCGGTGGTCGAGCGGTGGCAGTAGTAGTGGTGGTAGTGATGGACTGATGAAGATGAGGTAAGTGGGTAGTTAGGTGTATATTAAAGATAAAAGAGAAAGTATACAAAAAGAGGTATTTTGGACATTTAAAGTATATAAAAAGGGGTATTTTGGACATTTAACAAGTAAAGTAGATTGTATAAAGATTTGAGGGGACACTTAGTGGGTCAAGGGTGTACCAGAACGGTACAATGGAATGACACATGGTGCCAAAGTAATGGAGTCGAGCAGTTGAGCATAACCGTTTTGGGAAAAGGGTGTCAAAAGTGTCTAGAAAATGGAACTCCTTTGTACTTTTGTACCATTTTGATACTTTTCTCCATATTAAATTCCAGATAGAGATAGATGTTTGTTTTCGGTGAATTACCCGATAAAGCACGGTGGAAAAGGTACTTTACCTATTATTATTATTATTATATAGGATTTTTTTCCCTTTTTTGTATAACAAGTATGCATCAATGTTGATTAAGGTTTTTTGGGTTTCAAAAAATTAGGAAAATCTTGTATTTGTTGTTATTTATTTATTTTTTCGGGAGGGCGCCTCCAGATGATTTAGATGTATTGTCTTTTGAGGTTCACACTGACGGGGTTTTTCTGTTTGAACTTTGAACCATTAAGGTACGACAATGTATTTCTTGTTCATTTGAAGCTACCAAGGTATAAAAGAATGGGTTATGATACCTTTTGTGAGTTTCTCAAAGGTAAAACTGATAGTCCCCTATATTTGTTGTTTATATGCATCCCAAATTGCCATTACAAGAAGAGCTAAAAATTATTGAAAATGAACAAGATATATGCACAATGTATGATATTTGTGAAGTGTCTAGATTAGCCGACTTGTTTATGGCTCACATCCACACAATTTAGCAGAGTTCTATTTTGATAATCTTGATCTAGAAGGGTCTCGGGAGGAGGTTAGTTCTAAAAGAAGGTTTCATCTAGGTACGAAGAAAGATGATAGGAATATGTCTTATGACGAGCTTATAGCTTCGGCAGAGGACGAAGCCCAATCACCATACTTACAGTCACCACCTAGGCATAATTAAAAAAAGTATTATTTGATAATCAGTCGATAGATAGATAGATGAGTATGATGTGAGACAATTTAGCAGCAAGTTTAAGGCTAAGTTAAAGGGAAAAAGTTATTTAGAGAAGGTGAAGTTATTAAAATTATTATTGATGATATTGAAGAACAAAAGGTTGGTGAGAACATAGAGTTGAGGAGGATTTAGAACGATTATAATTTGGTTGTTTCAAATGATAATGTTGTTGCTGAAAATTTGGTTGATCTAAATCAGGAAGTAGTTGGTGATAATTTAGTTGTTTCAAATGGTAGTGAGGAAGATTTAGATGTTTTGGATTATCTAGATGCTTAGAATTTGGTTGTTTCAATTGACAATGTACTTGGTTGAATTGACAATGTACTTGGTTCAATTGTAGTTAAGCCGGATTTAAATGTTGAGGATTACATAGTTGATAGAAATGTGGTTTATACACTTGAAAATGTACTTGGTGATGTTGTAGTTCAAGATGATTTAGGTGTTGAGGATTATCTAGTAGTTGAAAATGTGGCATTTTCAAATGTTTTGGCTAAAATGAGATTACCAAATGTGGTAGTTTCAAATGTTTTGGATGAAAATGTGGTTGTGGAGAATCAGATTATCAATATAGTAGGTGAGACCAATAAAGAACAATTTTAGTCTAAAGAACAAATGAGTAAATCATAGCAATTCATTAAAAAAAAAAACATTTTTCACGTTCTTCTTTTAAACAACATAACTTGCAAATGGTAAATCTTCAATCTATAAAAAATGTGGAAAACTAGAAGGGGGTTGAATAGTTTACCGATTAAAATCTTTTTAACTTGTTAAGTTAGCTTTGAAACTTTCCGTTTGATCAAAGATATATGCACAAACACAATATATAACATGCAAGTAAATGAAAGAAACGATCAAACCACAACACGAGTATTTATCGTGGTTCGGCTACAAGGACTCTTTTTCCTTGCCCTACGTCCACGCCCCGAGTATCCAACTCGAGAGTTTCTTTCACTAGTCAACAAGCTCCTTTCACCGGCGGAGAAAACCTTACACGTCGCTTATACTTTTACCGACACAAAGCTAAATGTCGAGTTCTTTTACAAGGGCACAACCACTCCCGTTAGTTCTTTTACTAGGGTACAACAACTCCCAACACTCTTTGTATTTTGAGGACTAAAATATTAACCGATCACTACTGAAAATACACAATCAAATGAAGTGTAAACTACACAAGTCTACACAATGCTAAGCTAACAAGTCTTGCAACGTTGTGTTGAATACTTGTTACTTTTAGTAAGCTCGTGAATCTCTTTGCTACAAAAAGAAACTTCACATATGAAATGTTAAGAGGTTAGATGAAAGAATGAATGTGTGTGTAAAATGTAATGTCAAGTGATGAGCCAAATTTTAACTTGTGGCTCAATATTTATAGCCAAAACCTTCTGCAGGTCTGGCGGATCAGGCGGACCCCTGAGAAGGGTTCCGCCCGTGTACCTCCAGGGTACCGCCAGGCTTGCAGTTGGTTTTTGCAATAACTCTTCAAACCAAACAAGGTCTTGTCTCATAACTCCTAGCAACCAAACAATGTCACATCTCATAATAACAAGTCAAATACAAAGCTTGCAAGCAACAACAAAGTTAGTCAAACACATTTCTTTCTATAAATGCATAATGACAAAACTTGCATAAATGTGATGTGACAATTTCTAATTTTAGAAATAAACTTGTGTTGTGTTTTATGAAATGTAAAATGTATCAAAAGTCTAGTTTATGCAAGTCTTAAAAACTAAGATTATGTTTTGCTTAGAAACTAAAGTTTACATTTTGTCGTTAACAAAACTTAGCGAAGATCGTAAAATATAAATAACGTTTTTAGGCGATATTTGTATTAACAATCTCCCCCTTTTTGTTGATGACAAAACATAAACTTTGTTTTTAAGTAACACGCAAAATCTTGGTTTTCAAGACTTAAAAAAAATTATATTAACCTTGTTTTACTTAAGAGACGAAAAGCATATCAAGTATTTGAAGGGTTAATATATTTCTCCCCCTTTTGTCGAAACAAAAAGAAGAGTAGCGAAGCGGAATAATGCCAATGCTCCCCCTTGGTCGATACTCCCCCTAAATGGAGTGCCAAGATGGGAAACATGGATTTTGAGACCTACAAAAAAAATGGTTAGTTTGTGATATATATAGTCATGCTTGTAGTTACCACACACATTGCAACCACATTGACAAACCAAAGATTGATCAACCAACAATGCACAAAAGTAAGTAGAAAGAAATATCATTCCAAGTAAAATTTTGACTTATAAAAGTCAAAAGACAAGAAATGTGGACTTATTCTTCTACTTGTACACAAAAACTAAAAAATAACCAAGAAAATAAAATAAAATCCTACATTCCTAGAGTGAGGCAAATGGCCTTCATAGGTTGCCTAGGATTTGTTGGGGTGGGAAAGTGCATCCAAACGTTCTATATTGTGTTGGAAGGCAAAACGGGTTTCATTTTGGAATTGGTTAAGCAATGTTTTGATGGTTTCACCCATTTGCTCACAATTTGAGCAAGCATGGGGATGAATTGGTTGAAATGGGTTGGTTTTGGTTTCTTGGTTTGAAGGTTGGTTAGTTTTTGGTTCTTGGGTGGAGGATGGATTTGGTATTGAGTCAAGCAAGGTGGTTTGAAATTCCATTGCTTGATGAAGGTGATTCTCAACCATGCTTTGGATTTCCTCATATGAGGGAAAGAAGGTCTCAAAGGTTTGGGTTTGAGAATGTGGTAGATTTGGGTGATCATTGTTTTCAAAGTTTGGTTCTCCATATAGAGGACCATGGATATCATGGTAGATGGGGTGAAACAATAATGGTTTAGGTGGATGGTACACTTGTTGTGGTGGTTGAATGTGGTTGAAAAGGTTATCTTGGTCAAGGATTGACCTTGGTGATTCATTTGCAAAAGGTGGTGGTTGTGTAGGTCTTGGTGGAAGATTATTAAGATCTTGGACAAATGGGTGTGGTGATGTGGGAGGAGACCCAAATAGTTCCATTGGCTCAATTTTGGGTAATGGTGATGGTGATGAAGTTTTGGATGGTTGAGTTGGAGCACTTGGTGGAGTTGGGTCAATAGGTGATTTAGTTGGTGGTGGAGTGAGCTCATTTGGTTCATTGGGTGATGGTGATGGAGATGCAAGGTTCAAAAAGTGTTCATTTTTTATGGGTGATGTGAATTCATCCGAGGATGAGGAGCTTAGGTTGATTGGTTGATTGGACCATAGTGGTTTAACACTAATCCGGGCGGTTTTCCGGATGGGTCTTGATGGTTGAGAGGTGTTTGTTGACTTAGTCATGGTGAAAAATGGTTAATAAGTTTCAGAAATTGTGTTGAGGAAGGTGTGATTTGATGATGTTTAGGATGGCTTAATTTATAGTGTTGATGAATTATGGAAAGGAGTGTTTGGATTTGATGTTAGTCCATACAAAAATGGAGGTTTCTAATGATTTGAAAAACTAATTGTGGGTTGTCAAATCATGGAAGTCAATCCAATGAAAATGGTGAAGTGAGAAGACAAGTTTTGCACTAAATGCTTAGTGGTTTTGGTGGATTTGTGGTAGTATAAATTTCAGGGATTTCAAGGATCCCTTAAAAGGGTTCCTTCCTTTATGTTTGAGGGGTCCTTGAGGTTGTTATGGGTAAATTTGAATTTTGGCGGGAATTGGTTTTGGTTAAGTTTATGGAAGAAGGAGTATCCTATTATGCTAAACACATTGCAAGTAATGGGTTTCTACCTAAAAGGATTGGATTTTGGTGTTTCAATGTTGAAGTGGCGAAAAAGAAAACAAAAATTCTGCAGGTTGCTGACGGCACCCTCAGAATACATAGGCGGAACCCATTTGAGGGTGCCGCCTGGTCCGTTGGGCAAATTCTGGAATTCCCAGAAATTGCACTGGCGGAACCCAATATTGGGTACCGCCAGATCCGCCAGGGGTAAAAAAAAGTGGCAGTCCACGTTTTTGACCCGCGAAACGATTTTCAAAATTTTCGAAAACTCCTAAAATCAAAGAGATAAGGCATTTCTGGTTGGGCAATGCAAAAAATAGACACGTAAACATGCATTTCATAGGACTTGGACCTTGAGGTCGAGAATTTCACTATACTTAGTGAAAATATTATAAACTTGAAAATTTGACAACTTGCCAAGAGTTGCTACCTGCATCAAAATTAGATATAACATGTTCCAAATTGTATCAAACATTGTACAATCACACAAATTCATCACAAATATTGTTTAAACGACCAAATTTGTTCAAATAGGACCTAGTGCCAAACACTCCTACACACCCGCACTCATTGACGGTCGATCTTGTTCTTGAGCTTTCCAAGGAACCTTCCAAGATTCTTAAACATCCCCTTTGTTTGCTTGAACTCCTCCGACTCATTAGGAATATCCGGAAGTTGAGAAAGGTATTCGAGAGGAGGGAGCCTAGAGTTTGGAAAATTGTCATCTCCACTCATTGAGGAAGAAGATGATGAGGTAGGAGGATGTGGGCGTTTTCCTTGGGCTTTGTAAACTCTCTTATCACTAAGTGGAACAAAGGTGTGTGGAATGAGAGTGTAGTCAAGACGAAGACCATTTGAAGTTGGTGGAATGGGTGAGATGAACCTAAAGAGACGAGTCAAGAGCATTCCATATGGCATAGCCGTTGTGCCATGCACGGGAATGTCGGCCATTCTCTTGGCCATGTAGTAGGCAAGGTTGAAGGGTTGCCTAACGGACAAGGAGTAGAGCATGTAGCAAAGGCAAAGGTTGATATGGTCACGGTTCCCTATTGTGCTAATGACATTGGCTCTAAGGACTTCCTCCCATTTCTTGAATTGGGGTTTGAGTTCGTTCATTTCCATTCCATATGGGTCCTTATCGACCTCATTCCCCGAACGGGTTCTCCTAGTGGTGGTGGTCCTAACAAAGAGGTGGTCACGGAGAACGTCTTTTGAGACAAGAGGTGTGTCATAAGGGTGGATACGGTCTTGAAGGTTGTCAAGAGTTGAGAGGGAGTGCAAGTCGGAATAGATGCAAGTACCACGGTTTGGAACACCTAGGATTTGAGCAAACTCCTCAAGAGTGAAGGAGTATTGATGACCGCTAACCCTAAAGTTGATAGACATATGACCATAATCATCCGTGGAGAGGACGCATGATGCATAGAACTCTAGAATGAACCTAGGACAAATAGGCTCGTCGATATTCAAAAGACACTCAAAGTTGATTGTGGCAAAATCGGCGTAAAGGTTTGTACCTTCTAGGAAAGATGGGTCTATGGTTCTACCCTCATGGACATAGTGTTTTTCTAGGGATTTGAAAACGTTTACTTGATTTGCGGTAAGGCCTTTGGTTTTGTGGTGTTTTGGTAGGTACTTAATGGTGTCCTTGTGGTCGTAGTGGGTTAGAGGAGGCATGATGATTCCTAGAACAACAAAATTTCACATTTTAGTTTACGTAAACCACTATTATAATGTGGAAGTTCTAGTGTGTGCCTATAGGAAAACAATGTGGAGGTGTGGTTATCTTGACTCATTTTGATGCTCCAAAATCGTTTTATGCAAGTTTTGTTATAAAACAAAAGATAACCCAAACGCTCCTAGTTCAATGTAGCTTCGTTTGAATGTACCCGAAAATACATATTGGTTATGTATTCCCTTTAGCATTCAAGAGACATTATGCAAGTGATGTTTTAAACATAACGTTTTGATTTTGTATTCTCAATGTGAGACGAAAAAATATTTGTCCTACTTGTGAGAAATTTTTGGATGGATTTGACATGGGGTGTTTTAGCAAACATGTTTATACTAGTTAAAGATGCAATTCCTAACTATGGGAAACATGATTAGTTTTATTAAACACTGATGCGTGGGAATCGCACCTTGCTTTACCTCTCGAGGGATCTCGCGAGGCTTACAACCCCCACCAGGCAGTGTACCTGATCGTTGTAGTATAGTATAGTGACAAGTACCGGGGGATTGATCGTTCAGCTTAGGAATAGTGTCGCTAGGATTAGAAAACCTAATTAATAGTTCTAGAGATGAAAGATGATTATTTTTGTGTTTTTATATTTTATGAAAGCAAGTAAAATCTCGGTTTTTAGAAGAGTGGGCAGAATTAGTTGTTATTCAACTAACCCAAAAACTACTTTGTAACTAATTAAACTAATGAAAATAAAATTAAACTAATATTAAACTAATGTTGTGAGCAGTATATGGAGAAATTGTGTTTACTTAGACTTCATTACTCCCTAGATATCTTTTACATGTTAATTACTTGTTACACTTGTATGAATGACGGGTTGTATTCCTTAATACCATTCGTGGAGTGGCATACATAACTCCCCAACTCTATGAGCTCTTATCTCCTCCTACACCATGACCCAGCACAACTATAGGGATTGTAAACAGTGGCTCATGCATTAAATACAACCAATAAAGACCTAGTACGCCTCGGTTCATGTTTCTTAAGACGTTCAAGCATGTTACCATTTGGAGATCTGCCAGTTTTCTTAAGCCTAACATATAAAATCATTCATTCAAAACAAGAATAGACAAGTAATCAACACATAATCAACATCTAGGTTTCATTAGATCTAAGCAAACACAAGAGAGATCTAGCTTAGCATAGTAAAATTGAGACAAGAACAAAAGATAAACAACCAACACATAGACATATTGATTGAATTAAGAGTATACTTATCTCAATTACAATGCAAGGTCTCAAGGGTTTGGAACCCTTGAAAAACCTGTAAAAGAGGCACCAAAATCGTCTTTAGGGTTTCACCAAAACTTCTCTCTCTTTAATGAAAAAACTAGAAAACTATATATAGGAAAATCGTCCTGACGGCGTCAAGAGTTAAATCTGACGCCGTCAACTCGCCGCCATACACTTCCTCGGACGCCCTAGATCCAATCGTGACGGCCTATGTGACGCCGTCACCACCTTCGGTAAATTAATCTTGGCCACTTTGACGCCGTCATAACTCCATCTGACGCCGTCACCAGCTACGGTAAATTATTCTTCATGTCTGACGCCGTCAAGAGCAAACCCTTGACGCCGTCACCTTGTATTTCCAGCTTGGATTTTTGGTACTTTGTCGTTTTCTTCACTTTATGCTCCAAAAACGTCCAAAATAGCCTCTTTTCCAGAATTCACTCTCCAAACACCTAAAATCACAAAAGGAACGATTTAGGGCAATATTTGATCAAATAAATTCGGATTCGGGCTTAAATGACCCCCTAAAAACGGATCATTTTTCGCCTCATCATATACCCTTACACTTGAGATTTGCTTGTCCTCAAGCAAATGAGCTTTTATTCTACTCAAAAGACAAGTTAGGGGTCATTTAACACTAATATAAAAGTAATTACAACAAATAATCGTTCCACTAAAGACCAATAGACAAGCACGGAGGTCATACACAAGCACCTCACAAATAGTGTTTAGATACTCACATCTCTCGGGTGTAATAAAGTAATATAACATTATGGAAATGGAAGATATCTCTCACTACCTGTCATAGCAAAATAGATTACCATAGGCTTGGGAAAGGATCAAACCTCCACCACATGGCGTAAGCACCTAGGATAAACTATCAAAGAGGTCTTTTTAAAGGGTTATAACGTTAGGTGTAGGGATATGAATTACACGGTTTTGTTGGATAAAGGGAATTTTACTGGTGGCGAGTTAACAATCTTAGTAAATTACATGTACAAGATGGCGTTGCTAAGCCAAGACTAGACTCGACTTAAGCTAATAAATGAAAAATAACAAAAACATAAAATGAACATAAAATAAAAACGGGATGGTAGTCCGTATGTTTTTTCTCTTCTTCTTTTCAATTTTTTTTTTCTTTTTTTTTTTTTTTTTTTTTTTTGCATACACTCTTACCCTACCATCCAAAATAATACATCATAGGGGATGAGAATTCCCCTTACACTTGAATCTTTACATACTTTACATTTAACTATTCTAATGACTCGAATTAAGAAAATCAAAACACTTGGAGCACTTTTAAGATTAACGTACATATGGGGGTAATAATATGATGTTCTTCCCCATTACTCCACAAAATAAGTACTTACCCATGAGTCCCAATCGTCCCAAAACAATATGTACAAGGATATGACTCGACTTAGCAACCATGTAATCAATTAGATAGTTAACTTAGGGTTTAACAAATAACAATAATGCACTAAAAATGAGCGCATACACGGAAGGCTAAGGCGATTTGGGTGTACATTTAAGTGAGGTGTAACAAATTCTTCCTTTAAGTAAAATGCTTAAAGTTAGAAACGAAAAGATAGGCTCGGAGGGGTGTACTAGGGGTTTCGTGTACTAAAAATGAGTACAACGCTAAGGGTGTGGGAAAAATTAGTTGACTTAACTAGCCAAGTAATATGACTTAAATGGTCAAGTAATTATAATACGGGTTTAACACAAGGGTGATCCTAATGCCTCTTATCATGTAGTAAATCCTACCACACGAATGTAGTCTCACTAGCGGTCTCGGGATGCATCACTAACGCAAGTTCTAGAATCTAAATGCTACCGGTACACTCATAAGCACCAATAATAAATGCTTTTCCTATCAAATCTAAAGGCGAACCTCACATTTTTGGGTGGAAAATTTTTTTCTGAATATACGGTTATGTGCTAGTCATACAATCTCCTATCCATGAGACGCTTGCTATGGCTAAAGTTTCACTCCTAAATGTTGTAAAAAATTTTAAATTTGGCGCTAAAATTACACTAACAAGTATTTCTCATAGTTTTATTACTCATCTACTATCAAACAAAACAAACTCAAGCGAAAGTGCATATGTAAGGTATCATCTTTTTACCCTCCCCTTACACTTAAGATGAACATTGTCCCCAATGTTCAAGTAAAGAATGTAAAAGTTAAAAAGTAAAGAGAATGAAATCAAATACTCCCCTGATTCGCTCGGTATGGATTTTAGTTGGCCAGGTTAAATCTTCTTCCAAGAAAACGAACAATCAAAGCTTCCCTTCCAGAATATAAATCATCTTCTTGTCACAAATAACCTGTAAATCCTGACAAAAGTAGACAAGGCAACCTCGCGTAAAATCGGCGGCATCCTATATAAGTTACTAAATCCTAGAAAACAAAATTAAGATATAATGCTTGTGGAATGAAGTTTGCAGATTTCCTGGAGATTATAAAACTTAATAATTCACAAAAACTATAAGACTCCGTTAGAAAAACAAAACCGGTAAAATTTCCAGATTTTTAACTCCTGACGTCGTCAAGAGCAATTGCCTGACGCCGTCAGAATGAACCTGCAGAAATCCTTATGTTAAGTTTCCGGAAAATTTCTGGAAAAACTTTGTCCTACTTCCTGGAAAATCCTGCAAAACTTCATTATGACTCAATACAAGCATTTGACTCTAACAAATACGAATATACATGTTCATTAAATATTGTGGATAATCATGATCGGTTTGTTTCTTAAAAACATATTTGGGGTTTCCCCTTACACTTATCTTTTGCAAAAATACCTTTAGGTTGAAGTTAAGACTAGGCTAAACAACATAATAAAGTATTTCACGTTTTAATTGAGAAACATGATCAACCAACAATAAAAATAAAACATGCATACGGAAGCAAATAACAATCAAACAAATAAAAATCACACAAAACATGGGTTGCCTCCCAAGAAGCGCTTTTCTTTATTTACGAGTCTTGTAGCTAGACTCAAAGTCGTGGGTTACTACGTGATTTCATCATTTGTTCCACTCTCTAGGTCGTCTTCTAAACCAGTTTTGTATTCTGGACCTAGTTGCAAGCATTCTTTGTAGAAACCAAGCATCCTATTTCTAACATACTCTACTCCTCTACGTCTATCCTCATCATTCCTATAATAAGCCGCTTGCTTACGTTCCTTTTCGAAATTAGAGATAAGGCGGTATTGCTCAATCTTGTAGGGCATTTGATAAGCAACCTCATCATTCTCTTCCTTGAATCTAACTATCCCTAACGTCGGATCATAACTCATCCTAGTGGCCTCAACAAATGGTTTCCCAAATATTATTTGACTTAGGCAAGAATCTATCACCGGACGCGTGTCTTCCACTATCATGAAATCAATCTCATAGGTGAGATTCCCTATAATCACATGTACTCCCTTAACTCTTCCTGCAAAATTACTTATCCCACTTTTACCGGGCATTATCCTAAAATTGAGTTGCTTCTTCATCACCCAATTGTAATAAGTCCTAGACATGATGTTCACGGGGGATCTAGGATCTATGTAAGCTTTCCATACATGCATGTGCCCGATATTGCATGGGATGTTAATGTTAGAGGGGTCTCCCATTTTGATCAGGGGATCGCCAAAGATATATGTTGTCTCGGGACTATCGAATAAATACTTATGGTATTCCCGTTCTTCCTTGGTTGGCAACTTATTAAAATATTCCTCTATAGGTTCTACCTCCTCTAATTCCTCATCCTTATTAACCTCAACTTCCCTACTCTCATCCTCACTATTGGCTTCTACTCTAACTTCATCTTTGTCACTCTCCTCTATCTCCCTATCTATCGGCTTAATGGTGACAACATTGACAAAGTGGACATGTTTGGATGATGAGGGGTCCTTAGCTTGGATTCCACTATTGGTGTCCCTAGTGTCCTTCCTAGGTGTGGCTAATGTTTGGTTGTTGAGGGCTTTCAACAAGTTGTCGATCTTGTTGGTCATCTCCGTTTGTTGTTGGTTGAATTCGGTTTCAAACCTAGCTATGCGAGCTTCTTGAGATGCCATAAATTTCGACATCAATCCTTCAAGATTGTTGGTACTACCATAGTTGTTAGAAGGATTGTTGTTGAAGGTACGGTTGGATGGTGGACCGTTTGATTGGTAACGATTAGGTGGGTTGGATGAATTGGGTTGATTTTGTTTCCACCTAAGGTTTGGGTGATTTTTCCATGAGGGGTTATATGAATCACCGTATGTGTTCGGCTCGGGCTTGAAAGTGTACCACTTATCTCCCGCTTCGTCGGTACGCGTGGATGCGTAGTCCGCGAAAGCTGTTCCGGGGAGTTCCATACAATCACGAGTGTCATGGGGACCACTACATAATTCGCATGAAGAAGTGATTTTGTTCACTTGGCTTGAATGCTTCGGAGCTTCGTAAGATTTCATGAGAAACTTGACTTGGTCCTCAAGTTCCATGATCCTACGGTCGGGAGTGCTTGAATTATTCGAAGGCAAAGATATTGCCTTGACCGTTTTGTTCAAATCACGGGGATCATTCCAACTTTCGTTGTCATAGAGAGCAAGATCTTCTATGAGTTCCCATGATTGTTCCGCACTAAGATCACGTAGCTTACCACCGGCCGATTGGTCAATGGTTCGCCTCGTGGGGATATCGATATGGTCATAAAAAATTTGGACTTGGAGCCACAAATCTATGCCATGATGAGGGACTTTTTGGAGTAAGTCCTTGAAACGAGTCCATGCTTCATAAAGAGATTCATTTTGACGTTGTTGGAACATCAAGATGTCATTCCTAAGCTTAGTAGTTCTCCCCGGTGGGAAAAATTGAGCAAGGAAACGAGTGGTGAGATCATCCCATGTGGTGATGGATCCCGCGGGTAAATGCTCAAGCCATTGACTAGCTTGATCCCGTAGAGAGAATTGGAATAGGCGTAAACGGGTAGTCTCTCTAGTTTCAACACCTAGGTCTATGGAATCTACGATTTTGAGGAAGTCCTTAAGGTGTTGGTTTGGATCTTCGGAACGAAGTCCATGGAATGCACATCCGCTTTGCACCAACCGGATGGTGTCGGATCGCAAGGGGGTCACATTGGCTCCGGTGAGCTCAATGGTGTTTCGGTAGCCTTGGTGGCTAGGTCGGGAATACTCTCCTAAGGTTCGGGGCCTAAGGGGTTCTAATGGTGGGTTTTGCTGTGGTGGGATGATGGGTTCAAAGATGTTACCACCTTCCATGATGTCGGATGGTAAAGAGTTACGAACAAAAGCACGAAGAAACAAGATAGACTAAAGAAGACCTAAAAATAAAAATAAAAAATCTTACTAGAAAGGAATCTAGCAAGTAGACCTAATAAAAAGAAATCCTAACCTAGACAATAACTATTCCCCGGCAGCGGCGCCAAAAACTTGATGCGTGGGAATCGCACCTTGCTTTACCTCTCGAGGGATCTCGCGAGGCTTACAACCCCCACCAGGCAGTGTACCTGATCGTTGTAGTATAGTATAGTGACAAGTACCGGGGGATTGATCGTTCAGCTTAGGAATAGTGTCGCTAGGATTAGAAAACCTAATTAATAGTTCTAGAGATGAAAGATGATTATTTTTGTGTTTTTATATTTTATGAAAGCAAGTAAAATCTCGGTTTTTAGAAGAGTGGGCGGAATTAGTTGTTATTCAACTAACCCAAAAATTACTTTGTAACTAATTAAACTAATGAAAATAAAATTAAACTAATATTAAACTAAGGTTGTGAGCAGTATATGGAGAAATTGTGTTTACTTAGACTTCATTACTCCCTAGATATCTTTTACATGTTAATTACTTGTTACACTTGTATGAATGACGGGTTGTATTCCTTAATACCATTCGTGGAGTGGCATACATAACTCCCCAACTCTATGAGCTCTTATCTCCTCCTACACCATGACCCAGCACAACTATAGGGATTGTAAACAGTGGCTCATGCATTAAATACAACCAATAAAGACCTAGTACGCCTCGGTTCATGTTTCTTAAGACGTTCAAGCATGTTACCATTTGGAGATCTGCCAGTTTTCTTAAGCCTAACATATAAAATCATTCATTCAAAACAAGAATAGACAAGTAATCAACACATAATCAACATCTAGGTTTCATTAGATCTAAGCAAACACAAGAGAGATCTAGCTTAGCATAGTAAAATTGAGACAAGAACAAAAGATAAACAACCAACACATAGACATATTGATTGAATTAAGACTATACTTATCTCAATTACAATGCAAGGTCTCAAGGGTTTGGAACCCTTGAAAAACCTGTAAAAGAGGCACCAAAATCGTCTTTAGGGTTTCACCAAAACTTCTCTCTCTTTAATGAAAAAACTAGAAAACTATATATAAGAAAATCGTCCTGACGGCGTCAAGAGTTAAATCTGACGCCGTCAACTCGCCGCCATACACTTCCTCGGACGCCCTAGATCCAATCGTGACGGCCTATGTGACGCCGTCACCACCTTCGGTAAATTAATCTTGGCCACTTTGACGCCGTCATAACTCCATCTGACGCCGTCACCAGCTACGGTAAATTATTCTTCATGTCTGACGCCGTCAAGAGCAAACCCTTGACGCCATCACCTTGTATTTCCAGCTTGGATTTTTGGTACTTTGTCGTTTTCTTCACTTTATGCTCCAAAAACGTCCAAAATAGCCTCTTTTCCAGAATTCACTCTCCAAACACCTAAAATCACAAAAGGAACGATTTAGGGCAATATTTGATCAAATAAATTCGGATTCGGGCTTAAATGACCCCCTAAAAACGGATCATTTTTCGCCTCATCAAACACCTAATCTAATGCATGAGTTTTTCAAGTTAGTGCATAACCCCAAGTTTTTGTTTTTGTGCAAGAAATAGAATTCCTAGACTCAGATCAGGATTGTAATCATGTTTAGAATACTTACAATGATGATTGATTTGCAATGTAAATGAATTGAGGACCAAGAATTCGTAGGTGTGGATGAGTGGTGAAGTGAATAGTAGCAGCCTTGAAGTGGTGGTATGAGATAATGGGTGTTTGGTTTAATATAAACAAAGAAAATGATTCTGCAGGTCGACGGACACGGCGGAACCCTGAGTTGGGTTCCGTCCGTTATGGCTGAGGGTTCCGCCGACCCTGCTGAGAAAAATGGTTTTGGATTTGTTTTGATTTTTGTGATTTTTGTCTAATGTCCAGAACTACAATGTAGGTTCCATGAGTCCTAAGCCTAGCCTAAGAAGATTAAAAGGTTCACGTTTAAGAGGTTTAGTGAGAATGTCGGCTATGTTATCTTCGGAAGAAACTTTCTCAATTGAGATATTTCCTTTTTGAACGTTGTCACGAAGGAAATGATGACGGATTTCAATATGTTTGGTATGAGCATGTTGAACCGGGTTTTTGCTAAGATCAATGGCACCTTTGTTGTCACAAAGAATTGTGATGTCGTTGAGTTGAATTCCGTAGTCGACAAGAGCTTGCTTCATCCAAAGAGCTTGTTGACATGCCTTTCCGGCCGAAACGTACTCGGCTTCCGTTGTTGAGATAGCAAGAGCCGTTTGCTTCTTAGAGAACCATGAGGTGAGACAATGTCCAACAAAAGTACAAATACCACTTGTGCTTTTTCTATCGACATAGTCACCGGCATGATCCGAATCGGCATACACTATGGTGTCTATTCCCGTTCCTTTGGGATACCATAAACCTAAATGTGTAGTGCCCTTAATATACCTAAAAATCCTTTTAACGGCTTCGAGATGGGTAGTTTTAGGATCTTCTTGAAAACGAGCACATAGACAAACACTAAACATAATGTCGGGTCTACTAGCCGTTAGGTAAAGTAGACTACCAATCATACCTCTATATTTAGTACTATCTACGGATTCACTTCCTTCATCCTTGGTGAGTTTAGTTTCCGTGGACATGGGAGTTTTGATAGGTTTCGAATCTTCTAGTCCAAATTTCTTAAGCATGTCCTTAATATATTTAGATTGGTTAAAGAAGATACCATCTTCTAGTTGTTTGATTTGGAGTCCTAGGAAAAAGTTGAGTTCTCCCATCATACTCATTTCAAACTCGTCATGCATGATTTTTGAGAAATCCACACATAATTCTTGACAAGTTGATCCGAATATAATGTCATCAACATAGATTTGGACTATGATAATATGTGAGTCTTTCTTCTTAGTGAAGAGAGTATTATCAACTAAGCCCATGGTATACTTATGGTCAACTAGGAATGTTTTAAGTCGATCATACCATGCTTTTGGAGCTTGCTTAAGTCCGTAAAGAGCCTTTTTAAGTTTGTAAACATGATTTGGTTTTTCAAAGTCGATGAAGCCCGGTGGTTGAGCAACATACACTTCTTCATTAATGACTCCGTTTAGAAATGCACTTTTGACATCCATTTGAAAGAGTTTAAAATTGTGTGCACATGCATATGCAAGTAAGATTCTAATTGACTCGAGCCTAGCAACCGGAGCAAAAGTTTCATCGTAGTCAATGCCTTCTTGTTGGTTATATCCTTGTGCAACTAGCCTAGCTTTGTTTCTAGACACAATTCCATTTTCATCCATTTTATTTCGAAATACCCATTTTGTTCCAATTATAGTTTGACTCTTTGGTTGAGGAACTAATGTCCATACATCATTCCTAACAAATTGGTTTAACTCTTCTTGCATTGCAATTACCCAAGACTCATCTTTAATGGCTTCATTAATATTTTTAGGTTCAATGGTTGACACGAAACAAAAATAGTTGCTTTCATTTTGAACTTTTGACCTTAGTATTCTTTCGTTAATGTTGCCAATGACCCCATCTAATGGATGACTTTTAGATTCTTTGACATTGACAAGTTCTTTGTTAAATAGTTCATCTTCTTTGTCATCACTTAAAATTTCTTGATTTTCTATTGCTTGGTTTTCAACTAAGTCATCATCTACCAAAGGTGATGTCTTAGAGGGAGGTGGACTCTCGTAAAATGTTACGTTCAACGATTCCTCGACTCTTAAGGTTTCTTTGTTCAAAACAATGTACGCTTTACTATTTTGTGAATATCCAAGAAATACACCTTCATAAGACTTTGGGTCAAATTTGGTGAGATAATCCTTGGTGTTAAGAATGAAACATTTACTCCCAAACACTCTAAAGTATCCTAATGTAGGCTTTTTACCTTTACATAGTTCATAAGGAGTTTTATTCAAAAATGGTCTAATTAAGACTCGATTTAAAATGTATGTTGAAGTGTCAACGGCATTACACCAAAACTTTTGTGGAATGTTTTGTTCATTAAGCATTGTTCTACTCATCTCTTGCAATGTCCGGTTTTTACGTTCTACTACACCATTAGATTGAGGAGTACGTAGAGCCGAAAAGTTATGAGTTATACCATTTTTATCACAAAAGTTTCCAAATTGAAATTCATTATCAAATTCACGACCGTGATCCGTTCTAATAGACACAATATTAGATCCTACTTGATTTTGAATTTTCTTACTTAGAATTTCAAATTTATCAAAAGCTTCATTTTTACTTTTCAAAAAATTTGTCCAAGTATATCTTGAGTAATCATCAACTATTACCAAAGTGAAGAAGTTACCTCCATAACTTTGTATAGCGGATGGACCAAATAAATCCATATGCAAAAGTTCTAGACACCTAGATGTAGAAACCAAGTTTTTAGCCTTATAGCTACCATGGACTTGTTTACCGACTTTGCAAGCATCACAGAAGTGTTGGTCATATTTCAACTTAGGTAGGTTTCGAACTAAGTCTTTGGAGGAGAGGTTTTGGATTAGTCTCATGTTAGCGTGTCCTAAACGTCTATGCCATAAAGTTGAAGATTCATCTAATGAGGTAAGACAAAGTTTGTCTCTAGATGTTGAATCCAACTTCATGACGTATACGTTGTTCTTAAGGACACCTTTGGCTATGGTTATACCATCTTTAAGAATTATACTACCGTTTTCACTAAAAAGGACATTATACTTATTACGACAAAGTTGACTAATACTAAGATGATTAAATCCTAAGTTATCAACATGAGCAACATCATCTATAGAAAGGGAGTCATGAGAGATTGTACCTTTTCCGATGATTTTGCTCTTAGCATTACTACCAAACGTAACATTACCTCCATCACATTTGTGATATGTTGAGAAGAGGCTTTTATTACCCGTCATGTGCCTTGAACAACCGCTATCTTTAATCCATTCATCCGGTTCCAAACAAACTTTGAGGCACACCTATTTTATGAAAAACACTCAAACATTTGGTCCCCAATTTCTCATGGGTCTATTTTGGTTAAGCATGCCATTAATTTGTTCCAAGTATGAAAATAGAGCATAAGGGTTCCATGGCATGTGGTTTTCAGTTTGGTAATGTCTAGGAGTGTTTTGGTTCCAAACATGTTGGTAGTTTGGTCGAGCGTTGAAGTTGCTCTTTGGAAAGGGACGTTTGGGAATTGGAGTCTTAGGTCTTGGTTGAGTAGTTTTAGCTCTAAATTCATTTTTACTAAATCCTACTTCAGTTTTAAACACAGGTTTTGTTCCATTTTTGTATGTAACTTTAACAAATTTTGAACGATCCGAAGTGGATGAGGTTACTGCTGCAGCAGGCCTGGCGGAACCTTCGGGACCAACGGGCGGAACCCTATTTTGGGTTCCGTCTGATCCGCAGGTTGTTGTAACAGTTTTGTTTGTTTCATGTGCATTCTTTTCTTGTTTCGTTTGACCCTTAACGGTTTCTACTTTCCTGAACCCTAGACCTGTTTTATCAAAGGGTGACTTTTGAAGTTTCATAATTTCATCCGCACACGAAATGCTCTTATCGAACTTTTTGAACTTTGTGGTTTGTTTGATTAGATCATTTTGAGTAATTTTAAGTTTCTCAACTTCAAGTTTAAGTTCTTCACATGATTTGCATGATGTGTCAATACCTTTACCCTTTTCTAATCTCTTAGCTTTTTCTTTTAACTCATAAACTTCATTTTCTAAAAACTCCTTTTTAGTTTTCAAAAATTTATTTTTGTTTATGATTTTTAAGCTTAACTCACAAAGTTTGTTATATTCATTTTGTAAAGTATCATCATCAATAGAGGAGTAAGATGAGTCGGAGAGTACCTCATTTGAGTTGTGAGCCATGAGAGCAATATCATCATTCTTTGGCTCATCATCATCTCCTTCATAGTCACTCCAAGCACCACCCACAAAATCTTGTTGAGGTTTGCTCTTGGGTGGTTTTGGACATTCTCCTACAAAATGACTTGTGTCTCCACACCTATAACATTTTCTTTCAACTTTTCCTTTTCGATCATCACGATCTTTCCGGAAGGTTTTCTTGTCATCTTTAGGTTGCCTTACAAACTTCCCTCGCCTACGAAAGAACTTCTTGAAGTCTCTCACGGCCATAGCATATTCCTCATCATCACTATCCGAAGTAGATTCTTCATCATCACTTGATTGGACTCTAGCTTTCAAGGCAATGGACTTAACTTTTTCTTTCTTGCCTCTAACTAGTTCCGAATCTTTTTCCATTACCATTTCGTGAACTTTGAGGTTCCAATTATCTCATCAAGTGACATGCTTGAAAGATCTTTGGATTCTTCAATTGCCGTCACTTTTGCTCTCCACTTCGGATGGAGTGCTCTAAGAAATTTCCTGACAAAGTTCTTACTACAAAAAGATTCGTCAAGTGCTTTAAGTGAAGTAATAATAGTATTAAATCTAGCAAAAGCATTATCAATAATCTCATCTTCGGAAATAACAAATTGTTCATATTGTTGAACAAGAAGATCAATTTTGTTATCTTTAACTTGTGAGTTTCCTTGATGAGTGACAATTAAAGATTGTCAAATATCTTTGGCGGTTTTACACAAAAAGACTCTTTCATATTCTTTCTTAGGCAAAGCATTATAAAGCATCATTTTAGCTTCATTATATTTACCTATTAATTTCTTTTGATCATCATCTTTGATGTTAGTAACTACATTATCACCATCAATAATTATATACCACAAATCTATATCTTTAGATTTCACGTAAGTTTCAAAACGGTTTTTCCAATATATAAAACCATTTGCTTCAAAGAGTGGTGGTCTTTGCATAGATTGCCCTTCTTTGTAATTTTCAAAATCCATGGATCGTTTCAAGTTTTAAAACACAATATATTTTAAAAGCTTGAGTAACGTAGCTCTTGATGCCAATTGTGGATAACTAGAAGGGGGGTTGAATAGTTTACCGATTAAAATCTTTTTAACTTGTTAAGTTAGCTTTGAAACTTTCCGTTTGATCAAAGATATATGCACAAACACAATATATAACATACAAGTAAATGAAAGAAACGATCAAACCACAACACGAGTATTTATCGTGGTTCGGCTACAAGGACTCTTTTTCCTTGCCCTACGTCCACGCCCCGAGTATCCAACTCGAGAGTTTCTTTCACTAGTCAACAAGCTCCTTTCACCGGCGGAGAAAACCTTACACGTCGCTTATACTTTTACCGACACAAAGCTAAATGTCGAGTTCTTTTACAAGGGCACAACCACTCCCGTTAGTTCTTTTACTAGGGTACAACAACTCCCAACACTCTTTGTATTTTGAGGACTAAAATATTAACCGATCACTACTAAAAATACACAATCAAATGAAGTGTAAACTACACAAGTCTACACAATGCTAAGCTAACAAGTCTTGCAACGTTGTGTTGAATACTTGTTACTTTTAGTAAGCTCGTGAATCTCTTTGCTACAAAAAGAAACTTCACATATGAAATGTTAAGAGGTTAGATGAAAGAATGAATGTGTGTGTAAAATGTAATGTCAAGTGATGAGCCAAATTTTAACTTGTGGCTCAATATTTATAGCCAAAACCTTCTGCAGGTCTGGCGGATCAGGCGGACCCCTGAGAAGGGTTCCGCCCGTGTACCTCCAGGGTACCGCTAGGCTTGCAGTTGGTTTTTGCAATAACTCTTCAAACCAAACAAGGTCTTGTCTCATAACTCCTAGCAACCAAACAATGTCACATCTCATAATAACAAGTCAAATACAAAGCTTGCAAGCAACAACAAAGTTAGTCAAACACATTTCTTTCCATAAATGCATAATGACAAAACTTGCCATAAATGTGATGTGACAATTTCTAATTTTAGAAATAAACTTGTGTTGTGTTTTATGAAATGTAAAATGTAGCAAAAGTCTAGTTTATGCAAGTCTTAAAAACTAAGATTATGTTTTGCTTAGAAACTAAAGTTTACATTTTGTCGTTAACAAAACTTAGCGAAGATCGTAAAATATAAATAACGTTTTTAGGCGATATTTGTATTAACAAAATATACACATTCGCTACGAGAATATTTTTATCTTTCAGTAAACGGACACTTTTATATTCATTAGACCATTTTTTAGTATTGGAATTTTCTAGAAAAATCACACGTGATTTGCAAAATCACTAGTGATTTGTTATTTAAAAATCAAATGTGGTTTCATAAATTACATGTGAGTTTAGCCGGCTCGCAATGGCGAGCCGGAAACCTAGGTTTAAGGAAACAAATCACATGTAATTTCACAAGTCATATGTGATTATTAAAGTAATAAATCATATGTGATTTTTTGAATCAAATGTGATTTTTCTTGGCGAAAAAAAAAATGGTCGAAAGTATATATATATATATATATATATATATATATATATATATATATATAGAGAGAGAGAGAGAGAGAGAGAGAGAGAGGATAGCTTGGCTACAATTATTGTAGTCAATTGGCTACAATCCTTCCAAAAAAAATACACATGAAATGAATCAGGGACTCACAGAAAAAATTCAGGACCCACAAAAAAAATCAAGGACCCATATTTATAGCACAAAATTATAGCTAATATATATATATATATATATATATATATATATATATATATATATATATATATATATATATATAAAAATTTAATTATCGTCGTAAAGCTTGAGCTTGACTCGATCAAGTGAAGCTTTTATCGAGCTCAAGCCCGAGCCGAGTCCAATTAACTAGCTTGAAACACATAACGAACCAAGCTCGGGCTTTTAATGGCTCGCGCTCGAGCTTTTCAAGCCTTCATGTACATAAATATTTTAATTATGCATATTGTTTTAAACAACCTAAATGCTAATGTGAATATGATATATAATTAAATATTTGTCATAGAAGACTTTTTAAACACTAATGCTCCCGAAAGTTTTGTTGAGGTTCTTTGCTCTTAAGTTCATCGTGTATTTTATTTAATTTATTGATGAGTTTGGCTATCGAATACAATATTTATGTGTAAGTTTGAGCTTTTCAAGCCGAGGTCGAGCATTATTCAAATATTACTCAAGTCAAACTCAAGCTTGAATGATTAAAGCTCGTCAAGCTATCAAGCCAAGCTTGAGCTTACCTTATGATTTCGAGCCTAGCTCAAGCCTGTCAAGCTCGAGCTCGGCTTGGCTTCATTACAGCCCTACATTATACATTGAAGTTTAGAGTTTATAGTAAGCGAATAATAGAAGACGATCTGTGCGTAAACATGGTATTACACACAAAAGTACTTGTTGCATCTCAATTCAACAAGAAACTGTAAACTGCTTTAAAGCAGCTTGAATCAAACCCACAGATCTAAACCACCACTGCTACTCAAGTGTGGTTCTACACTACTACAAAAAACGTTAAAAAGATCGGTCGAAAACCCTCAAAAAGATCGGTTTTGAACCACTCTATGTAAGGGTGATCTTTTTGAGTGAAACACAAATAGATTGGTTGAGAGCCGATCTAACTAATTCAACAAATAGATCAGTTGTTACCTAAGAACTGATCTATTAAGACAATATTCAAATTATAAAAAAAAATAATAATTAAAATAATTATCAAAACCCATATTTTTTCCAAATTTCTGTTCAATCACACAAAATACACTAATATTCCGATACATGTGTTCAAAAAATACAACACCGGACAAGATATGACAAAGAAAACAATATTACATGATCTTACCCAACAACGGACAAGATATTGCTGAATAAATTCAGGCTTTCGACTACATTAAAGCTTAAATCTGGAAAAACAATTAGCCAAAAAGACTACCAATGCAAACAACAATCATTACAGGTGATCAAATTCAAAGTGTCCAGACTCATCAATGGACCTATACATACAACATATACATTGTAGAAGAATAATAGTAAAAAACTCTCAAAGACAAATATAGGCTCAAGAAGTATATATGATAGTAATTATTTGGGGAAAAAAGAAAGCAAGTTATAGTATACAAACAAGTCACTCGGGTCACGTTTTGTTGGGTTTCACTTTAGCAAAATCAACAAGGTCTCCAAATAGTGTGTCCTCTGCCTTTTGAGGTTTCCCTGATGGTGCGTGCACGTAAGAAGCATTAGCCATTGAAGGACCCGTGTAAACAGTACTTTCATCTCTCAATGACATACCCGACATTCTTTGACTCATATATAGTGCATTTTTTTGCCGCCCATATCCGTTCCCATAACCGTAACCACCACCATAGCCATAGGCTTGTGCCATTTGGTTATTATACATTTGTTGAGCCATTTGCTGAGCCATTTGTTGATTATACATGAAAGCCATTTGACCAGGTTGACTTTGTTGCTGTGGAAGCATACCCCCTTGGAATTGTTGTTGAGGAACTTGGTTGGTATAGAGGGGCTGGTGGTTCACTTGCGGCATATAGCTGCCTGTTTGTTGCTGCATGTTCATACCCATTACCTGATTATTGTTGTTTCCCATGCTTTGAAAGTCCTGAGGTTGAGAGTATTGTGTGCCTACAGATTGAGTATCAGCAGGCTGAGCTTCCCAAGGCGGTGGCGGTAATCCACCACTCATAGAACCACCTACTAACAAAATAGAAAATATATATGATCGATACATTAAATTAAGAATCCCAATAGTATGGTGAAAACTATGGACACCGTCCATGCTCAAAACTATTCGCAGAAATGGTTCCTGATTTCACAGACTGTTTGTTTGCATTTTTGGTCCCTGGTACCTCAAACTTAACAGCGGATGTGTTAATTTTGTCATCAAATGACCATTTAACCCACTTTTGATTCTTAAAGTTTCTATATGATCTCTTTGTTCCCTATAGTTTAAGTCACTTATTGCACCCAGTTGAGATGTGACTTGCTCATTCTAACCAATTCTTCTAACTTGTACCAAACTGGCCCTCCACTTCAAAACATAAGTCACGAAGTTACTTTTTAGGATTCAGTTAAGTGGTTTTTTGCATCAAAAAGTGAGAAACCCACAGGCAATATTGGTTTTTCCAAAACACTTGAATGAAAGGTCATTTGGTATATACCCGAAGATTTAGTCCAGTTTGATGTAGGTCCCATGTAATTTTGGCCCTTTTGCTAATTTACCCGAAGTTTAACAGACCAGCGACATATAATGGAAGTAAAAACTCAACCATATTCATTAAAAAAAATCAAAAAAGGACCACAACGGAACACTGAAAAGATCCATGATTTCACCATACCAAAGGGGCCATTTTTGCAACTTACTCAATAACTAATGTTATATCTTAAGAAAACCAATGCATATGACAAATACTTCACTTACCAAAACCCGGTGAAGATGGTTGTTGCTGCTGTTGAGGCATATTACCGTTCCACTTCAAAGGTGACACATGAATGTATTGGGCCCAACACACGAGTTCGGGTGGAGCTGTGATGGGAACACTTCCATTTAAATAAACTGCCGGTTGCTGAGGTGAACCGCTTTGAGGTTGTTGGGTTTGAGGTGAAAAACTGTTGACAAGTGCTAGTGCGTTGTTCTGAGATGCAGGAGTGGAAGGCTGGAATTCACTGACTGGTACAACAGCAAGGGAATTTACAGCTGTTGGTGAGCTAAAGTCGTCTCCACTCAAAAGGTCAAATTTGGCAACGACATTTGATGGAGGTGTTCCACTAGTTGTAATTGGAGCAAAAGAAATTGATTCTGCCCACCCAAGAGCACGATAGGCAGATCTGCAGACAATAGAAGCAGGTCAAACTTGCTTAGCTTGGATAAACAAGCTAATATCTAGCTGGTCTAAATAGGCTGGGAACAATTCTTTTAGTCCAAATTTTACAAAGATCTTCATACACAAATTATATATCAATAAGATTACAGAACCTATTATCAGGCTAATGATCTACAGTATTTTTTTTCAACAAAAGCAATATAGGAGAGGTTACACTCCGAGTGACTTTTAACCTGTTTAGCCCATTTTGTTTTTAGCTAAATGCTATTAGATATATAACCCTACCTGACCAACTATCAAAAAAATGGATGAAATATATCTTACATATATCTCGGAGATAAGATTGTTGAGGTGTTTGATCTAACTTAAATAGCATCGGTCGCATAATTATGGAAAGTGCCAGTAAAACTGATTACCTGAGTTTTTTGGCGTCCTCTGCAGGTTTGGATAGAATTCGCTCCAAATGGACCAAATCGTAAGAAGGAACAGGGGTTCCTGTAAGAAGTGCTTCATGTTTGGATAGAATTCGCTCCAAATCGTCATTTAAAGCTAATCGTTGGCATAATAATGATTCATCCCTGTGACCAAAAAAAAAAAAAAAAAAAAAAAAAAACTTTGCTCACCACAAAATGAATGAATGAGATTATAGCATGCAAAATGATACTGAAGACACAAATTTAAATAGTATAATTTGGTGAAAACGGCAATGATTGAAGTGATTAGTAGAGTTACAAGAGGACTTACAAAGTTGAGTTAACCAGGTGTACTACTCTTCTCTTGTACGTACGACACTGCTCCACCAAGTCTACAATAACATCATGCTTAAGTCCCTGATAAAATTATGATCATGGTGAGAAATAAGACAATCCATCATGATGAATTTATTACAGTAGTATATATCTAAACAAAATGAACATCAATGTAGTCAATCCACATGACAGATTAAGATGTAGTTGATGAGTTGATCTAAGATATTAATACATAAAACAAATCATATTAATCAAAAAAATCTTTACCTCTTTCTTCTCTGGATCTACCGCCGTCAGCATTTCTGCAAGAACATCAACACGTGCATTTTCCATTTCTGTCAAGCTGAAAGGGCAAAAAATTGTTAAAGTATCTAAGATTGTTTGTTTAATTAGTAGTATGTTTAATAGATATTTTGTAATATTAATAATGAAGGAAGCTTAACTAGTAAACATCATTACCTCCTAAGGAAACTTAGCTAGGAAGTATTCTTACTTGTTAAGGATATTTAGATATCTATAGTCTTAGGGGTGTTTACTAAATCAAACGATTCCAAAGCTTCCTCATTGTCCTTATCAGTGACGTGTTTCGTGCAGTAGTCGATGATCTTTGAGAGAGTGTGCCCTTTAACTCCAGGGATCGGATTGATGATTTTAGAGGGGTCTTGTTTGATGATGTGTTTGATTGTGAGTGAGAGTTGTGTTGCGGTTTCTTCAATCTCGAATTCTTGTCTATCAGAGCTCTTCCATATATTCAAAAGAATGAAAATGGAGAATGGTTTGTTGGGTTTAATCTTGAATTAGTATTTTAGTATTTTAGTATTTGAATTAAATAAATGGTTAAAGATGATGTGATGAACTAGCTAGTAAAAGCTTTGACCGAGTTTTTGGAATGTAAATTTGCACGTTTGTAGAAGTGGTCACTTGTTTCCTGGTCTTTAGGTAGAGCCACCTATCAGTGAATGAAAGTATCCTTCATTTCCCTTTACCCACTATTTATTTACATACACACATACTTGTGAGTTTATATTAGTTGTGAAGCTTCAAATCTTCATTTGGTATATCAAGAGCTGAGTTCGATTAAAGGGCTGGTTTGAGAGTTGCACGGTTTCAAGAAAAGGGTGTAGCCCTTCGCTATGAGTTTAGAGGGATCTTCTGAGTTTATATTTGACCACTGTAATGAAGTTTAGAGGGATCTTGTTGGTGACCTATGACTTTTTTGTAAAAGTAGTGCTTTTACATATTTCATTTATCCCCTTTGTTTATTAAACAGTTTATTTACCTCCATTTATAATCTAATGATTTGTTTTATGTATTTCATCGGGGAATAAATATTTTTTCTTATATCTAAAACTGTATTTATATAAGTAATTGTATTTACACGTAGTTATTTTAAAACTAAATTTTATATTTACGTAAAACATATAATGTTACATTAATTTTTAAAATTAGCGTCACTACAAATAAATAGTCAAATATACACATTTTTTCCACCACGCTTTTAAAAAGTGTGTAAAGTTTTATTAGTTTACCAATACTTATGATATGTGTAAAAATTGATTACGTTTATATACGGAAATACATTAGCCCGTTCTTAATAACCAATTCTACCCGTTTCAACTCTACTTACTCCAACTCTCATCGCGTACAAATCGTTGTTGGATATATACTTAACAACGGCAATCAAAGCAAGCACATAGATTGAAAGAACTCCTAGTACTTGTTATATATAGTATTATTATGTAATTAAAATTTTAACAGGAGTTGCACAAAAGAGGGGGCAGAAAATTTGGGTTTCTAAATTTGTGACCATTGGGTTGTATTTACAGGGATCAGGAAAATTCTTAATCCATCGAGTTACTCTGGTGGAAGCATAGAAGCCGCTTCATTGCTAGCAAAACTGCATAATCAAGCACTCGCCAAGTCACTAAAAGATTAGCAAAGCAACTGCATGCATTTAAATATTCGTTATACAACTTAAATACCAACCAACACTAATCTTTATAAAATTATGTAAAAGGCACCAATTTAAAATTGTGTAAGATTTTATATGTTTATTAACACTTAATAATGTATAAAATTTGGTTACATTAATAAGAGTGGGAAAAAAATATAAAACAATATATTTTCTACACTTATATTGTAAAAAAAATAAATAAATAAAAAAATAAAAAAATGTATGAAGAAATCTAAAATTTATCCTTACTCCCAAATATGGAAATTAATAGTAACACCCTGTTTTCAACATTTGAAAAAGTGTGGTGAATTTAGTTGTTACAAATGACTACACATAAAAGTGTGATAATTTCTTATATTTTTTTTACATTTAATAGTGTGAACTTTTTTTGATAAAAATTTTATTGTTTTACAAAAAACATATAAAAAATAAATAAATAAATAAATAAAATAATAAAAAAAAATCACACTTATAAACGTAATTAATTTTTGCACATCATTAAGTATTGATAAACTAGTAAAATTTTACACACTTTTTTAATGCGTGGAGGAAAAAATGTGTATATTTGACTATATATTAGTAATGACGCTAGCTGATTTAAAAATTAATATGACATTATATGTTTTGCGTAAATAGAAAATTTAGTTTCAAAATAACTACGTGTAAATACAAATACAGTTTTAGGTATGAGAAAAATATATTCCGTAAAACAAATCATTAGATTCTAAATGGAGATAAATAAACACTGGCTAAATGAAATATGTAAATAAAGCCAATTTATTTAATGCGTTCATTTTTGTTTTCTTTATATTTGAGAGACCTATATAATAATAATAATAATAACAACAACAACAACAACAACAACAAGTTTTTGTATTAAAAAAGGAGTGAAATCACAGTTTGTGTCTAATAATAATAATAATAATAGAGGAGTGAGGCCAAGTTAGTATCTCGGCTCCCCACAAATTTCTTGTAAATCTTACGAATTTTTAATAATAATAATAATAATAATAATAATAATAATAATAATAATTATTATTATTATTATTATTATTATAATAATAATTATTATTATTATTATTATTATTATTATTATTATAAAAAATAAATAAATAAATATATTGAAAGGAACCCATGTTTGCAAAAAGTTTTGCAAAAAGCATCGTTTATATCTAGCTTCTTGCTAGTTTTTTCTCTTCTTAATAAATTTCGTCGTTCAAAAAAAATAAAAATAAATAAATAAATAAACAAAAAAACAAAAAAAAAACTCAGCCACCTATATATGAATGAAGGTTGCTGATATGTACACGGATGCTATTTATTTGCACACAGAAAATCAAACTGTAAAAGACGAATATACCCTCTACATTAATACAGTGGTGTACATAAAAATTTTGGCCTGTTACGTTCTAAGTTTGGTCTGTTACCTTCTTGTTGGACTTTCCGACCAACCCTTTTGCAACATCGTCTTATTTCCCTTCCGGCCAATCTTCGTATCAATAAACAAACAACGATCATGGCCAAGATTAGATCTTAATTATGTCAAAAAAAAAAAAAAAAAAAAAAAAAAAAAAAAAAAAAAAAACCTCACACACCCTCTATGTTAGTTTCCTTGGTTGACAACCCATACTCATCGTCTCGGACACTTTGTCGCTAGCTTAACCCAGTAACCCACCTTCACTGAGCATCATAACCCATATTCATTAACATCATTGTAACCAAGTGACGAAAAACCATGATAACGACACCTCAATCTTACCTCACTGTTTTCGGACGCTACAGTTTTATAGTTTGAAAGGATGATACTCTGTTATTTATTAAAGTTAAAAGTTAAGAACGAATTAAGAAAGAACACCATTTGTGATGATGCCATAATTTACATATCTTTTATTTGTTCATTTATATTTGTTTAAATTACAAAGTGACCTTTGGATGTTTCTAAATTGTTACGAAGAAATTGGTTCATTATCATATATATTTTGAAAACTCAAGAAAAATCATAGATTATGATATTCCATCGTTGTTCCAATTTGAGGCAGCGGTTGTGGATCGAGAGAGGCATTAGGATTCGGCGGTGGAAGAGAATATATGGGGTTGGTTAACATGGCATGCCGGATGAAGTGGTTGAAAAGAAGATATACTGGGTTGTGGAGTTTGTTTGGTTCTAGACTATAGGTTGTAAAATAGTATGAGGGTATATTAGTCAAGTTATATTCAATTTCCGTGTGCATATAAAAACTGTCCGTGTAAATATCAATCCCCATGAATGAAAGTATCCTTCTCTATTACTTTCCTTTACCCACTATTTGTTCACATACTCACATACTTGTGAGTTTATATTTGACGAGTTGTGAAGCTTCAAATCTTCATGGTGCATCATTTATGCATGAAGGATATTTATAAAGAAACAAGACGATATAACCGTTTTAACAGAATACGCAATAATTTTTAGAAACGACCCGAAACTCTTTAAAATGTGCAGGAAAGGTCCTTTAAGTTATGTGAGATTACCAATTGCATGAAATTGTGGAAGATATTTTTTCAAAAACGGTTAACTAAACCGACTCTAACCGAAATAACAGAGAAAAATATTCTAAATATACAAAACAAGCCTTCCAACTACTAATATTTTTTTCAAAATATTTATTTTAGCTCGATACCAACAATTAAACAGTAGTTTCTTTTCTTGAAATGGCAACAAGACTTGAACCCACAACCTTGAGTTTGTCGCGTCACTCACATATACGTACCATGACTAAAGGCCTTGGTAGCAATTAAACAGTTAGTATATATGGAAGAACCATAGAAAACAAACAAATATATAGAACGACGCTACTGATTTCAGGTACAATGTCAACCAAGAATTATATAATTAAACGCAAGTCATAGGGTTCGAAGATATGATCATTTATTCATTACATGATACAAGATTTACAAAAATCAGAGATCTAATACAATTCGGTTAATCAACATTGTTTCGATGTTACAAGATGTATGGATCGATCTTTTCAAGCTTACAATAACGTGCAGAGTAACAATATTCAAAAAATTGTAAACATAAACCATGTGTTACATTTTACTAGTCAGTTAAATGCTTTGGGAAGTACTGCACCTGCACGCAGGGCGGCTAATCTCCTTGGCGATAAATCGTTGATAGCGTCAACGTCGACAAACTCACGCATCTCATCCGCAGTTTTTTCCTTCAATTTATCAAGCAAAGTTCTGGAAACTAACATGAACATGTCCTCAATATCCAGATAGTGAGCCGCTTTTTGCAACTCAAACAGAGATTCTTCATCCTCGTTTACGTACAATTTGATTAAGGATTTCACTTTCCCTCCATCTTTTTTTACAACTTTGATGTACATTTGGCAGAATTCGACGACTTTTGAGAGGGTGTTTTTATTAATATTGGGGATAGGGATGTAAGGTTTCACGCAACCATTTTCTATTAAAGGTTCAAGAATTGGCGATAGCTTTGCTGCCTCTTCTTCGATCTCGAACAATTCTCCTTCAATGCCTTTCAAAACGATGGTTTTTGACGACGATGTAGACATGATTGTTATTGTAACTTGTAAGTAGGGTTTACGATATCAATGAAACGTTGAGTTGAAGGTATGAAAATGGTGGATGCATGCATGGAATGAAGATATTTATAGACTTATAGTTGCAACACATGCACAATAACAGAATATAACGGAAATTTAAAGTATTCAGAATGTACATCCCAAGCCCTCCAAGTTATAGTTAAGTACAAAGTTCTCACTTTGTTTTATATCTGTCATACTAGAAGTTAAGCTAATAGTTAGTTTATTAGTTGTGCCTAGGGTGGAAACTAGCATGTCAACCATAAGAGCAAAGGGAGTAATAACATGTTATAACACCAACACCCCCGTCACGTCAGCGCCATATCATTTTAACATCAAATAACATAACACCAAAAACACTAGGACTCATAACACCCAATAACACCACTTTTTACAAATTTACAAATTCTACCATCAACAAATTCATTTATTAAACATTCAAACATATCATTAATAAAACTAAACATTACAATATGAAATAAAAACATAACAATTAAAAAAAACAAACGACAAAAAAAAAATTACGAAAGAAACTATGAAATGAAAACATACGAATAAAATACGATAAGTAGATAATTTAAACTAGTCGGTTGGCGGATGTTGCAACTTATATTATTTTTGATTCTTTGTTTTTCCATTTTGATCCAATACGCCTCCTCCGGATCTATGTCACTCATTTTCATACCGAAAATTTTAAATTCTTCCAAATGCGTAGTCGTCTCGTCTTTCACTCTAGCCGCTTCGTACGCCGCTTGGCCGCTTCCCGTCTAAGTCGAAGCTCGTTTGTCATAGAATCCAAATTGCTTGACGCACTTCCCCCGGTTCTAGTCGATGTATCGGACTTTTGTTTTTTCCTGGTGCGTGCTTTCCCGGCCGGACGTGGTTGTGCATCATGACCGAATAGCTCTTCGTTGGTTTGACCGGGGATGTCTCCGGTTAAGTCAATCAGTTTCGGTGCGTCCCATTTTAGACATGCCCTCAAAATCAACCACGTATCCTCTTGACCAAACGAAACACCTTTGTGCTCGTCACTGTAACACCCCCAAAATTTGGTACAGCGGAAGACTCAACAAGCTTTCGGGGTGTTACGGGGGATTGGTATCCATTCCAAGTCATGAAAGAACGAGATAAAGTAAACATAAGAAAAACACAACCAAACGGGGTTTTAAAGTTTACATTTATCCCAAAATTTTCCAAAGTAAGGCCCAAAAAAAATAAGCGTAGGTCCACAATAACATATCAGAGTTTTAGGAAAATAGATCCTTAAACCAGGTGCCAAAGCCAAGCCTCCAATCCAAGCATCCGAGGGCATCACTTAATTACCTGAGAAAACGCGCTAAAAGTCAGCTTTCGCTGGTGAGATCATAGGTTTAAATTCATAACTAAATCAAGTGGACATATACGCAAAATGCTTGCTAGCTAGACTAGGCCTCAATCATCCAACCAAAACGAACCAACCAAAACTAACCAACCCTATAGGTGCACACTATAGCTCAAATCAATCAAATCAATAGCTTACCTAGTTCTTGACTAGGCCTCGCTCCATAACCAATTCAATAGCTTACCTAGTTCGGGACTAGGCCTCGCTCAACAACCAATCAATAGCTTACCTAGTTCGGGACTAGGCCTCGCTCTATAACCAATCAATAGCTCACCTAGTTCAGGACTAGGCCTCGTTCTATAACCTACCTAGTTCTATAAGCATAGCAAGTTTTAAAAATAAACAAAGCGATAATAGTCCACATAAAACATTTTGCACGTTTCTCACCCCAATTATCGAAAACAAAGTTCCAGAGTAAAAGTGGGGCTATGACTCACCTCAAGTCCAGCAATCAGCAAAAAGGAATCGATAGGAGCAAGATGTAAAGCAACTCAAATAACGGCAAATACAGACTCGGCACCTCCTAACAATATAAACGCGTTCAGAATCATTTCCTCAAAATCAAATATTCACAATCCTGAACGCATTTCCTTTTTACTTTTCAAAAATCCATTTCTAGTATTATTCTCATATTAGTTTGGAGTTTGGTATCCATACGGGTGGAAGGTCGACACAACTCAAAACAAGAAGCCACAACGAAAAAGAGTAATAGAACAATCTATAGGTCTAATATTAGCCTAATAAATTATTTAAATAAATCATCGAAGTTTATCAAATCTGTCGATTTGGTAATCCCCCATATTTATTTACGTTATATATCACTCTAAGATTATACCCAAACCTAAATCACATAGCACGTATAGTACTATATGGTAAGTATCAAAGTTTAATAAATTCCCTATATATATCGTCAAGCTTACAAAATTCGTCAGTTTGGCAAACTCCACGAGATATTTAGTAATTCATTATTCCTGTACACGTACCACAACCTATGGGCGTCGTAGGATACAATGCCCATTAATATACTCATTTTATATAACTAAATAGATCCTATTTAACCCGTCGATTAAATAAGTTACGTAGTTATAGAAAATGGATGTATTAATCGTCACATATCCGTGACAAACACAAAAATCACAAAATAATAATAGCTCACTTGGACTCAAGTGACCACGACCCCGTACAACTCGATAGTTTCCTCGTTTATTTAAAAATATATTTTATTTAATATAAATATTCAACGTTATAGATTTCGGCGTTATTTATAGTTATTTAATTATAATAACGCTCCCGACATTTATTACACTACTTTCATAGTATATTATTTATCGTCACGTTATTATAATATTACTCTGATCCTTTTATTTTTAATATACGCATTTATATATTTATATATACGTTTTTCACGTCTATATACTTATATAAACGTTTATATTACCAATAATATTATTACGAGTTTTATTATTAGCGTTTGATTATAAATAATTATCGAGTTATATGAGATGATCACATGTCCGAGTCATCACTCTCGGCTCATTGTCCAAGTCCAAATAAAATAACCAAGTCAAGATCAAGTAATCCAACTCCGTCCAATCAATACCCATAACACGTGCTACAACAATAGGGTCCGACTACGGCACCCGACTAACCTATCTCCGTCATTCTAATCAACCGTCTCACATATGGTTCCCATTACCACTTCGACAACACAACTCCAAAAATAAATACCATGAGTCCGAAATAATCCCAACGTCAACTCCAATATATAAATAAAACAATAATAATACAACTAACAATATATATCAACAAATATGCTTATCAACCAAACCAAATATCACGTATACAGGTCGACTTACTAAGTCAAACCCGGATCAAAGTTCACCATGAGACGTGTGGGTCCCACCCGAGACCTCTAGGGTCTCGGATTGCTCAATAGAGCTCGAATCCAAAACCAAACCAACCCTTTGGGTCGTCGGCCATAAACCGACAAACCAAACGGACCATGGTGGTCACGCTAGGCTCACTTGAGCCAAAAATACCAAAACCAATCGGACCCTTAAGGTCACCTCAAGCTCAAACGAGTCCAAACCATTAACCATACGGACCCTTGAGGTCGCGGCATGCTCTTGTGAGCAATAAATCAAGACACCGAGACCACGAGGGTCTCGGCTAAGCTCGACCGAGCCTAAAACTCGCCCCAAATCGATATCAAACAACACAATCCGAACACGAATCGGTCAAGGGTCGACCCACCCGAATACCAAACCAATTTCATTTCCAAAAACCTTCTTATAAATGTTACCCAATCGGATTTTTGACCAAAAATCAAGAAACAATTGGTTTGACTTTTCAGAGAGTCAAACTTTCATGAAAATCACATATCTCACCTTCAATACTTCAAAAACTTTAAAGAAAATGGTGTTTGGTGGTGATACACGGCGGCCGTAACGAAACAAGGTGGTGGTGGAGGTGATTACCAGCGCGTGTAGTAGTATAGACATAGAGGATATGGTATGGATTCTTTTGGTGGTGGCGGTGTGGTAAGATGAGCGGCGGTGAGGTGGTTGCTAGAGGTGGCAGGCGGCGGCGGGTAAGAGAGGGGAAGAGAGAATATTATTTGTTGTGGGGAAGAAGAAAATGAGAGGGGGAGGATAGGGTTAGGGTTTTGATACCGAAATTTGCAAAAAGGCCCCTCTAGTTTATCCCTTTTCATTTTAGGCACGAGAATGTTGTTTGGTGTAGTGATGAGGCGAAAAATGAACCACTTTTAGGGGGTCATTTAAGCCCGGAATTGAATTTATTTGATCAAATATTGCCCTAAATCGTTCCTTTTGTGATTTTAGGTACTTTGGGAGAGAAATCTGGAAAAGGAAGCAATTCGGACGTTTTTGGAGCATAAAAGTGAAGAAAACGTCAAAGTCTTAATTTTCCTTGCTGGGAACAGTAGGTGACGGCGTCAAGAAGGAATTTCTGACGGCGTCAAGAGTAATTTCCATGACGACCCAGTACAGAATTGAAGGCGTCACGAAGTAGGGCGTCAAGAGTAAAATGCATGACGGCGTGGAAACACATAACACATGATGGCGTCAAAAGTAGATCAAGGCAGTCCGAGAAGTATTTTGGCGGCGAGATGACGACGTCACCAAATTGGTCTTGACGCCGTCAGACCCTATTTCCTATATATAGTTTTCTAATTTTTTCACATAAAAGAGAGAAGTTTTGGAGAAACCCTAAGGCCGAACTTAGTACGAATTTTACAGGTTTTTCAAGGGTTCTCAGCCCGTGAACCCTTTCATGTGTAATTGAGATAAGTGTTCTTTTAATTCAATCAATATGTCTATGTGTTGGTTGTCTATATCTTGTTCTTGTCTTAATTCCATCATGCTAGGCTAGATCTATCTTGTGTTTGCTTGGATCTAATGAAACGTAGATGTTAATTATGTGTTGATTACTTGTTTATGGTTGTATTGGATGAATGATTTCGATGTTAGGCTTAAGAAAACTGGTAGATCTCCATATGGTAACATGCTTGAACGTCTTAGGAAACATGAACTGACGTGCACTAGGTTTTATTGGTTGTATTTAATGCATGAGTAAATTCTAATGATCCCATGTTAGGAGCTTCTTAGCCGGCTCGACATAGGAGTGAAGTAGGCACTCATAGGATTGGGGAATTAAGTGTGCCACCCCATGAATGGTATTAAGAAATACAATCCGTCATCCACGCAACTATAACAAGTAATTAACGTGTAAAAGATATCTAGGGAGTTGTGAAATCTAAGTAAACACAACTTCTCCACTTATTGCTCACAACCTTAGTTTAATTTAGTTTATTTTCATTTCTAGTAGTTTATTTTGATTGCATCTTTAGTATTGGGTTAGTTGACTAGCAACTAATTCCGCCCAAATCCTTCAAACCCGAGATTTTTACTTGCTTTCGAAAAAATATAAAAATACAAAAATAATCATCCCTCATCTTTAGAACTAGTATTTAGGTTTTCTAATCCTAGCGACACTATTCCTAGCTGAACGATCAATCCCCCGGTACTTGTCACTATACTATACTACAACGATCAGGTACACTGCCTGGTGGGGGTTGTAAGCTTCTCGAGATCCCTCGAGAGGTAAAGCCTGGTGCGATTCCCACGTATCAAGTTTTTGGCGCCGCAGCCCGGGGAATAGTTATTGTCTAGGTTAGAATCTCTTTTTATTAGGTCTACTTGCTAGATTCCTTTCTAGTAAGATTTTATTTTTATTTTTAGGATTTCTTTAGTCTATCTTATTTCTTTGTGTTTTTGTTCATAACTCTTCACCACCTGCCATCATGGCAACCGACGAATCCTCTAACCTTAGGATCACTAGGAGTCGTAGTTCCACTAGAAACCTTGTCTTGCCTTATGCAGAACCCGAAAGAGAAATGCATAGATTGAGGCAATATCACCCAACTTCTGAACCATCTAGTGTTGCCATCGATTTTGATGCACCCCTTTCTGAAGAAAATTCAGAAAATCATGTTACAACCCCTAGCTCCCAACCCAACGACGAGATGAGTACCCCCGCAACTCCCATTCCTAAGCGCCTTAAGGAATACTCCTCCCCAACCCCTCGTGGCTTCTCAAACGCCATTGTCTACCCAAACGAACACACCAACGAGGTCTTGCATGCAAACGATGTTTGGCTTGTCCAAAGTGTGTGTAAGTTTTGTGGATTAGATGAGGAAGATCCAATTCAACACATTAAAGACTTCTTAAAAATAGTAGACACCCTCCATACGGATGGGGCTACTAGAGACACGTCCCGATTGCGATTCTTTCCTTTCACCCTATATGAAAAAGCCCGAGAATGGTATGATAAACTTCCTTCTGAATCTATTTTCACATGGGAGCAACTCATATCCAAGTTCTATGAGAAGTTTTTTCCACCTGGAAAAACCTCAGCGTTTAGAGATAGTATCCTCCGTTTACGAAAAGGGAAGGACGAACCCTTCCATAAATCGTGGATTAGATTCAAAGATTTAATAAGACAAGTCCCCCATCATGGCATTGAGCTTTGGCTCTTGGTCCAAATCTTCTACGATAATATCTCCTCTAATGATCGAAACGGAATCAACCAATCTAGAAAAGGGAGATTGGCCAATCTTAGTGCCGAAGAAGGATGGGATAGGATTGAAGAATATGCTCAAGACCAGGATGACACTTGGGATGAACCTGATTCGACTGTCAGAATTTCTGAAATCACTTCAGATCGGTTGAGAAAAATTCACAAAAGAGTGGAATACCTAGTTGGATCGCAGTTACCTAAACAACTTTCGGACCCTTACTTAATCTGCGATTACTGTGGGGGCCCGCATGAGGTAGAAGAATGCGGAGGAGCAACCACAACTGAACATGCATGCTTGTCAGGAGGGGACATTTATGCTGATCCCTCCCTTTTGCCTTTTTACCAAAATGACGATTACACCCTCTGGGGAAATCTGGTGAAGAGAAAAGAAGGAGAGGAAGGCCCTGAATTCGAAATCAGGAGCACTTTTGAAGATGACCTTGGTCACTTCACTCAAGAAAAATGCTTGCAAATGAAAGGTCTTAATGAGCTTTTCGACGAGCAGCAGGATGACATTGGAGAATTTTTCAACAAGCTTAACTCAGCCCTAGATAATCTTGAAATGCCATCAGTAAGCAAAAAAGACTCCATGCTCGCGATAACCACTCGATCTGGAACAACAACCAAGGATCCACCTTACCCAAGCTCGTCCCCCATTGCCCCCGATCCAAACAAACCTGGCGAGGAGGAGGAGGATGTAGGCGGCAAGATGATGAGGCGAAAAATGATCCGTTTTTAGGGGGTCATTTAAGCCCGAATCCGACTTTATTTGATCAAATATTGCCCTAAATCGTTCCTTTTGTGATTTTAGGTGTTTGGAGAGTGAATTCTGGAAAAGAGGCTATTTTGGACGTTTTTGGAGCATAAAGTGAAGAAAACGGCAAAGTACCAAAAATCCAAGCTGAAAATACAAGGTGACGGCGTCAAGACCAAAAGCTTGACGGCGTCAGACATGAAGAATTAAATATCGAAGGTGGTGACGGCGTCAAAGTGGCCAAGAATAATTTACCGTGGGTGGTGACGGCGTCACATAGGCCGTCATAAGTGGATCAAGGCCGTCCGAGGAAGTTTATGGCGGCGAGGTGACGGCGTCAGAATTAACTCTTGACGCCGTCAGACTGTTTTTCCTATATATAGTTTTCTAGTTTTTTCATTAAAAAGAGAGAAGTTTTGGTGAAACCCTAAAGACGATTTTGGTGCCTCTTTCACAGGTTTTTCAAGGGTTCCAAACCCTTGAGACCTTGCATTGTAATTGAGATAAGTGTACTTTCAATTCAATCAATATGTCTATGTGTTGGTTGTCTATCTCTTGTTCTTGTCTCAATTCCATTATGCTAGGCTAGATCTCTCTTGTGTTTGCTTAGATCTAATGAAACCTAGATGTTGATTATGTGTTGATTACTTGTCTATTCTTGTTTTGAATGAATGATTTATATGTTAGGCTTAAGAAAACTGGCAGATCTCCAAATGGTAACATGCTTGAACGTCTTAAGAAACATGAACCGAGGCGTACTAGGTCTTTATTGGTTGTATTTAATGCATGAGCCACTGTTTATAATCCCTATAGTTGTGTTGGGTCATGGTGTAGGAGGAGATAAGAGCTCATAGAGTTGGGGAGTTATGTATGCCACCCCACGAATGGTATTAAGGAATACAACCCGTCATTCATACAAGTGTAACAAGTAATTAACATGTAAAAGATATCTAGGGAGTAATGAAGTCTAAGTAAACACAATTTCTCCAATTACTGCTCACAACCTTAGTTTAATTAGTTTAATTTCATTTTTATTATTTTATTTTGATTGCATCTTAGCTTTGGGTTAGTTGATTAGCAACTAATTCCGCCCACTCCTTCAAAACCCGAGATTTTACTTGCTTTCATAAAAATATAAAAATACAAAAATAATCATCTCTCACCTCTAGAACTATTAATTAGGTTTTCTAATCCTAGCGACACTATTCCTAAGCTGAACGATCAATCCCCCGGTACTTGTCACTATACTATACTACAACGATCAGGTACACTGCCTGGTGGGGGTTGTAAGCTTCTCGAGATCCCTCGAGAGGTAAAGCAAGGTGCGATTCCCACGCATCACAAGACCCCCGACCAACCTCCCTTGACGACCCCTTCCCCATCAACCCTACCTAACCAACCTGTGAGAATCCCGTTTCCATCCCGATTAAGGAACCAGAAAACTGAGAATGATAACAAGAGATTCTTGTCATACCTAAAAGACTCGGTTGTCACCATACCCCTCCTTGATGCTTGCTATCACATGCCAAAGTATAGCGCATACTTTAAAAAACTACTTGCTAACCGGAAGAAACTCGAGGGTCTTGTGACCCTGGGGGAAGAATGCTCAGTGGTGACCCATCGAGGGCTACCAAAAAAGGTAGACGATCCAGGCAGCTTCACCCTGCCTTTCTCCATAGGATCTCTATCAATCAAGAATGCTCTTGCCGATTTGGGAGCGAGTATCAATCTCATGCCTCACTCTATGTTCCTTAAACTAGGATACTCTGGATTAAAGTCTACCCGTATGAACATCCAACTAGCCGATAGATCAGTCAGGTACCCCGTAGGGATATGTGAGAATGTGCTAGTCAAAGTTGGGAAATTCAAATTCCCGGTCGACTTCGTAATCCTGGATATGGAGGAGGATGACTTGGTACCCATCATCTTAGGGAGACCATTTCTTGCTACCGCTCGTGCAGTCATTGATGTTTATGACGGCAAATTAACCTTACGAGTGGGAACCGATAGCACAACCTTCGACATTAAGGATTCTATGGACCTCTCCCTCGAAGCAACCAACCGGCTCTATTTCATTGGGGAGGTCGATGAACTCACAAATGTCATTGATAGTTGTGTCGATGAACAGATAGAGGAAGGCTGGCTACGGGACGAGAGTTTTCTGCCTTTGCTAGAGGTAGAAAAGATGGAGGATGTTGGTGCAGTCTCCTTCTACCCCAGACAAGAGGCAACGGAGCATCTCGAGCTCCGAAAGCCCGAAAACAAGCTTAAACCTTCTATTATCGAACCTCCTGAGTTAGATCTTAAAGAGCTTCCTAACAATTTAGAGTATGCCTTCCTTCAAGGAGAGGACCAACTGCCGGTAATCATAAACTCTTCCTTGGAACATGAACAAAAAGGTAAACTCTTAGAGGTCCTAAAGAAATATAAAGGGGTGTTCGCATGGAGTGTAGCCAACATTAAGGGGATTGACTCAACTTTTTGCACACATAAGATTCTTATGGAAGAAGATTATAAACCTACCGTGCAACCCCAGAGGCAGGTGAACCCTAACATTAAGGAAGTAGTAAAAAAAGAAGTTATCAAACTTCTGGATGCAGGATTGATTTACCCAATCTCGGATAGCCCATGGGTCAATCCTGTGCAGGTTGTACGTAAGAAGGGTGGAATGACTATAGTTAAGAATGACAAGGGTGAGATGGTGCCCCAGAGAACGGTCACTGGATGGCGGGTATGCATTGACTATCGGAAGCTCAATGATGCCACGAGGAAAGATCACTTTCCCTTACCATTCATTGATCAAATGTTAGAGAGATTGTCTGGACACGAGTACTATTGCTTCTTGGATGGATTCTCTGGGTATTTTCAAATTCCTATAGCACCTGAGGACCAAGAAAAGACCACGTTTACTTGCCCTTATGGAACATTTGCCTACAAAAGGATGCCTTTTGGGCTATGTAATGCCCCCGCCACTTTCCAGCGATGCATGACCGCAATCTTTCACGAACTCATGGAAGACAGCATGGAAGTGTTCATGGATGACTTTTCAGTCTTCGGGAACTCCTTCGACCACTGTCTTGCTAATCTAGAGAAGATGCTTAAATGTTGTGAGGAAACCAACTTGGTGTTAAACTGGGAAAAGTGTCATTTCATGGTAAAAGAAGGGATTGTGTTAGGGCATAAGATCTCGGGGAACGGAATAGAGGTAGACCAAGCTAAAGTTGAAGCTATATCTAAGCTACCATTCCCCACGACTGTTAAAGCAATACGCAGCTTCTTGGGGCACGCCGGGTTTTATCAGAGATTCATCAAAGACTTCTCCAAAATAGCTCGGCCAATGACTCAATTGCTTGTGAAGGATGCTCCGTTCGATTTTTCCCAAGAATGCAAGGATGCATTCGATCTCTTAAAAAAGGAACTCACACAAGCTCCAATCATGATCACACCCAACTGGGAGTTACCGTTTGAAATCATGTGTGACGCTAGCGATTTCGCTGTCGGGGCTGTATTGGGCCAACGGCGTGACAAGCTTTTCCAACCTATTTACTACGCTAGCAAAACCATGAATCCCGCTCAAGAGAATTACTCCACCACCGAAAAAGAATTATTAGCCGTAGTGTTTGCATTCGACAAATTCCGACGATATCTTGTCCTTTCAAAGACAGTCGTTTTCACTGATCACTCGTCTCTTCGATATCTTTTTGCGAAGCAGGATGCTAAGCCATGACTAATTCGGTGGATCTTGTTGCTACAAGAATTCGATGTTGAGATTCGCGATAAGAGGGGGCAAAAAATCTGGCCGCAGATCATCTATCTCGTCTTAAAAACCCCTTGGATAAGCACGATAGAAGTGAGATTAGGGATTCATTTCCTGACGAACAACTCATGTTAATGATTGATTCGGAGCCGTGGTACGCCGATTTTGCTAATTACCTCGCAAGTAGACTTGTTCATGAACACCTGTCTAGATACGAAAGAAAAAGGTTCTTTTCTCAGTTAAAATACTACTTTTGGGATGAACCATTTTTATTCCGAAGGTGTCCAGACCAAATTATAAGACGCTGTGTTTCGGAAAGTGAGGCAGTAAAGATTATGAGGGAATGTCACTCTGGTCCCTCTGGCGGGCATCATGGGATAAACACCACCGCCCGAAAGATTTTCGATGCGGGATTCTATTGGCCCACAATTTTTCGTGATGTCAAAGAGATGGTGCAGGCATGCGATGCATGTCAACGGGCCGGGAACATATCACATAGGGATGAAGCACCTCAGAATTTTATACAAGTATGTGAGGTCTTCGATGTTTGGGGAATTGACTTCATGGGACCCTTTCCATCTTCAGGGGGAACGAATACATTTTAGTTGCCATCGATTATGTTTCAAAATGGGTTGAGGCAAAAGCCCTTAGGACCAATGATGCCAGAGTAGTTATTCATTTCCTGAAAAAGCTTTTCACTAGATTCGGGATTCCTAAAGCTCTCATCAATGATAGGGGAACCCACTTTTGCAATGCACAAATGGAAAAGGTCATGAAGAGGTATGGAGTATCCCATCGGTTCTCCACCGCCTATCATCCACAAACCAATGGCCAGGTCGAAAACACCAATAGGGCTATTAAAAGAATACTTGAAAAGACAGTTAGTCAAAATAGAAAAGACTGGTCATTTAAACTCGACGAAGCCTTGTGGGCATTCCGAACCGCCTACAAAACACCTATTGGAACGACCCCGTTTCGCATGGTGTATGGTAAGGCATGTCACTTACCAGTGGAATTAGAACATAAGGCTTATTGGGCGCTTAAGACATGTAACTTAGACTACACAATTGCTGGAACTAATAGGTTCTTGCAATTACACGAGCTTGATGAGCTTAGGTTAGAAGCCTACGAATCTTCCATCACATATAAAGAGAGAGCAAAAAGATGGCATGACCAGAGAATTAAAAAACCCAAAGAATTTCCAGAGGGAGACAAAGTCCTATTGTACAATTCTCGGTTGAGATTATTTCCGGGAAAACTTAAGTCTAGATGGTATGGATCGTTTACGGTGAAGAATTCCTCTAAAACTGGAGCCGTGGTGTTATTAGACGATGAAGGTAGGGAATTTACTGTTAACATACAACGTGTAAAACATTATCAAGAAAATAACAATGAAATGATTAGTGAGGAGGATGTGACGTTTGATGATGAGGTCACGTAGTAACCCATGACCTTGAGTCTAGCTACAAGATTCGTAAATAAAGAAAAGCGCTTCTTGGGAGGCAACCCATGTTTTGTGTGATTTTATTTTGTTTGTTTGTTATTTGCTTCCATATGCATGCTTTATTTTTATTGTTGGTAGATCATGTTTCTCAATTAAATAGTGGAAATACTTTACTTTGTTGTTTTGGCCTAGTCTTAACTCCACCTAAAAGTATTTTTTACAAAAGATAAGTGTAAGGAGAAACCCCAAATATGTTTTCAAGAAACAAACCGATCATGATTCTCCACAATATTAAATGAACATGTATATTCGTATTTGTTAGAGTCAAATGCTTGTATTGAGTCATAATGAAGTTTTGCAGGATTTTCCAGGAAGTGAGACCAAGTTTTTCCAGAAATTTTTCGGAAACTTAACATAAGAATTTATGCAGGTCACTTCTGACGGCGTCACGAGTTAACTCTTGACGGCGTCACGTGTAAAAATCTGGAAATTTTACCAGTTTTGTTTTTCTAACGGAGTCTTATGGTTTTTGTGAATTATTAAGTTTTATAATCTCCAGGAGATCTGCAAACTTCATTCCACAAGCATTATATCTTATTTTGTTTTCTAGGATTTAGTAACTTATATAGGTTGCCGCCGATTTTATGCGAGGTTGTCTTGTCTATTTCTCAGGATTCACAGGTTATGTATGACAAGAAGATGATTTATATTCTGGAAGGGAAGCTTTGATTGTTCATTTTCTTGGAGGAAGATTTAACCTGGCCACCTTATTATCCATACCGAGCGAATCAGGGGAGTATTTGGTTTCATTCTTTTTACTTATTTCACTTTTACATTCTTTACTTGAACATTGGGGACAATGTTCATCCTAAGTGTAAGGGGAGGGTATAATGATGATACCTTACATGTACACTTTCACTTGAGTTTGTTTTGTTTGATGGTAGATGTGTAATAAAACTATGAGAAATACTTGTTAGTGTAATTTTAGCGCCAAATTTAAAATTTTTTACAACATTTAGGAGTGAAACTTTAGCCATAGCAAGCGTCTCATGGATAGGAGATTGTATGACTAGCACATAACCGTACTTTCAGAAAAATTTTCCACCCAAATATGTGAGGTTCGCCTTTATATTTGATATGAAAAGCATTTATTATTAGTGCTTATGAGTGTACCGGTAGCATTTAGATTCTAGAACTTGCGTTAGTGATGCATCCCGAGACCGCTAATGAGACTACATTCGTGTAGTAGGATTTACTACATGATAAGAGGCATTAGGATCACCCTTGTGTTAAACCCGTATCATAATTACTTGACCATTTAAGTCATATTACTTGGCTAGTTAAGTCAACTAATTTTTCCCACACCCTTAGCGTTGTACTCATTTTTAGTACACGAAACCCCTAGTACACCCCTCCGAGCCTATCTTTTCGTTTCTAACTTTAAGCATTTTACTTAAAGGAAGAATTTGTTACACCCCACTTAAATGTACACCCAAATCGCCTTAGCCTTTCGTGTATGCAATCATCTTTAGTGCATTATTGTTATTTGTTAAACCCCAAGTTAACTATCTAATTGATTACATGGTTGCTAAGTCGAGTCATATCCTTGTACATATTATTTTGGGACGATTGGGACTCATGGGTAAAGTACTTATTTTATGGAGTAATGGGGAAGAACATCATTTTATTACCCCCATATGTGCGTTCATCTTAAAAGTGCTCCAAGTGTTTTGATTTTCTTAATTCGAGTCATTAGATTAGTTTATTGTAAAGTATGTAAAAATTCAAGTGTAAGGGGAATGTTCATTCCCTATGATGTATTATTTCGGATGGCAGGGTAAGAGTGTATGCCAAAAAAAAAAAAAAAAAAAAAAAAAAAAAAAAAAAAAAAAAAAAAAAAAATCGAAAAAATCAAGAAAAAGAAAAAAAAAAAAAAAAAAAAAAGAGAAAAAACATACGGACTACCATCCCCTTTTATTCTATGTTCATTTTATATTTTTGTTATTTTTCATTTATTAGCTTAAGTCGAGTCTAGTCTTGGCTTAGCAACGCCATATTGTACATGTAATTGACCAAGATTGTTAACTCGCCACCAGTAAAAACTTCCTTTATCCAACAAAACCGTGTATTTCATATCCCTACACCTAACGTTACAACCCTTTAAAAGACCTATTTGATAGTTTATCCTAGGTGCTTACGCCATGTGGTGGAGGTTTGATCCTTTCCCAAGCCTATGCTAATCTATTTTGCTATGACAGGTAGTGAGAGATATCTTCCGTTTCCATATTGTAATTTATACTTTATTACACCCGAGAGATGTGAGTATCTAAACACTATTTGTGAGGTGCTTGTGTATGACCTCCGTGCTTGTCTATTGGTCTTTAGTGGAACGATTATTTGTTGTAATTACTTTTATTTTAGTGTTAAATGACCCCTAACTTGTATTTTGAGTAGAATAAAAGCGCATTTGCTTGAGGACAAGCAAATCTCAAGTGTAAGGGTATATGATGAGGCGAAAAATGAACCACTTTTAGGGGGTCATTTAAGCCCGGAATTGAATTTATTTGATCAAATATTGCCTTAAATCGTTCCTTTTGTGATTTTAGGTACTTTGGGAGAGAAATCTGGAAAAGGAAGCAATTCGGACGTTTTTGGAGCATAAAAGTGAAGAAAACGCCAAAGTCTTAATTTTCCTTGCTGGGAACAGTAGGTGACGGCGTCAAGAAGGAATTTTTGACGGCGTCAAGAGTAATTTCCATGACGACCCAGTACAGAATTGAAGGCGTCACGAAGTAGGGCGTCAAGAGTAAAATGCATGACGGCCTAGAAACACATAACACATGACGGCGTCAAAAGTAGATAAGGCAGTCCGAGAAGTATTTTGGCGGCGAGATGACGGCGTCGCCAAATTGGTCTTGACGCCGTCAGACCCTATTTCCTATATATAGTTTTCTAATTTTTTCACATAAAAGAAAGAAGTTTTGGAGAAACCCTAAGGGTGAATTTAGTACGAATTTTACAGGTTTTTCAAGGGTTCTCAGCCCTTGAACCCTTTCATGTGTAATTGAGATAAGTGTTCTTTTAATTCAATCAATATGTCTATGTGTTGGTTGTCTATATCTTGTTCTTGTCTTAATTCCATCATGCTAGGCTAGATCTATCTTGTGTTTGCTTGGATCTAATGAAACCTAGATGTTAATTATGTGTTGATTACTTGTTTATGGTTGTATTGGATGAATGATTTCGATGTTAGGCTTAAGAAAACTGGTAGATCTCCATATGGTAACATGCTTGAACGTCTTAGAAAACATGAACTGACGTGCACTAGGTTTTATTGGTTGTATTTAATGCATGAGTAAATTCTAATGATCCCATGTTAGGAGCTTCTTAGCCGGCTCGACATAGGAGTGAAGTAGGCACTCATAGGATTGGGGAATTAAGTGCGCCACCCCATGAATGGTATTAAGAAATACAATCCGTCATCCACGCAACTATAACAAGTAATTAACGTGTAAAAGATATCTAGGGAGTAGTGAAATCTAAGTAAACACAACTTCTCCACTTATTGCTCACAACCTTAGTTTAATTTAGTTTATTTTCATTTCTAGTAGTTTATTTTGATTGCATCTTTAGTATTGGGTTAGTTGACTAGCAACTAATTCCGCCCAAATCCTTCAAACCCGATATTTTTACTTGCTTTCTAAAAAATATAAAAATACAAAAATAATCATCCCTCATCTTTAGAACTAGTATTTAGGTTTTATAATTCTAGCGACACTATTCCTAGCTGAACGATCAATCCCCCGGTACTTGTCACTATAATATACTACAACGATCAGGTACACTGCCTGGTGGGGGTTGTAAGCTTCTCGAGATCCCTCGAGAGGTAAAGCCTGGTGCGATTCCCACATATTATGTAGTTATTAATCGGTCCTTCCCGAAACTCTAACACTCATTCACGAAAAATATTAAACGTCGCCACAAACATTCGTACTCGACGCTCATAGTTCTAAATACGCTTTTCCCGAATATTTTTAAAATCTATACGTTTACTTTAAATAAAACGCAACCAATTCCCATAATATTTAATTTGTTAGGTTTTTCTTAGTGCCGGAGTCAACGTAGTGCCTAATATACATCTCAACAATAAATCACCACAGATATTCCAAACCAAATCAAAAATTAAAATTTTCAAATTCCATAAATACCACTAAATTCAAAACCACGGTTCAACGTTTACAAAATTAACGCGAATATACTTTTCAAATATTCCAAAATTTATTAAATTTAAAGTAATGCGGGTTTATAAATTGTTTCCCTAAATTGCCAATTGTCATATCCTCCCAGCCTCAGAAGAAACCCGTCTCGGGTTTCACTCGGAACAAACCATCTACAAAGTGAAAAGCTTCGGATATCTCTTTCGAAACTCATCCTCACGTTCCCACGTAAATTCCGGTCCATGCCGCGAATTCCAATGAACTTTGATTAGTGGAATACGACTTCGCTTGAGTCGTTTAATCTCTCGATCCAAAATCTCAATCGGCTCTTCCACAAAGTTCAAACTCTTATCCACACGAATATCCTTTATCGGTATAACCGGCGTTTCATCCGAAAGACACTTTTTCAAATTACTCATGTGAAACACACCGTGAACTTTACTCAATCCCTATGGTAGTTTCAACAGATAAGCTACGGGCCCAATTCTTTCCAGAATAAGAAATGGTCCAATGTAACGGAGGTTGAGCTTTCCACGTTTCCCGAAACGTATCACACCTTTCCAAGGCTAGACTTTCAGCATCACTTTGTCTCCAACCTGAAACTCTAGGGGTTTACGTCTCTGATCGACGTAACTTTTCTGTCTATCCCTAGTTGCTTGTAACCGATCACGAATTTGAGTCACCTTCTCAGTAGTCTCCGATATAAGTTCGGGGCCCGTGAGTTGGCTATCTCCAACTTCAGCCCAACCAATAGGCGAACGACATTTACGACCATATAACGCTTCGAATGGTGTAGCTTTAAGACTTGTATGGTAGCTATTGTTATAGGAGAATTCTGCAAGGGGTAGGTACTTCTCCCAGCCTTTACCAAAGTCTATTATACATGCACGTAGCATATCCTCCAAAGTCTGAATAGTCCTCTCACTTTGACCGTCGGTTTGGGGATGATATGCAGTACTCATATCAAGTCTCGTCCCCAAAGCGGTTTGAAGTGATCGCCACAAAGCTGACGTGAAACGACTGTCGTGATAAAAAATAATCGATATCGGAACACCATGACGAGAAATAATTTCTTTCACATACAACCTCGCAAGTTTGTCGACACTATCATCTTCACTAATCGCCAGGAAATGAGCAGACTTAGTCAATCGATCCACAATTACCCAGATAGCGTCACAACCGCTAGCTGTCTTCGGTAATTTGGTAATAAAGTCCATCGTAATCCGCCCCAATTTCCAAACCGGGAGTTCTGGCTGCGTCAATAATCCTGACGGTATTTGATGTTCTGCCTTAACCTTAGAACATGTCAAGCACTTACTAACGTACAATGTTATATCTGCCTTCATGTTTGGCCACCAATATAGCTTCTTCAGATCCTGGTACATCTTGTCAGACCCAGGATGAATAGAGTACCTTGACTTATGCGACTCATGCATAATCAACTCTCGAATTCCTCCATACAATGGTATCCAACTTCGGTCTCCAAAGCACAATATTCCATCAGAACGCTTAACAAATCCTTTCTCATTTTCTGCCATCCCAAATATGTTCTCAGCAGGTCGGTTTCCTGCTTTCAACGCTTCCGTTTGAGCTTCCAATATTTGAGACGGTAATGGCAATACAATAGTCATTCCTAATGACCTAACTCGTAGCGGTGGTATCCTATCCTTCCGACTAAGAGCATCAGCAACGACGTTTTCTTTACCGGGATGATAGCGGATTTCGCAATCATAATCGCTTAGCAGTTCAATCCAATGTCGCTGTCTCATATTGAGCTCTTTCTGATTCAAGATATGTTGCAGACTTTTGTGGTCAGTGAATACAACACACTCGGTTCCATACAAGTAATGTCTCCATATTCTCAAAGCAAAAACCACAGCACCTAACTCCAAATCATGGGTGGTGTAGTTCTTCTCATGCTTCTTAAGTTGCCGCGAAGCATAAGCCATCACTTTCTCTCGTTGCATTAACACAGCTCCCAAACCTTTATGAGAAGCGTCACAGTAGATGACAAAGTCCTCACTACCTTCAGGTAACGCTAAGATAGGAGCACTACACAACATCTCCTTAAGTAATTGAAATGCTTCCTCTTCCTTATCTCCTCATTCGTATTTAACAATCTTTTGAGTCAATTTGGTCAACGGTTTCGCTATCTTCGAAAATCCCTCAATGAATCTTCGGTAATAAACGGCTAAACCTAAAAATTGACGAACTTCCGTTGGAGTCGTCGGTGCAGCCCAATCTTTAATCGCTTCAATCTTAGCGGGATCTACATGAACTCCTTGACTATCAATCACATGGCCCAAAAATTGTACCGTCGGTATCCAAAACTCACATTTGAAGAACTTGGCATACAGCTTCTCCTTCCTGAGCAATTCTAAGATGAGTCTTAGATGCTCCCCATGCTCCTTCTCACTCTTCGAATAGATTAGAATATCGTCAATAAACACAATCACAAATTTGTCTAAATAAGGCTTACACACCCGATTCATGAGATCCATGAATATCGCCGGTGCGTTAGTCAACCCAAACGGCATCACTTGGAACTCGTAATGCCCGTAACGGGTTCTGAAAGCCGTTTTCGAAATATCTTCCTCGCGAACTCTAAGTTGACGATATCCCAATCTCAGATCGATCTTCGAATACACACTCGATCCTTGGAGCTGATCGAACAAGTCGTCGATCCTCGGTAACGGGTATCTTCTCTTCACCGTTAACTTGTTCAGCTCTCGGTAATCAATACACATACGAAACGATCCATCCTTCTTCTTCACGAATAAAACTGGGCTCCCCAAGGTGAAGAACTTGGTCGTATAAATCCTTTTTCAGCTAACTCCGCTATATATGCGTTTTTCACGTCTATATACTTATATAAACGTTTACATTACCAATAATATTATTACGAGTTTTATTATTAGCGTTTGATTATAAATAATTATCGAGTTATATGAGATGGTCACATGTCCGAGTCATCACTCTCGGCTCATTGTCCAAGTCCAAATAAAATAACCAAGTCAAGATCAAATAATCCAACTCCGTCCAATCAATACCCATAACACGTGCTACAACAATAGGGCCCGACTACGGCACCTGACTAACCTATCTCCGTCATTCTAATCAACCGTCTCACACACGGTTCCCATTACCACTTCGACAACACAACTCCAAAAATAAATACCACGAGTCCGAAATAATCCCAACGTCAACTCCAATTTATAAATAAAACAATAATAATACAACTAACAATATATATCAACAAATATGCTTATCAACCAAACCAAATATCACGTATACGGGTCGACCTACCAAGTCAACCCCGGGTCAAAGTTCACCACGAGACGTGTGGGTCCCACCCGAGACCTCTAGGGTCTCGGATTGCTCAATAGAGCTCTAATCCAAAACCAAACCGACCCTTTGGGTCTTCGGCCATAAACCGACAAACCAAACGGACCATGGTGGTCACGCTAGGCTCACCTGAGCCAAAAATACCAAAACCAATCGAACCCTTAAGGTCACCTCAAGCTCAAACGAGTCCAAACCATTAACCATACGGACCCTTGAGGTCGCGGCATGCTCTCGTGAGCAATAAATCAAGACACCGAAACCACGAGGGTCTCGGCTAAGCTTGACCAAGCCTAAAAATCGCCCCAAATCGATATCAAACAACACAATCCGAATACGAATCGGTCAAGGGTCGACCTACCCGGATACCAAACCAATTTCATTTCCAAAAACCTTCTTATAAATGTTACCCAATCGGATTTTTGACCAAAAATCAAGAAACAATTGGTTTGACTTTTCGGAGAGTCAAACTTTCATGAAAATCACATATCTCACCTTCAATACTTTGAAAACTTTAAAGAAAATGGTGTTTGGTGGTGATACACGACGGCCGTAACGAAACAAGGTGGTGGTGGAGGTGATTACCGGCGCGTGTAGTAGTATAGAGGATAGAGGATATGGTGGGGATTGTTTTGGTGGTGGCGGTGTGGTAAGATGAGCGGCGGTGAGGTGGTTGCCGGAGGTGGCAGGCGGCGGCGGGTAAGAGAGGGGAAGAGAGAATATTATTTGTAGTGGGGAAGAAGAAAATGAGAGGGGGAAGATAGGGTTAGGGTTTTAATAGCAAAATTTGCAAAAAGGCCCCTATAGTTTATCCATTTTCATTTTAGGCACGAGAATGTTGTTTGGTGTAGTTATTAATCGGTCCTTCCCGAAACTCGAACACTCATTCACGAAAAATATTAAACGTCGCCACAAACATTCGTACTCGACGCTCATAGTTCTAAATACGGTTTTCCCGAATATTTTTAAAATCAATACGTTTACTTTAAATAAAACGCAACCGATTCCCATAATATTTAATTTGTTAGGTTTTTCTTAGTGCCGGAGTCAACGTAGTGCCTAATATACATCTCAACAATAAATCACCACAGATATTCCAAACCAAATCAAAAATTAAAATTTTCAAATTCCATAAATACCACTAAATTCAAAACTACGGTTCAACGTTTACAAAATTAACGCGAATATACTTTTCAAATATTCCAAAATTTATTAAATTTAAAGTAATGCGGGTTTATAAATTGTTTCCCTAAATCGCCAATTGTCACAGTCACGATAGAATTGTCTAGCATGCCTCATATCATCCATTTCACCTTCACCACATTTTGTCAAACGTTTAGCACGCTTGTAAGCCGCTTCGAACTTTCGGCAATTTGCGTTCAACGTATGCCACTTGCTTGATAGCATATCTTTGTTACGGTTTTGGAAATTTTTCCGACTCATTCATAACCCGATACCAAACCGTGGTGGACTTTTGAGAAACTCCAACATTCTTATTCTCGGAAACGACCACCCAACACATGGAAAGTAAAGATTCTTCTTCCGATGTCCAACGTAACGTAGTATTGCTCACGTCGGGATTTTTTTCCATCATACACTTGGGTTTCTTTGGCTTTTTTTTGACATACGTTTACCTCCACGTTTATGTTTTCGTGGAGACGTAGCTTCGGGCTCCACGGTCGCCGCTTGTGAGGATTGGGTTTGCGGTGTTTGTTGCTCGGTTTGGGTTTGTGAGAAATTTTGTTACCACATTAACATAAATTGTTATTGTTGTTCGGGTGTCAAATTAAGTGGGTTAGGAGTTGACGAATAGTTTTATTTTTTATTATTTTTTTTTGGTGAGTATATGGTGTGACTATATGTGAGTATTTATATAAAGAGTTTATAATTTATTTATTTTTCATTTTTTTAAAATAAAAGTAACCATTTAAGGCAGCGGTAATATTTTGTTTTGTTTGAATTATAGCCATTGCAAATCCAGGGGTGTTTTTGCAATTCTGTCTATGTTTCTCAACGCAAGTTATTGTGTTAACGCAAACGAAAATGCCGGGCAAAAAAAAGAGGCTTGGAACTAGTGTTAACGCCATAACGGTGTTGGAATTTGTCCACCTAGACAATAACGCAAGTTTTGCGTTACCATTCCTCGAGCTCTAAGTCAGAGGAATTGAAATCAATATATACAACTTATATTTGTCAAAAATTCAAATAATCAATCTTATCCATCCATTTTTCATCTAAATTAACAAAAAACGAGTTTCACCTTTTTTTTAAACAACATATCTTGCAAATGATAAATCTTCAAGCTACAAAAAATACAATATCACGACGAGAATTAAATTATCTATTTATAGATATGCATTTCTCTATATTTTCAAAGTACTTTTTTTTTTCATAAGTTCCGCCCAGAAAAATCACGTGATTTGTAAAAATTACATGTGATTTGTATTTTTACAAATCACATGGGTGATTTTTATAAATCATGCGTGATTTTTATAAATCATGCGTGATTTTTCTGGGCAAAAATTTTGAAAAAAAAAATTCGAAATTATATAGAAATGCATATCTACAGAAAGATAATTTAATTCTCGTCACGATAATATGATTTTTTCGCGTAACGATTAAGGGTTTGCGAGATGCTTATAAGTTTTTTTTTTTTTTTTTTTTTTTATAACCAAATATGAGATGTATATTAAACTTTTGCCTAAGTTAGAGAATATCAAAATAAAGCTTATGGTTTTTACCCTTTTGACTACTAAACGAGCCGGTTGGGTTAACTCGGAAACGAGCCTATTAAACTTTTTAATTACATTGCATTAAGAAAAGAAATAAAGAAAATAAAAAGCCTATTAAAGTTTTGGTTTTTACACTTTGACAAATAAACGAAAAGCTTTTTTTCTAAATGTTGAGTAAATGTATCAGCTTTTCAAGGTTTTTACAGCAAAAAAATAAATTAAACATTTTTTAATAATAGTTTTACAATCCCCTTCATCGATCTCCAAAGACCAAAGTTTATCCTTTTGTATTAGGATAATGAATATCATATAGATTTTAGTAGCTCGAGCTCGAGCTTTCGATAACATATGTATATTTAGTATACATATTTAGATTAAAAAAAACTTAAAACTAACGTGAATATTTATATAAGAATTAAATATTTTGTAGGAAGAGAATTTAAATCTTAGTTCTCCCAAATATTTTTTTATATAAGTTATTTCCTCTCAAGTTTATACGTCTTTTCTTGAATTTATTGATGTGTTTGGCTATCATATTTAATGTTTATATATGAATTCAATCTTTTTGAGATAAGCTCAAGCCCTGTCAAGCTCGAGCTCAGCTCAACTCGATTACACCTCTAGTTAATTTAACTCTGAAGATTAACTCCGTCATGTATAACTGTATAAGTACTTTTGTTGCCATCAATAACCCGACCAGTTCATTCAAAGTATATTGAAGCCTATTTAAACCCGACCCAGTTCGTTCAAAGAAAGTTTAAAGCGAAAAATTTTCAAATCACAAAATGAATCCAATCTCCAGTGTTCAAATCTTTCTTTTAATCCAACGGCCAATACTCCCGATCCGCGTGACACAAAACCCACCAATCAAATCCCACCTCCACACCCTATATAACCAACCCCACAATTACTTCAATTTCATCATCTCTCAACACACAGTAAAAACACCTTCAAAAAAACACACACACTTTCTTAATTCTTATCATGGCACCAAAGGCAGCAGAGAAGAAACCCGCAGCGGAGAAGAAGCCAGCAGCAGAGAAGGCACCAAAGCCCAAAGCCGAGAAGAAGCTCCCAGCAAAGGACACCGCAGACAAGAAGAAGAAGAGACACAAGAAGTCAGTTGAAACATACAAGATCTATATTTTCAAGGTTTTGAAACAAGTGCATCCTGATATTGGGATTTCAAGCAAGGCTATGGGGATTATGAATTCATTTATTAATGATATCTTTGAGAAATTGGCTGCTGAGAGTTCTAAGCTTGTTAGGTATAATAAGAAGAATACTCTTTCGAGTAGGGAGATTCAGACTGCGGTCAGATTGGTCTTGCCTGGTGAGCTGGCTAAACATGCTGTGAGTGAGGGGACTAAGGCTGTCACCAAGTTTACAAGCGGTTAAGGAGTTGTTTTAGATCTGGGAGGGGGTGTTTGGTTAGGGCTTAGGGGTTTTATTTCGTGAATCAAATGTGTTTAGGTTTTTAGTTGTTTTTGTGGAAAGTGAATGTTGAAATTGATGTAAATCTACTACTGGGTTCAAATCAATGAAAGAAATGCTATGCTCTTTAGTTGTTTAATTTTTATCATGATGAAATGCTATGAAATAATCATACGAGTCTGAGTAATTGCGCATCATATAATACAAAACCCCCATCTGAGGCTCGACTATAGGACTCAGTTGACCCTCGACCTTACCGAGTGCCTTGAGTGCTTTTTTGACTAAGTTTATTGCTGCACCAAGGTCGTTCATCGATTCATAAATGGCAGCCACTTCAATGAACCCGTTACCAATTTCATCGCTTGGACTCCCTGGCATTGGCTTTTCATATATTCTCAGTGCGTTTCCACAGTAAGATTTTGATTCACGGCCCAGTGGGGCACCAACTTGAGTGAGCTGCCATATATGAATCGATGAAACCTTTAACTCCAAAAACACCTATGAATATTTTTCCAATATATTCTACTCTGTGATAACATGGAACCTTTTAACTCTAAAAACACCTAAAACCCCTACTCTTAAGAGATTAAACTCATCCTTAAGTGTGAAAAGTGTTTCGTCTCCAAGATCTCAGATTCCCAGACCAAATTCAAGAAGCAAATCTTTTCAGACAGCAATTTTTTTCCGCTGAGCCCTAGAGTAGTCGGGAGCCCGAGAGTAACTGAATGGAATGCTAATGGGAAAGAAAGATCCACATTACCTTGGACCTTATTTACTTAAACAAACACGTGAGTTGTTATCATCCAGTGAAAATCCAAAGGCTTTAGAATTAGGTATACGTTCAATGAAAGCATTTGAAACTAGTCGATTTCAAAAACCAAATCTGGAGTATGTCATGTGCTTACAAATTGTGGCAGCATTGTACTGTAGTTTAGGACAGTACGGTGAAGCAATTCCTATTCTAAAATCTTCTATCGAGATACCAAGCATGGGTGAAGGAGATAAGAATTCGTTAGCTAAGTTTGCAGGGTGTATGCAGTTAGGTGATACATATGCGATGCTTAGATACATTGAAAATTCTATATTGTGCTACACAGCCGGTTTGGGGATTCAAAGACAGGTTTTGGGTGTAAATGACCCGAGGTTTGGTGAGACTTGTAGGTATGTAGCCGAGGCTCACATTCAAGCATTGGAATTCGATGAGGCTAAGAAGCTTTGCCAAATGGCTCTTGACATACACAAAGCAAATGGTTCAACCGCTTCTGTAGAGGAAGTGGCTGATAGGAGACTTATGGGCCTTGTTTGTGATGCCAAGGGTGTATACGAGGCTGCACTTGAACATTATGTTTTAGCCAGTATTACAATGTCTGCAGCCGGTCAAGACTCTGATGTTGCAGCTATTGATGTGTGTATCGGTGATGCTTAATTATCATTGGCTCGTTATGATGAAGCGGTTTTTGCTTATCAGAAAGCATTAAATTTGTTTAAGGCAACAAAAGGAGATAGCCATCCATCTGTTGCTTCTGTTTTGTTCGTTTGGCGTTTGTTTATTGTTTTCCAATTAAAAGCACCTTTATCATGAGAAATTCGAGTTTGATACTTTGATGTTACTGATGACTGTTGAAAAAGAAGTTTTAAAAAGTTTGATTTAAAACTAAACGAACATAATAAAACATACACATACAAAAATTTCTGTTTAATTAAAACTTTGGTAGCTTTGGGAGCATTTTGTACATTGTGAATAGTTTTGGAACTACATAACTTAAATTCAAGCGCAAACCCATTTTTTAGTCACCCGGCTGAGCGCATACTTGGACTGCAAACAAGCCAAGCAAATTTATCAAGAAACTTTAGCTTGAGCTTGACTCGATTGAGTGGAGCTTTTATCGAGCTCGAGGCCGAGCCGAGAATAAACTAGCTCGAAACACATAACGAGCTGAGCTCAAGCTTTCCATAGCTCGTGCTTGAGCTTTTATCGAGCTTTTCAAGCCTTCATGTACACATATTTTAATTACACATTTTTTTAAACAACCTAAATGCTAATGTGAATATGGTATGATAATTAAATATTTATCGTAGAAGACTTTTTAAACACTAACGTTCCATAATGTTTTGTAAAAGTTCTTTGCTCTTGAGTTCATAGCGTATTTTCTTTACTTTATTGATGAGTTTGGCTGACGAACACAATATTTATGTGTAAATTTGAGCTTTTCAAGCCGATCTCAAGCCTTATTCGATATTTTTTTTTTTTTTTTTTTTTTTTTTTTTTTTTTTTTTGAAAGGCAACCTTATTCGAATATTACTCGAGTCAAGCTCAAGCTTGAATGATTAAAGCTCGTCGAGCTATCGAGCCGAGCTCGAGTCTACCTTATGATTTCTGAGCCGAGCTCAAGCCCTGTCAAGCTCAAGCTAGGCTTAGTTTCATTACTGCCCTACATTGTACATTTTAGTTTAGAGTTTATAGTCTTTTCTTTCTTTGAACGAAATTTTATTAAGGCCCTAGCAAGGAGCTACGGATTTAACAAAGCCTTACAAGGATACAATACCACTCTATCCGATTAATCGAGGCTTTCCTACATCTATTTAAAATCCATGTATAAGTTGATTGGACAACGGCATCAAAAAGCATAACATTTGTTGTAGAGAAATTTGTTTGAATTGCCATAGTGAGGAGTGAGGACATCTTTTTGGTTCTGGATTTGAATGTTTCGGACTTTCCACCATTTGAGAACCTCCGACCATGTAGCCAGTGGCGCAGCTTCATAGGGGGGGGGGGGGGGGGGGCGGCCGACCCCCCGAAATTTTTTTTGCGATGTAGGGGTATATAGTTTTCGTGTAGAAAAATTTCGGTATTTTCGGTTTCGCCCCCCCAATTTAATTCGGTTTCGACCCCCCATAGTGTTAGGAAAAAAAAATTTTAGATCCCGACCCCCCACTCGAAAAATCCAAGCTTCGCCACTGCATGTAGCCTTTGCAATAGAGCAAGTCACAAGTAAATGTTCTTCCTTTTCGAGATCTTCGTCGCACACCAGACACCTTATCGAGTGTAAGTCAATACCTCTCCAATCAAGATTGACTCTTGTTGGGATTCTCAATCTTTCAATTCTCCATGATGCAATATTAACTTTCAAAGGAACAAGCTTATCCCATCTTGTGGGAGTGCAGTCCAAACGAATGGAGGAGTTGGTGATGTAATTTCGCATGCCTTTTACAGTGAAACATCTTGATGGATCTGACACACACTCCCATTTATCTTGGCTTGATGAGAGAGCCATGTTCGAGAGCAGGCTTGGAGATCCTGGAGCTCAATTGATTCTGCAGAAGACCTTAATTACCTTTGCCACTGCCAAAGAAAGAAAAGACCAGGAGGTTAGAGGTGCAAAAAAATCGGTTTTTTTCGGTTTTCGGTTTTTTAATAACCAGTTATAAAAAAACCAGTTTTTCTAATAACCAGTTTCGGTTCGGTTTCGGTTTTTCGGAATCGGTTTTCTTCGGTTATAAATGTCCGGAATCAGTTTTTTTCGGTTATAAATTTTCGGAATCGGTTTTTTACCGGTTCGCTTTTTTCGGTTAAAAATGTTCGGATTCGGATTTTTTATCGGTTCGTTTTTTTCCGGAATTTTACTAAAAACTTCGAACATTTATTTAATAAAATTGTTAATTATCAAACATATAATTAAACAATATTCTCATAACTTTTATTTAAACAATACAATTATACAACAAAAAAATACAATCATAACTTTTATTTATACAATACAATCATAAATTTTATTTAAACAATACAATCATAAAAACATATAAATACTAATACATTTCGAGCTTCGGCATGGCCATCACCCGAAAACATATTAGTGTAATCAAGTATATCGAGCTTCGGCATTGCCATCACCCGTTATACTCAACTACTATCGTCAAGATCATTTTCTTCCAAAAAATCTTGTACATCTAAATCTTCAACATCAAATTCTTCAAGCTCACCTTCATCTAATTCGCCTTCGGTATTCGAAGGTGATATCTCCATTTCATCTTCTTCTCTTAATATACCTTCTTCAACTTCTTTATCTAATATTGGACCTTCCAACGATGATTCATGTTGTATCCTATCTACTCCGTCCAAATAATCTTTCAAACATACACATACTTCCACGGCTTCGGGGGTTAGTCTTGTCCTTCTATCCGATATAAGTCGACCACTAGTAGAAAAGGCCGATTCGGAAGCTACCGTCGAAGCTTGGACCGCTAATAAGTCACGAGCCATAGCGGATAAAATTGGATATTGGATTTCCCTTTCTTTCCACCAAGCCAAAATGTCAAAGTTTGCAAACTCATCGGGACTTAAAGTTCTTAAAAAGTTTGTAGCCATATATTGTCCCAATTCGCTTGTTGGAGCCGATGTTCGTTGACGCTTTGTAGCGTCTTCAAATAAAGAATTATAAAGGTTTATGTTAATGTCTCTTGTCATTCGGGACGATCCGGCCCGCATTTGATCAACAATTGGGTTTTGTTGTTGACCATATTTTCTTGCATAAATTCCAAATAATTTTTTAAAATTATCATTAAAATAAAAAATTTGAGATGTTATATAGTTGGGGTCTTCACCTTCTACCCCAAAAGATAAGTCTAAATTTTCCATTATTTTTGTTATTAAAAGTTTTACACCTCCAACATTTAAACATGGATTAAGTGCGGCAGAACAAGTAAAAACCAAAGGTAAACTAGCAAAATATTTTATAAATTTCTTTTTTATAATTTTAACCATTTTTCTAAACATTCGAGTAGGTGAGTCTTTAAATTCATATAATTTTTCCGTCATAACATAAATTTGGTTTAAAACTAACAGTCCTGATTGGCATGCCTAAAAACATGCCTAAACTGATATGTCATCTTCTGATTGGTGACATCAGGGGGACCCACTTCTTTACATTTTATCTTTCCTCATATCCACTCTCCATTTTGCCACTTGTCTTCATCCTCTTGTTAGGCATACTTTTAGGCATAATAATTAGGTCTCTAAATCATTTTCCTAAAACTAATGGGCTAGTTGGGTAATAAACACCCGATAATATAGTTGTTGCCTCTTTAAAAACTTGTAAAAACATAGTTAATTCATTTAGTCGCTCCCAATCTTGGTCGGATAGTATTATAGTGGACCAATTTCTATTAAGAAGTCTAATATTAAAAGCATGTAAAGTTGCTCGTTGTCGTAATATATTTTCAAACATTATGCAAGTAGAATTCCACCTAGTATTATTATCAAAGCAAGGTCCTAGGGGTTTTTCATTACACATAACACGAAAACGTTTATAGTTAGTATGTCGTTCGTTGCTCACACCATATATAGTTACTAATAAATTCCTAAATTTCGACTTTAAACTATCACATATTTTTAAAGCCGCTTATACGGATAAATTTATGACATGAGCAACACAACGGGAATGAAAAAAAGCACCATCTAAAATAGGTTTTACACGTAATTTTAACAATTCCATAGCTTTAGTATTATTTGATGCATTATCTAGTGAAATCGTAAAAACTTTATCATCTAAATTATATTCAATTAAAGTGTCATGTAAAATTTTTCTTAAATTAGATCCCGTATGAGGATAACCAAATAGTTTAAAAGCAATTGTTCGTTTCATTAATAACCAAGATTCGGGATTAAACCAATGAGCCATAACGGCGAGAAAAGAATTTGCCATACCATGTGGTGCGGTCCAAGTATCCGTAGTTATAGCAACACCGTATTTATAATCACGAAAACCATCAATAATATCTTTTTTAGCCGTTTTCCATAAATTAAAAGCATCACTTCTAAGAGTAGTACGACTTACATGTTGATACCGCGGTTGTAGCCTCCTTTTGATGATCTCCGTAAGCTTGACGTTATCGAAGTGGTTGAATGGAAGCCCTTGTTGAATGACAAACTTCGTAAAATCAAGTCGAAGCGCATCCGCATCATATATAAAAACTTGCCCATCCGCACCAATAGTACCTTGCGACATATCATTTCGAACCGCCTTACAACTACCTATATGACTCCTAAGTGTAGTGTTCGACCCGGCGCCATAAAAATGCCCACATTTCTTGCAACGCGCCTTTTCATTACGATCTTTCATAAGACACAAATCGTAATTAGCCCACACATCACTTTTTCGGGTAGTTGGTTTAATTTTGTCAACATCATCATTTGTGTAATGTTGTTTTCGGCTAGTAGCAACGGAGGAGGGAGTAGTGGAAGCTTGTTGTGATTGTGCGTTTTCCATTATAGCGAAATATTAGCGATATTTGAGAGTTTTTGAGAGATTAAAGAAAGAAATGAGATTGTTTTGGATGTGTTTTCAACCCCAACTCATTACCTCTATTTATAGTGTCTTAAAACCCTCAAAAACATTCAAAAAAAAAAAAAAAAAAAAAAACGGCTAGTTTGCTATAGAGCCGTTAGGCTCGGTAAATCCAAAAAAAACCCGGAAATAACCGGTTAAAACCGGGTAAAACCGGTTAATGGTAACTTTTCCTTTTTTTTTAAACGAGTAAAAATAACCGGAAAAAACCGGGTAAAACCGGTTAAATTTACAACGGTAATTTTTTTTTTTTTTTTTTAAACGGGCCACGTGTATATATATATATAAAAAAAAATAATAATAATAATAAATAAATAAATAAAACCGGTTATAACCGGTTTTATTTAAAAACCGGGTATACCCGGTTATATAACCGGTAAAAACCCGATCCGGGTAAAAAACACCTAACCGGTCCAACCGGTTCGGTTATAAAAAACCGGATCGGTTTTGTTATAACCGGTTTTGTAAAAACCCGATTTCCGGTTTACCCGCCGGTTAAAAAAAAACCGGGTCTAAACTTGCACCACTACAGGAGGTGAATTGGATGGCGGCCCAGTTGGAGAGGGTTGGGCTGATTAATATGCACATACGGAGTTGAAGAACTAGGGGCGTTTCCAGAAGCAGCAACATAATAGGTTGGGGCACACACTACTTGACAATCTTGGAAGGATTCAAGATGAAATAAACGTCGGAAAGAATCCTAAGAGTTGAGTTGCCTACCCAAACATCTAACCAAAAACGCATGTCTTCACCATTTCCAAGCTTCTTTTTGTGCAAAAACATGGTATTACACAATACACACGAAAGTAATTGTTGCATCTCAATTCAACAAGAAACTATAAACTGATTTAAAGTAGCTTGAATCTAACTCATAGATCTAAACCACCACTGCTACTGTAGTACTGTGGTTCTATCAACTATATTAGTGATAGTCTATTACAATGAACCAACCAAAAACAGATCAAAAGATCAACGAGTGAATAAATTTTGTATGTGTGTAATAAAAGAGAACGTAATATGGTACATTTTCAAGATACAACAAAGAAAACAATATTACATGATCTTACCCGACAACGGACAAGATATTGCTGAATAAATTCAGGCTTTCAACTACATTACAAACTTAAACCTGGGAAAACAATTAGCCAAAAAGAGACTACCAATGCAAACAACAATCATTACAGGTGATCAAATTCAAAGTGTCCAGACTCATCAATGGACCTATACATACAACATATACATTGTAGAAGAATAATACGGAGTAGTAAAAAATCTCGCAGACAAATATAGGCTCAAGAAGAATATATGATAGTAATTATTTGGGGAATAAAGAAAGCAAGTTATAGTATACAAACAAGTCAATCGGGTCACGTTTTGTTGGGTTTCACTTTAGAAAAATCAACAAGGTCTCCAAATAGCTTGTCCTCTGCCTTTTGAGGTTTCCCTGATGGTACGTGCATGTAAGAAGCATTAGCCATTGAAGGACCCTTGTAAACAGTACTTTCATCTCTCAATGACATACCCGACATTCTTTGACTCATATATAGTGCATTTTGTTGCTGCCCATATCCGTTCCCATAACCGTAACCGCCACCACTGCCTCCACCATAGCCATAGGCTTGTGCCATTTGGTTATTATACATCTGCTGAGCCATTTGCTGAGCCATTTGTTGATTATACATGAAAGCCATTTGGCCAGGTTGAGTTTGTTGCTGTGGAAGCATACCCCCTTGGAATTGTTGTTGAGGAACTTGGTTGGTATAGACGGGCTGGTGGTTCACTTGCGGCAGATAGCTGCCCGTTTGTTGCTGCATGTTCATACCCATTACCTGATTATTGTTGTTTCCCATGGTTTGAAAGCCCTGAGGTTGAGAGTATTGTGTGCCTACGTATTGATTATCAGCAGGCTGAGCTTCCCAAGGCGGTGGTGGTAATCCACCATTCACAGAACCACCTACTAACAAAATAAAAAAAATATATGACTGATACACTAAATTAAGAATCCCTGCAGTATGGTGAAAATTATGGATACCGTCCATGCTCAAAACTATTCACAGAAATGATCTAGGTTTTAAAAAGCGCGATGCGCGTCGATGCGATAAGGGTCAAAAAGCCGAGGCGCGAGGCGCCGAGGCGAATGCGCGCGCATCACGTACCCGAGGAGACAATTTTATAAAAAAATATTTAAATTATATATAGTGCACAAAACACATTAATAACACATTTATACCACATTAAATGTCAAAAGATACCATGCATGTTCATAGTTCACGATTCTATATCGCTAAAATAGATAAATAGTCGAAAACTAAGATCAAAAGTCTTATCGTTTATAAGGAATTGGTCAAATTGGACCCATATCTTATAAGTAAAATCCATGAGAAGAAGCCCAATAAACATTATTAAGTCCAATTTTATGTTACAAGGCCAAAAGTACATGATGCGCAAAAAAGCGCTGATGCGTGCATCAGCTGATGCGTGCCTGATGCGCGCGCATCACCTCGCATCCCGTAAACGCAACGCATCAGGGTGTGTGATGCAACAGAGCCGCGCATCGCAACGCATCACGCATCAGGCGCGCCTGATGCGCGCTTTTTTAAACACAGGAAATGATTCCTGGTTTCAGACTGTTTGTTTGCATTTTTGGTCCCTAGTACCTCAAACTTAACAGCAGATGTGTTCATGTTGTCATCAAACGACCATTTAACCCTATCAAACCCACACTTTTGATCCTTCAAGTTTCCATATGATCCTCTTTGGTCCCTATAGTTTAAAGTAAAGTCACCTATTGCACCCTGTTGAGATGCGACTTGCTCATCTTAACCAATTCTTCTAATTGTACCAAACTGGCCCTCCACTTCAAAACATGTGTTGGCAAAATGCCTTTATTGTCGCGAAGTTACTTTTTGGAATTTAAGTGAGCTTCGATGAAAATAAAGTGACCTTTCATAACAAAAAAGGGCTTCCACAGGCAATATTGGTATTTTCCAAACACATGAAAGGAAGGTCATGTTGTATATACACGAAGATTTAGTCCAGTTCCATATAGGCTCCGTGGCCCTTTTGGTAATTTACCCAAACTTTAATAGACCAGGGACATACAGTGGAAGTAAACACTCATGACTCAACCATATTCACAAATAAGTTCAAAGGACAACACTGGAAAACACTGACAAGATCCATGATTTTCACCATACCAAAATGACCATTTTTGAAACTTACTCGATAACTAATGTTTTATTTTAAGAAAACCAGCAGTTCCAATGCATATGACAAATACTTCACTTACCAAAACCCGGTGAAGACGGCTGTTGCTGCTGTGGAGGCATATTACCGTTCCACATTGAATTAGTTCCTTGATTGTATTGGGACCATGATGTGTGCTGCGGTGGAGCTGTGATGGGAACATTCCCATTTGAATAAAATGCTGGTTGCTGAGGCGACCCGTTTTGAGGTGGTTGGGTTTGAGGTGAAAAACTGTTGACAAGTGCTAGTGCGTTGTTCTGAGATACAGGAGTAGAAGGCTGAGCTTCACCGACCGGTACAAGTGCTAGGGAATTTGCAGCTGTTGGTGAGTTGAAGTCGTCTCCACTCAAGAGGTCAAATTTGGCAACAACATTTGACGGAGGCGTTGATGATCCACTAGTTGTAACTGGAGCAAGAGAGATCAAATCTGACTCTGCAACAGCACGACTGACAGATCTGCAGACAATGGAAGCAGGTCAAAACTTGCTCGGATAAACAAGTATATCTTTAGCTAGTCTATGTTGGGAACAATTATTTTAGCCCATTTATACATAATGAAGCTATTATAAAAGATTACAGAAAAAATTATCAGTATTATGATCCAGTTTTTGTCAAATAAAGCAATTTAGATTGCTCCCATTATATTGTCTTTCCTAAATTGTATTTTAAATATTTGACAAAGATTATAACTATTGAAATGTTTGATCGCACTTAAACAGCAATGGTCACATAATGATGGGAAGTGTCAGTAAAACTGATTACCCGGGTTGTTTGGTGTCCCCTGCATCAATAAGAGGAGCTACAGGTACTAATGCTTGACTAGTTTCAGGTTTTGACTTTTCAGAAGGAACGGGGGTTCCTGTAAGAAGTGCGTCATGTTTGGCTAGAACTCGCTCCAAATCGTCATTCAAAGCTAATCCTTGACATAATAGTGATTCATCCCTGGCACACAAAGAAAAACTTGCTCAGCAAAAAAGTAATGACTGAAACAACAGCATTAAAAATCATACTGAAGATACTACAAATTAGAGTATAATATGGTGAAAATTGCGATGAGTGAAGTGATTAGTAAAGTTACGCGAGGTCTTACGAAGTTGAGTTGACCAGGTGTACCACTCTTCTCTTGTACGTACGACACTGCTCCACCAAGTCTACAATAACCTCTTGCTTGAGACCCTGATAACATTATGCAATATTGCAGAGAAAGGAGTTAATCCACCAGGATTCAAGTAAAAAAGAGAAAAATATTACTGTACTATATATATTATATCTAAACAAAAAGAGAATCAAAATTGTAACTCTTTTTTTGCAGCATGACATAATAAGTTGTAGTTGATGAGTTGATCTTTAATTTTCAATACATAATAACAAATTATACTAATTAAAACTTACATCTTTTTTCTCTGGATCTATTGCGGTCAGCATTTCTGCAAGGACATCCATAATACCACGAGCATTTTGCATTTCTGTCAAGCTGAAAAGCAAAAAAAACAATAGCCAAGAATAAGCAAATATACTCATGAAAATGTAAGTCAATATACGATAGTTGAACTCCATTAAAAAAAAAAAAAAAAAAAAAAAAAAAAAAAAAAAAAAAAAAAAAAAAAGAGCGAATGTCCCCCCAGATTATTATACCTATATTAACTTTTGTATACCTCAAAGTCGTAAACTCAGCATCTGCAGAAGGAGCGACTGCTTCATGTTCATTTCCTGGATTACCCAAATTGTGTGGATATGATGCTAAAGGTTGTGTTTGTGGGGGTGTAAGGACAGGTGCGGATCTCTCAGGTCTTTCTGGAAAAGTTGCTCCTAAACGCTGTGACATGTAATCAATAATGAACCTTAGAAACTGAAACTTGTTCTTTACCAAGAATCCAAGATAACATAAAGCATACATATTTATTATATGTCCACTTCTTTATCGCATTACTTACCAATAACTCATGGTACGCTGCATAGTATTGTGGATACCTTGCCCTTGCCCCTCCAAAAGCTTCTTGCCAAGTATCTATTAGAACTAATATCTTCTCTTTTACATGAACATCAGGTTGCTGTATACCAAATTTATGTCACAAATCAATTTTTCAAAGAGATGCTGCTGAATAAAGTTATGTTAACTGGATGGGTAATACTAACCTTCCTTTTCACTATTCTAACCATGTCATGAAGCAAGTCTCGCTCGGCTACATGCATATGAACAAAATCGCCACAATTCTTCACAATTGTTTCTAATAGCTTTAACATGGTAAACAAATGGAAAAGAATTACAACTGATTTCATGGTATATTATTTCTGTATCAGGATATTCTGCACCCCCAACTAATCGAGAACTTCCAAAAATCAAGATTGTATGGATAAAAAACAGAAAGACTTTTGCTAACCATGATTTAAAATAATCATTATAAAATACTTGATTATCCATGTTAATAAGTTGATACCCAAAAAAATAAGGTGCATAGTAATGATTATTTTCTAATTGTAGTAGAATTAACACAAAAGATTTCTTGTTGATTTACAGATTTGAATCATTGAGTGTCATCTCCGGTTTTGCAGATCCCGTGTACATATGTCTACAGTCATGTATGTGTGTATATATGCATGAAAACATATATACTTGTGTAGTTGTGTGGCATACTTTTTTTTCAGTTAAAATGAGCTGCCAACACAAAAGATGGAAGTTTAAACTTCCAATTTGTTTACCCTGCCCCAAAATAAACGACGCCTATAAGGAGATATTATCCCAAATTTTGTCTTGTCCAAAACAATACAACGACTCTCAACAACCAAGATAGAACAGAAGTAGCTTTTTAGTGCTTACTGTTAGGGCGAGAAGCTGGACTTTAGGATTCTTGCTTCCTAGACGTTTTTTTATGCCTTTAACAACATCCTTCGCTTGCCTGAACAAAATTGTAAAATATTACTACCAAACGCATCAATCAAATGTACAAATAAAAGCAACGATCAACACATATAACTGAAAATTAGCATTAAACATGAACATATGTTGAAGAAGCTATCTGCCAACACATGCAGATAAGGAACAGAATGCAATTTCTTTTAAATAGATGGATCCTAGATGCCTTGATACATTCCCTACTATATCCAGACCGGTAGGCAATCTAGAAAAGCAACCCTAAAGCACAAGTGCAGAACATCATTAGCCCTTGACAAACCACGATTGCATTGATTTTATAATATAATGCAAAAGAGATTCAAACCCTAATAGCAATATTCACAGAACAGTGGGATGAAGACAAACAAATGAACTTCAGACGTGCACAACTTTTGACCCACGATGAATTACAGAACCCACTGACAAACATCCTTTAGTGGTTTAACCTAATGATTCCCGTTTGAAAAACCTTCCGATTTCCCCATACATCATTTGTTTCCTTTTTAACATGAACTACATATAATCAGAAATCTCCATCAACCGCATGCAATCTACTTTCGGTATTAACGCACGATATAAATTACAAAAATTTCGATCAAACTTACCACATTTAACAGCTTCCTATATATAGACACCTACAATTAGATCCCCATGAAAGTACTATCTATACTCATATTCTTCAAACCCCCAAAAACCTCACCTCGCTTCATCCAATTTCCTAAACTCTACTTTTACTCATACAATAAAAAGATATAATCAGAACACGCAAACCTAATTCCATAAACCCTAAGTCAAAAGCTACTATTCAAACATAAATTAATCATAATCATAATCATAACAGCAAGACTTTAATATTCACCGCGATTAGCCAATTTAAAACCAAAACAAACAATTTAACAACAAAGAATGAAAGAATATCAACCTTAAACATGGACACATAGCAAAATTTTTCTAATAATACCAGCTCAATTAAGATAGTAAATCCCTGATACATTTTCTACTTCATCCAAGATAAGCAGTCGTGGAACACACATTCAGGGCATCATTAGTGTTTTACGTTACACTTACGATGAAGTTATAATACGATGCAGACCAAGTTCAACATCTAACAGACACATTCACGTAACTGAAAAAACAAACACATGAACTTCAAACGTGCACAACTTTTGATCTAGAAGTATTACGAAATCCAAAACGTGCTGCACACCAAGACGAACATCCTTTAGTGGTTTAGCAACCTCCAATTTCCCACAAATTTCAAGTTTTTCTAAACTACATAAAATCGGATATCTCCATCAACCACATGCTATCTAATATCAGTATCCAAGACACGATTTAAAACTTCAAAATTTCAACCATACTTTCCATAACTAGACAACTTCCTATATATAGACCACTTCCCAAGTCCCAATTAAATACTAAAACAACATAAGCTGTGTTTTGCAACTAGCGTTTAGCTTCTGGATTTTCAATTTTGTTTAAACGCTCCTATTCGCAACGCTAATTAAAAAACGCGTTTACCGTTTAGCTTCAAGTCATTTTACACTCTAAAATTACAGCTACACCTATGTCACCAAACGCTTCTAAGGGCTGTTTGTTTAAGCATATATAAGTGGGCTTATGAGCTTATTTGACTTATATTTGATAAGCCTTAATTTTCTGGCTTATTTTGAGACTCATGCACTTATATAAGTTTTTTACAATATAACAAACTTATATAAGTCTCAAAATAAGCCAAAAAATTAAGGCTTATCAAGTATAAGCTGTAATCAAATAAGCTCATAAGTCCAATCATCACAATCAAACTAAATAACAATTCAACTTAACTTATAATTATATAAACCCTAAGTCAAACTTTATAAAAAATTTATATATAAAAAGTAAAATAACATACACAGGATCATGATTACAAATATCACAGATCTCAATATTCATAGCCCAATCAGGCCCAATAAGCATGTCACTTGTAGCTCTTCCCACCATAGCGTTCACCATCTTTTTTTATTTTATTTATCAAACCCTAGAAAATTAGGGACTTTTGTTTTATAAAATTTTGGGGGTTTTGAATGAAATTGGTCAAAGAAGGGGCTGAGATTTTTATGTTTTTGTGTTGGATAGTTGAAAAAAAAGTCAAACTGATTGAATGGTTTTTTTGGTCTACTGTGTCATGTCATACCATGCCTGCTTTTTTGTTTTTACTTTTTTGTTCTAGAACAATATAATATTGACAAAATTAAATGGATAAATTAATAAATAAAAATGATGAATAGATATATAGTTATTTTATTTTATTTGGCCTACCCTAAAAAGTTGCTAATAGTAATACATTTATTGGTGCGTTTCGTTATATTTAGTTGTTTAAGATGTTATGTCATATGATATGATGTTAACGTAGATTTTTATTTATAAATAATGGATAGAACTTATGATGTAAACACGATAAGATTAGCTTTTATAGTATAAAGAAAGCAATATATGATGTTAGAGTGGTATTTTTGTATTAAAGTTGTAGCAATTCGTTTTGTAGCAACAAGTGTGATGATGATTATTTTATTGTAATGTTTTTTCATGATAATCGATAAGAATTGAAATACCCGATAATTACTCGACACGTTAATCTAAAACTATTGAATATGGTAAAAACGCGTGGCAAAATGATTGTATACAGTGAGCCATAAATGTGTAAAACATTTTTCGATCGATAAATAGTAAGAGTGTATTTAGGTCTACGACCGCGTTTTGCGAATACCCAACATCGACTAAAGCTTCCGAGTCTTCATTTAGTGGATGTTTGGGATTATGTTTTGGATGAATTATTTGACTATTGCTTTCAAAGCACAATTAATCAGTTTTTAGTGTTTGGTAACATTTTCTTGATAAGTGATTATCAACATTTTGGGACAGTTTGAGACGTGAAAATGGAAAAGCATGTTAATTCCTGCTTTTGCAAAACGCAGAAAAGCTTTGATAGATGAATATCAAAAATGCCCTTAAGTTTATTCTTTTTACTTTTAGCTTTAGAGCATTGCTAAAGTCTCCTACAATATACTCATACTAATCCTCCTACACACAACACTATTACTCCGCATCTAAACCGTCAATTCTAACAATTGTCTAAACCGTAGTATATGTTTATTTTTTTTTCCACTCATTATCTCTCAGCATCTAAACCGTCAATTCTGATGTTGATACAAAAGTTGGGCGTTCCTGATTATGGGCTCTTGCTCTCGTACCAATTCGCTTCTTAGTACTTGTAACCTGCGCACTAAGAAAATAAACAACACCGTTAGGCTTATCGTGGGATTGTCTCCCACGATTAGACTCCGACGTGAAAGTAAGTAATCGATTTAGGGTTCTCGTTAAGAGTTAGGGTTTGTGTATCGTACCTTTGAGTGAGAATATATCATTCCTTATATAGGGGCTGAAACCGTGTAGGTTTCTTGCTCCTTACTCTTCGCACGCGTAGTGCTTATCCGGGGTAAGGATATCTATTCCATGAATAGAAGATCCTTATCGCATGCCCGGTTAGTTTGGTTGGGCTTTGGGCTTCGTGAGCCCAAGCCGTTATTATTATGGCCCAAGTCATTCGTTATGATAGCCCACTCGTGGTGGGTTTGGGCCGAGTAATGTTTATCATTTGGGCTCGTGGCCCATATATAAACTATACGTCATCATGTCCCCCCAGTCTAGTGTGCGTGGCTCGTAGCCGCGGACGCTAGACTAATATTAACAGCGGTAAGCGTGGCGGGAGATTATTGAAATATTACCGCCCATTTTAAAAGTGCAATGTACCTAGTCGATAATATCTCAAAAAGGGTACCTCGAAAAATGGGGGTGGTGTCCACGTAGCCCTCGTAAATCGGGAAAAATTGCATGTGCCGGTTCGTTTCTAGCCACACGTTTTTGTGAGTGGGATCCACGTGGGGATAATCTAGGGTTTTCTTCCTCCCTATATAATAGTTACCGCCCCCCTTTTGCACTTACCCACAGTAAAACACACACTCACCATTTTCACTTTCTCAAAAGCTATCTTTTCGCAAATAAGCAATTCTGTAGGTGCGTTTTTCTAGTAAATAGATGAAAATGGTTGCTCAATTAGGGGACTTTCGCTCTGCGATGACGGTTGATGATGTCACCTAGTTTTCGTCCGATTATTTTATTCCTTTGGACGTGCGTCCAGAGGCTCCAGACGTAGACGCGTGTATAGCTGATTTTCCCGAAGGGAAAATAGGTTTATACACGAAATTTTTTGAGTACGCGAATTATCGCGTGCCAATTTCTATTTTTCTGAGCGATTTGCTCAACCACTATCGCCTCCACATCTCACAGCTGCACTGTATATGTGCGGCTAAGGTGTCGAATTTTGAAGTAAACTGCCGTTTACTTGCGATAGAACCTACCATATCCCTATTCCGCTCATTTTACCACACGACGTGATCAAATGGGTGGGTATCTTTTGCGAAGCGCCCGGGGGCGCTTCAGTGTTACACTGAGAAAGTAGACTCCCTCAGACATTGAAGGGAGCATTTCTTCTGGGTTGATGATGTAGTCTTTTCATCACCCTACGAGTTTTATACTCAGGATACATTACCGAGGGATGGGCGCCCCGCACCCGGTTCCTATAGGCTGGCTGATGCGCAGACTCTTGATGCCAACCGCCTAGCCATTAACCCTTATCCGGAGGAGTTTTTGGTGTATATGGGGTTGAGTCGCAATTATTTCGGCGCTGCTGACGAGGTGCCCACTTTCATAAGTGAGGATGGCCGGGGTGGGTGTTCGTCCCTTCTTCTTCAAGTTTAGTAAGTTTTTTCATATGCGCACTTTTAATATCTAACCCTTTTATCTGTTTTGTTTTTGTTTATGTGCGCATAAATGGATCTGTTCGCCGTCATAAAGCTGGATAAGCCGAAGCAGGTGGCGATAGGGGTGCGCCCTTTGAGGGAGGGTGAGCAGCCCCTGCTGGAGGCAACTGAGGGTCACGTAACTGTGTTACCCGAGGTTGTCCCTGAGAACACGCCGCCGCTCCAAGTTGCGCCCGTCCAGAGCGTGGCTCCCGATGTGGAGGTGGCGCAAGAGGAGGCGCGTGTTGAGTCCTCCGACAGCATTGAGATCCTTAAGCCTGAGGAGGTGCTGAAGGAGGAGGTGGCGAGCAATATCAAGCGCAAGGGAGAGGCTGAAACCAGTGGCCCCAAGAAGAGACGTCGCTACCTCATTGGGGATGCGGAGTCGTCTGCAGAGGAGACATCTGCTTCTGGCGCGGATAAGAAGGTTGCTGAGGCTTCTCCCTTTCTGTAAGTGCCTGCGTCCATATCTAATTTCTTTGTATATTACTTGTCGCAATACTAACTGCAATCTTTTATGTCTTGTAGGGATGATGCCGCGAAGAATGATGGGATCTTTGCGGATATGGTTTCCTCTCCACAGAATGAAAACAAGGAGGGGAAAGCCAAGGTTGATGAGGGTAGGGGAGCGCAGCAGTTGATGGATGAGTTGGCTGCGACTGCTGCGCGCCAGGCTGAGCTGGTGTCTCAACTGAAGGAGAAGTATGTTGGGGAGAGCAGTACTCTCGCCCAGAAGGATGAGGAGCTAGCGAGGCTCTGTGCGCAGTTGGCTGATGCGCAGGTGGAGTTGGAGGCCTCGCGGGTGTATGCTGAGAAGATCACCCATGAGAAGTTATCTGCGTTGGCTGAGGTGAAGGGGCGCGTGGGGAGCTTCATCATTATAAGTCTGACTTAACTTGGGCTGTGCGTTTCTTAGATGAGAAGAAGGTGGAGCATTTTGCCAATATCACCAAGTTTAAGGAGGATATGATGAAGATCATCCAAGCGCAGGAGGACAAGCTGCGTGGCCTGAGCATCGAATATGATGAGGAACTATATCCTCATTTGATGTCAACCATCGCCGAACGCAGGTATCTCTTTTATACTGTTCTCCTTTGTAATATTCCTTGTTGTTATGCTTGTTGTTAACACAAATTGTCATTGTGAATGTAGGTGGTTGATTAGCCACGGGCTGCGCCTGGCAGCTATGGGCACGCTGGAGTCCCAAGAGGTGTTGGATGCCTTTGGGAAGGTGGTGCACTGCGCGATGGCGCGGGGTAAGTCGCAGGCTATGGAGGATCTCCACGAGGCCAAGTTGCTGACCAAGGACTTGGCAGAGGTCCCTGGTTATAATGCAGCTGCATACGACGAGCTGATGCAGGCTATGGCAGGATTAAAGGTCTTTGAGCTGCCGCACATTGGGAGATTGGAGCGCGACCAAGACAACCCCATAGATGTACTTATGGTGGGGTTGACGTTGGAGCGTCACCTTGGGGATAATGCGGAGGGGCAATCAGATTATTTTCTGAAGCCTGATGTGTCGCAGCTGCAGATTCCGGTGTTTGCGCAGCCTCGTGACATCCTCAACCCCTTCGCTCTTGAAAAGGAAATTTCCTTAAAGGAGGTTTTGGAGGGTCACGCACAGAGGGCTGCTCTGAAAAAAGGGATCAAGGGTAAGGCTGTGTTGTGTGGCGTGGGCGCTGCACACATCCCCAGGTCTGATGGTGTGCCCGTAAGTGTCCCTACCGTATCTCCTAAGGACACTTTGACTCTGAGGAAGCTCCAGGAGGCGGGGAGTTCTGCTGCTCCGGAGGAGAGCCCTGAGCATCGCCATAGTATATAGGTTGCTTGTATATTTATCATGTAAATACTATCTTTCCTTGTAATAAGATATTTTGTTGTTATATGAGTGCGTCACTTGAGAAATGTACTTGCATTGTTTGCGAAGTTTTTATTTATGACCAAGTATATTGGCTGCGGTAGTATACTTGCATTATTTGCTAAGTTCTTTTTTATTTGACCAAATGTATTGGCTCCATTAAGTGCGTGACCTTAAGGAATATACTTGCAATGTTTGCTAAGTTTTATTATTTGACCAAGTGTCTTGGCTCGTTATTTGCTAAGCTTGTACAGTGTACTTAATAGTTGCCTACCCATCGTGAGATGCGCGTGTGAAACTTACTTCGACGTCTCAAAAGTAAGGCGCTTAGCAAGGATGCGTGATCCAATGTTGATGGGTTTGCAACCCTCTTACTCAACGAGTGAATTAGTAGGTTAACTCATCCTTTATGCCTTCGTGGGTCTTTAATTAGTGCATGCACGCCATGTAGGCAAAAAATATAAGATAACAATATTGACATATATAAGTATGTATGTAATAAAGTGAAGTACGCTATGGAGTTAGCTAGAAACCATAACATTTTATTGATACTTGCAAGTTTTTGAAAAAAGAAAAATACAATTCCTAGGAAAGTAAAAAAAAGCAAACACTTATTGGGCATCTCGTAGGATGCAAAGGTGTTTGTGTGGTGGCCGTAGCCTAAAAGTATCATCTTTTGAGGCTGCAGATATTCCAAGTGCGCGCTAGGTCGTGACCTTCCATGTCGCGCAATCTGTATGCGCCGTTGCCAAGCGCGTCTGTGACCTCGTAAGGTCCTTCCCATTTTGGTCCGAGCTTGCCCGTGTCTTCTGCGTGGCTCGCATCATTAGCGCGATAAACAAAGTCTCCTGGCCTGAATGAAGTGTATTTGACCTTTGCATCATAATACTTCTTCATTTTTGCCTTAGCCTTTGCTTCGCGTATAGCTGCGCGTTCACGCCTTTCTTCCAGTAAGTCTAAGTCCATGCGCCGTTCCTCGTCGTTTGTTGTGTCGTTGACCTCTGTTGTGCGTATGGTTGGCATTCCTATCTCAGCTGGTATGACGGCTTCTGTTCCATAGACTAAGGAAAATGGCGTGTCGCCAGTACTAGTTTTGATTGTTGTGCGATGCGCCCATAAGACATGCGAGAGCTCATCCACCCATCGTCCTTTATGTCTGTCGAGGCGCGCCTTTATACCTTCACCTAGGCTGCGGTTTGCGCGCTCAACTAGGCCATTGGTTTGTGGGTGCTTTACTGAAGCGAAGTGTTGTGTGATGTTCAATTGCGCGCACCAATCTTTGAATGGGTTATCACAGAATTGTTTTCCGTTGTCTGATATAATCTCTCCTAGTAGTCCGAAGCGACAAACAATGTTGTCCCAGACAAAGCGTTTGACTTGGTTTCCTGTGATGCTCACCACCGCCTTTGCTTCAATCCACTTTGTAAAGTAGTCTATGGCTACGATGAGGAACTTTACTCCTCCTGCTGCTACGGGGAAGGGTCCTGCGATGTCAATGCCCCATTTATAAAATGGCCATGGTGAGGTGATAGGTATTAGCTCTTGTTGTGGTCGGCGCGGGATTGGCCTATGTACTTGACAATTGCTGCATTTCTTTATCAGATTACGCGCGTCGCGATGCATAGTTGGCCAATAATATCCTGCCCTTAGAGCGTTTGCCACTACCGATCGCGGCCCTGAGTGCATACTGCATGATCCAGTGTGGATTTCTCTGAGTACATAGTCTGCTTGGAGAGGTCCAACACATCTGAGCCAGGGTTGTAAAAAAGAGCGTCGATAGAGTATGTTGTCTCGTAGTTCAAACCGTTGCGCTGTGCGCCGCACTCTTCGAGCGTCCTTATTATCTTGTGGTAGGATTCCCTTGCTGATGAATTCAATGATAGGCGTCATCCATGTAGGGTCTTGTTCTTCTATCACTGTGGATATCTCCATTTCCAAGATTGACTTGTTTTTCAGGGTTTCTACCAATACCTGTTTTGATAGGGTTCCTGTAGATCTGTTTTGGTTGCAGGTGTTGGACTATCATTATCTGGCTTTTTCAAAATGAAATCGGCTAGGATTTGTCCTTTGATTGCAGTGCGCGGTCTATATGAGATGTTATATTCACTTAACAGTACACTTCACTTCTGTAAGCGTCCTGATGCGTCAGGTTTGGAGATAACTTGTTTTATTGGCTAATCAGTGATTACAGCTATTGGATGCGCTTGAAAGTATCTGCGCAACCTTTTGGCTGCGAACACAAGGGCTAAGACCAGCTTTTCCATAGCGCTGTAGTTAGTCTCTGTCTTCTTCAGGGCTTTGCTTACAAAGTATATGGGTGTCTGGATGGAGTTCCTATCTGTCAATAGTACTGCGCTAACTGCTCCATGGGTTGCCGATAAGTACATGATTAGCTCTTCCCCTGGTCGCGGTGCGACAAGTTTGGGAAGAGATGCCAGATGGTGTTTCAGTTGTTGGAAAGCTTCCTCCGCTTCTTCGGTCCAACGAAAATCTCCCTTTTTGGTGCACTTTGTGAGTGTTTTAAAGAGGGGAAGGGATTTGTCTGCTGACTTTGATAAGAAACGGTTTAGGCCTGCTAACTTTCCATTTAATGACTGGACTTCCTTGAGTGTGCGTGGTGAGGGAAGATCAATAACAGCCTTTGTTTTTTTCAGGACAAGGCTTGATTCCATCGGGTTCTATCAAGTATCCGAGGAACATACCTTCGGTTGCGCCAAAGGTGCACTTCTTAGGATTTAATTTCATATTTATACGTCCCAATGTTCTGAACGTTTCCTCTATATCACGCACCAACTCATCCTCTGTGTGGCTTTTGATAACGAGGTCGTCAACGTAGACTTCCAAGTTGCGGCCTACTTGCTTTTCGAAAGCTGTGTCTACCAGCCGTTGGTATGTCGCGCCTGCATTTTTAAGCCAAAAGGCATTTTTGTGTAGCAGTACACTCCTTGACTGGTGTGGAAAGCTGTTTTTTCTTCATCTTCAACTGCCATCTGAATTTGATGGTACCCTTTGTATGCGTCTAGGAAGCATTTGAAAGGGTATCCGCACAGGGATTCTACTTTCCAGTCTATTTCTGGCAGTGGGTAGCAGTCCTGTGGACATGTTTTGTTGAGGTCCGTGAAGTCCACGCACATTCTCCAACTGCCGTCGCTCTTCTTCACCATAACTGGGTTAGAGAGCCAGTCGTGGTAGTACATTTCACGCATGATACCTGCGTCTACAAGCTTGTGTACTTCTTCCAGAATAGCCTTTGCATGATCTGGGGCCTGACCGCGCTTCTTTTGTCGTATTGGGGGATATCCTTGTCAGATTTGTAGCTTGTGCTCTGTGATAGAGCGTGGCACTCCTGTCATGTGCTTTGGTTCCCACGCGAAGATATCCAGGTTCCTCTGCAAGAGTGCGCATACAGCTGCTTTACCTTTGTCAGATAAAGATCCACCAATTGAAACTTATTGTTCCGGGTAATCAGGATGAATGGCGACTTTCAGATTTGGTGTTTTTTCTGCGCGCTGTTCTGGAATAGTTTCTACTTCAGTTGTTACCACATTGCATTCTCTTGGTGGTATTGTTGTGTTATAGAGGGTTACGACTCCTCCTTTCACTGGAAACTTAAGCATTCCGTGCGCTGTGGATGGTACAGCGCGCATGGATGATATTCCAGGTCTCCCAATGATACCATTGTATGGTGAGGGAGACTTTATTACCATGAAGTTTATCCATGTTGCGGTTGAGTGTTGTTCATCTCCTACGACCACTAACAAGCGTAGCTGCCCCATCGGCCAGATCTTTTCTCCTGTAAATCCAGTCAATGACGTTGTTGCTGGTATCAATTGATTTTGGATTTCAGGTCGCAATCTCTTGAAACAATGGTCATACAAGATGTCTGCAGATGCTCCTCCGTCAATGTACATGCGATGGATATCATGTCCTCCCGCATGTATTTCAATAGTCAGAGGTTCCACCACTGCGTTGTCCGCAGCAAGAGTAGGGAAAGATATCTCTTTCTCGGGGGAAAATTTTTGGCTGACCTTTTGCTTTATCTTGCGCTGCCATGATTGTATCATGTATATGGTATCAGCTTTTTCTTTGGGGGGTTCTTTCTTACCTCCGCCCCTTTGTTTGTCTTTCCCTTCTTTGATGTTTTTTACAAGGTGGTCCATTCTTCCTTCTCTTACTAACTTTTCAATTAGTTGTTTTAGCTGGATGCACTCGTTAGTTGTATGGCCTTTTTGACCATGGTACTCGCAATATCCGTTTCCTATGCGCTTTTCCTCTGCGGTGCACATTGGTGGCGGTTTTGGGAAGTTTGCGCCCTCTGTTACAAATATTTCCCTTGGGGTTTTCGTAAGAGGGGTATATTTGTCATTGTTCCTTCCATTGCGGTAATTCCTGCTGCGGTTGTTATTCTGATCATTGGGTTGTCTCCGAGGCTGCTCTTGCTGCCTATAGTTCGAATAACCCTTTTTGCTGTCCGCAGCGGTTGCCTCTCCTTGTATAAAGGATCTAGTGCGCTTTGTTAGCTCATCAAAAGTTTGTGGAACTTTGTCGTTTAGCTTTCGGATGAGTTCTGGGTTATTAATCCCATTCATGAACCCTGAAATTTTTAGGATTTCAGGACATGCTTTAACTTGTATACACTCATCCTTGAAGCGTTCCATAAAAGCGCTGGTTGATTCTCCTTGGCGCTGTTTTACTCTTGCTAGCTCAACAGGGTTTTTAGCGCACTTCTTTCGTTGGGTGAAGTTGAGACGGAATGCTTTCCGTAATTCCTCGAACCCCCCTATGCTCCTACGTGGGAGTTTGCTAAATCATGTGCGCGCGTTCCCCACTAACGTAGAATTGAACATGTGGCACCACACTGGCTGTGGCCAGTTTTCGATGGCGGCGGCTGATTCGAAAATTTGCGGTCTGAGTAATCGCTGATGCGCCGTGTAAACGCGTCAACTTTCTGGTGACGCCATGGGAGAGACATATCTTCGTTCTCTTCGTCGCGATGCCTCCCTCTTGACTTCCAGTGTCCTGTCTCTCTATCCTCGTTGTCGGAGGAGTCACTGGAGGAAGGGTAGTCTCTTCTTCGGCGCTTGCGCCGACTTCTTTCAGAAGAAGAGCTTGAGGGATCTCTACTTGGGGATCTTCTTCTTCCCAATCTGTCTTGGACCCTCTTACTTCCAGGTTTGGAGGATCCTTGGCTTGGCGAATGTTGAGGACCCAATCGGTCTTGTACCCCGCGACTGCCAAGTCTGGAGTGAACATTAGTGCGCCTCTCGCTATCTTCTGAGTATTGTGAATCTGATATCGTACCTAGCCTATCATGGATAGTGGTACGTTCTGCGCGTCTTCCTCGTGGGTGGCGCAGTGGTGATGGTTCACGTTCAAGACCGAAATTCAATCGAGCCTGTAGGCTCGTACTTGTCCTTCTCCTTGCTTCTTCCTGCATGAGGGCGGTCAAGGTTTCATAGTTTTGGGATACAAAGTTTCCCAAAGTGAGATTGGGCGCGACTTCGGTTGTTGCAAGAATGCCTGTCTCGGTATTAGGCACCCTATCTCGGTTAGGCGCATCTGGTGGCATAGTGTTGTTCACTGCGGGCACGGTTTGGTGAGGAGTGGTGAAGAGAGTGCGCTGAAGTTCTTCAACGCTTGGGACCACTGGGATTATCTGGGTAGTCCTTACTGGTAGTTCTACCTCTGGAAGAGGTTGGGTTGTTCCCGCCTCTTAGTGACCAGGCGCGCTGGTTGTCCCAGCGACCTGTCTAGAGGTTGACTCTTGTTGATTCTTCCTCTGATGGTCACGTTTTTCCGACTGCGGAGTCCGCTGGCTTGAATTCTTATTCTTTGTCATTCTAGTCTTTAGTTCCTAGTTGGGTCCCACGGATGGCGCCACTTGTTGATACAAAAGTTGGGCGTTCCTGATTATGGGCTCTTGCTCTCGTACCAATTCACTTCTTAGTACTTGTAACCTGGGCACTAAGAAAATAAACAACACCGTTAGGCTTATCGTGGGATTGTCTCCCACGATTAGACTCCGGCGTGAGAGTAAGTAATCGATTTAGGGTTCTCGTTAAGAGTTAGGGTTTGTGTATCGTACCTTTGAGTGAGAATATATCATTCCTTATATAGGGGCTGAAACTGTGTAGGTTTCTTGCTCCTTACTCTTCGCACGCGTAGTGCTTATCCGGGGTAAGGATATCTATTCCATGAATAGAAGATCCTTATCGCATGCCCGGTTAGTTTGGTTGGGCTTTGGGCTTCGTGAGCCCAAGCCGTTATTATTATGGCCCAAGTCATTCGTTATGATAGCCCACTCGTGGTGGGTTTGGGCCGAGTAATGTTTATCATTTGTGCTCGTGACCCATATATAAACTATACGTCATCATCTGACAATTGTCAGAATCATGTAAGTAGGAATATAAATAGAAATAAGTAGTAAAAGGATATATCATTTCTCTTTGCTTTAATATACATTGATGTGTAAGAGGAGTTTGGTAACTTGTAGTAGCAATGTTGTATGTTGTTACGGTAAAAGTTTTCAAATTTAATTTATTTATTTTCTAAGGAAGAAGGTGGGTCATAGATGTAAAATATGGTCAAACTACATACACAAAAATATGTTGAATACACGTACATATATTTGTTGTTAGAAGTAACAGATGTTATCACTCTTAGGTTTTTTTTTTGGGTAAAGGATACTCGATGAAAATATTAATGAATGAAAATGAAGAACATGGAAGAGTGGTAATGAGCCACTCTTATTTATACTATCTTATAATGTATTTAGGACATTTATATTTAGAAGTCTTAAAATGTTTAAAACCAAAAACATTTCTTTAATAAGAAAGATGCATACATGCTTGTAATTTTTTAAGACTTACAAGAAAAGAAGCATAATGTACACCACTTTAATGCACATAATTTTCAGACTTACAAGACAAGAAGTATAGTGTACACCACTTTAATGCACACATTAAAAAAACATTAATGCTATTTAATGTAATCCATTAATTAATTGGTTAATAAATACAATTAATACAGTTATTAAAACACCATTTACATAAGAAATACAAATTATCAAGCATATTGTACAACCAAATTAAACACAATTCCAGCATTAAATGTTACTAATATAAATAATAAAGCACATTATTCAAGCCCGAACGGGTAACGGCCCAAATGGGCTTGAGCATGAACTGGTGCGGGCCAAACGGGCCCAACGGGCTCGAGCCCGAACGAGCTCGGGCTAAACGAAATTCTTGATATCCGTAAATTTATTATCAGAAAAACATAATAAATTAAAATACATAGTTCACCGAAAAATTTAATTTCAGGGTACCCGCCTCTGCAAAGCGCGGGTACCCTGCTAGTAAAACCTATATGCTTTGAACATGCTCAACACACAACCACCAGAAAAACACAAGCTAGCAATCAAACAAAAAATGAGACATGAGAGAACACATTGACTTCTAGCTACTATCTATGCGAACTCAACCTCCATCAATGAGTAAATTCGTAATCTTCCATGTAATGTGCATCTTGTCCACACGAGCTTTTTTCTTGAATCGAATTGTCGCAAGCTTCAGCCGAACAACATCAACAATAATCTTCACTAGCTGTTCAGGATTCCTCTCACCTTTTCCATGCACTCTATTATTTAGCTCTTTCCAGTTGAAAAAAGAAACCGCGGCAATAATTAACCGACCCACGATACTCAAAACATTATTTTGTTTCGAGATAAGAAGTAACCAAGCAATAATGTCACACCATTTCGACGAAGCAAACTGAAAAGCTGATTATCATTTTTAGCTTATCCATCATTAAGCGGTAAAATACAATTTGTTATATGTTAAATATGACTATATGTAAATATGTATGTTTTGTCATTTTACTTTTTAACTCTACAAATAATCTGATTTTTCAAACACTTAAAAACTGATTATTTGATAATTTTGTTATTAAATAGCATAATCAAATTTAAACACTATGTTTTAAAATCACGTTTTGTTAAAGTTGATTATCTAAGTATGTGATATCAAAACAAATAATTTGTTTTAAATAAGTAATCCAAAACCCCCCTTTGTCTAAGTGGTCGTGGTTAGGGTTGTCAAAAAACCTGACCCGACCCGAACCCGAATAAGGATAATCGGTTCGGGTTACTCGGGTCCAAAATCTAACTCGGGTCA